>VYZV01019347.1:117850-201569 GCA_013401275.1 Pandion haliaetus
CCTGGGGCTGCTGGGGAGGGGTGGGTGGGTGATGTCCCATGTCCAGCTGCTGGCACGTGCTTCCCCCCACGCAGCTGGTGGCCATGGTCCTTTTCCCCTGGGCAGTGGGATTCATCTTGGAAAGCTCAAGGCGCTGGAAGGGCCATCAGTAACGCTGTGTTTGGAGGAAGGGGTGGAAGGATTTTCCACGTGGTCTGTCACAGCCCGTCTGTGCTCGCTTCTCCCTCTGCTGTGCTGCACCCTTTCTGCTGTCCAAGCCTTGGGCTCCCAAAGCCAGACCCTCCCTGGGACTTTCTCTCCCTATTGCCCTTCCTGGGAGGGTGGTCTCACAGCTCTGCTGCTAGAAGCGTGCCCTAGGACAGCAAAACCTCCACCTGGCAGCTAGGCTGGGCTTTGAACTCAGACTTCTGCGGGCACAAAGCTCCTGCAAGAACCATCCTGCTCCCTTGAGCCCCATCCGCCCCACCGACAGGCACAGCTCTCGCTGCTGGAGGACAGGACCCGCTTCTGCTCAAGGACCACCTCTGGCACGTCCATGGGACAACCAGCTGGGGACAAGCCAGCCCAAGACCAGCAAGACAGCCCCTATGCAATCCCTCACCCACGGTTGGCCCTTTTGTTTGCAAACCCAAAATATCCCCGCGAAAGCCCACAGCCCTGTGCATGGGATGCCTGTCCCGGGCAGCATCTTCCGCCGGCTGCGGGAGCCTGGTGCTGCAGTGGTTGTGTGGAGTTCGTGGACTGGCATCAGAAGGGCTGGCATACCATCGTACCTCCGGGCAGAGCCACCTCGTAAAACAGGCTTTTTAATTAACTGTAGGAATAAAGCTGTGGACAGTCCGTAACCATGGCGACGCGGAGCCAATCCCAGAGGATCCCCAGCCAGCTGGAATATTTGCTGGATGGCAAAGCTTCAGACCAACGTTTAATGGTGTTCGACTCTATTCGGGGAAACAATTACATGCTCCATTTTCAATGTAGTCAGCTGAACAATAGATTAAATGAAGCAATTTAGACAGAGGCTTCTCTGCTGCTGCCTGGCCCATGGGGCTGGACCGCTTCCTTTGGAGAACAGGCATGGGGAGACATCAGTGCTGCCCACGGCGAGAGCTGCCCTCACAGGGACAGGAGAGGTCCTTGCACTGGTGGTGGCCCCAGTGCGTTCCACCTGGGCTTTCTTGGGTGGCCTGGGCTAAGAGAGAGGTGGCCCACCTACACTCATCTCCTCTCTCTGACCATGACTGGTGTCGAATGGTTGAAAGGACTCCAAAAGCCACCATCGCTGCCTACTTAACTTAGCCACTGTCCATTGCAGACCTGGAGTATAAGGCCTCCCTTGCTGATTTTCCTCCCAGCTTACTCTGGTGTCTCAGTCTCTGCAGACTGCTGTCTCCCCGTGCTGGTGGGGCCATGCAGCTGGTCCTGGCACGGCTGATGCTCCGCTCCCCTCCCTGCCTGCTATCGCCATTCCTCCTCCGTGACATGCGTCTCTGTTTCTCACCTCCCTTTCTCAGAGCTCACCCTTCCTCAGCTCCATGACCTCCTTTCTCGTTCAGGAATAGCCTGTTCCCGCACTGGTGTGTCATCACCATTGCATAGAAACCACCTCACGGAAAGGAGACATGCTGTCGAGAGAAATGCCTTTTAAGGTATGCTGGGATTTAATTAATTGCTGCCTTTATTTTACTAGTATAAAAAATGCAGATCTTTTAAATATTTTCTAAGATGACATCAGTGTCTTCAGTTTAGTTTGGATTTTATTATTGTTATTATTTTAGCTATTCAAAGAATGTGAGGAGTAGTGGAGGTTAGTGACTCCTTCCCTGCCGCCACGCCTTGCTTAAGCTTGTTTTTCCTTCTCCTTGACCTTAGCATATCCACTGGCACGACAATCCACTCCGACCTTCTACATTATGTCCTTTTTCTGCAAGTAATTGGTTTGCTCCCTTGGTGGTTCAGCTTATCAAGCCCGATCTGATACTCTCGGCAGCCTTTCTCCTATGCGGTGTTCTGCAAGGTTTATTATTCTCCCCCCCTCTTCCTCAGCTGGCTGCTCCTTCTCAGCCATTTCACCTCTGGTTTTATAACCATGGGTAGGGCTAACAGTTTAATAGACAAGCCCGCTCTTGCACAATTACTCCATGAAAATGTTTCTTGGATTCATGATGAGTGTTTGCCTGGCAGTTGAAAAGCAGAGGGGCTTTTTTTGGTGCCCATCTCAAGACCTTTTAAAGCCTCCTGACATCGGGAGGATGAGCATACAGAATTGATTGCTTTCTAAGTGCCATCAAGTTGGGCTCACAAAATCGCTGGTTCTTGAAAATGTAGGCTGTTATTCTGCTGATGACTCAACTAACACTAAGCGTTAATGGAAGAGTGTTATTAGGTAGGGTTACTCAAACTAGGGTTACTCAACTAGATATTTATCCCCATGAGAAGAGCTCTTCCTCCTCACTCACCCTTTTCTGCCTCTTTTGTCAAAGCAAACTCAAGGGCTTATTTCAGGTTCCAGCACGTACCATCTTGAAGAGAAAGATTTGTCTCTAGGGCAGGAGGAAACCATTCAAAAGCCACCTCCTCCTCTTCCTCCTCTGACTCTACCCTTTCTCCACCTGACTTTAGACCTCTGGCACCACCACACTCTTGTGGCTCGGAAAGGTCCGAGAAAAGAAAGCAAAAAGCAGTGTTTACTGAAGTTTTACCAACTGCTGCTGCCACTCCCTGGCCTGAGCCCGGCCTGGGGATGGTGGCAGCGGAGGGGACAGAGGAGCTGCCCGGGGGTGGCCGTGGTTGGACCACCAGCCCCCTGCATAGCCTGGTTCTGGTGTGAACCGTGAAGTGCAACCACACCAAAAATGAGTTTGGCCTCTGTTTCCATTCATGGATCTCAGCAGTAGGGGAAAAAAGAGAAAGAAAGAGGGAAGAGCCAGGCTGTGCTTGAGAACAAGTTGTTTATCAGTATTTTCCACGAGGCATCAGCAGTTCTTTAAGGAGGACAAAACCAGAGGGACTTTACAGAGAAATCCTTGTAGGGGCTCTGGTGGTATAATTAGTTTCTATATTTGACCAATGTAAAAGTTTATCTTTAAGTCTCCTGTATTTTTTAAATATGACATCAATGTTTTTGGCTTTGTTTTGATTGTCCTTAACTACCAGGTTTTATTATTATTATTTTTTTAAACTATTCCAAAAAAATTGAGAATATTTACTCAGGGCATAAAAATACCCCTGAATTCTGATGTCTTTGGCAGAGAAGAAGCGGTCCCATTTGTTTTGCATGTGATAAATACTCCTGCTGTCACGTTACTCCCACCACAAATTCAACGATTGTTTAATTTTCAGCTCAATTTTTAAAAACCTAAATGTTCTGAGCCGAGTTAATGTTATATTAATTTTTCAAACCAACAAGGCAAACTGGCTTGTAACATAAATATTTTACCAACCATTTATAAATATCGTGGCTGCTAAAAAAAACAACACAGTTGGTCAAAAAGCTTCAGAGGCTTCGTGCTTGGTGCGAGCCGTGCCGGCGGCAGTGCGGTCCAGCAGGATTCAGGGATCCGGTGTGGGAGATGGCGGCGGCGACTTGGACCTGCTGGAAGCTTTTCAGATCTGGAGGAGTTTTTTTCCTGTTTCTCCCCAATCTCTCTGTTTCCTGGAGCTGAATGTGGGGAAATCTGTGTTGCAGCTGCTCCTGACTGTGGGGAAATCTGTTCTCAACTTGCTCCTATCCCTATCCTGCCTGGTCGTGGGCTGGATCTGTTGGCACCGCTGGGATGGGCATGCTGCTTGGCACAGAAAATAGTGAAGGCACCACATCTCTTTTCTGCAGGGGTCAGTCCTCCAACCCCGACCTGGGGACTGGAGAAATTCTTCTCCTGTTGATGCTGGTTTTCTTTTCAGTCGGATCAGCAGCACTGACAGCCCGTGGGGCAGCGGCAGCCCCCTCCATGCTGTACTCACCCTGGGATGTTCCAGTAAAACCAGTGATGGGCTGGGAGGATGAAGATGAACTGGGAACCTTGCACAAAGTCGAATCAAATTCCCGATCTCAGTGCAGTTTTGAGACCAGCATTTCCAGCAGGAAAAACTACAGGTGACCGGGGCTTGCCCTGTCCCTGGTGGGAACCCAAAGGGCTGGAGCCAGGAGGAGACACAGGGCGGGAAACAGACTATAAAATTCACTTTCAAACAAGTGAAAACAGCGTTAAACAAACATGTAGCTTTTTGTAAGGGAGGATAATCCCTCCATTCAGATGTTAACATTAAGGAGTTATAACAAGGCTTTGGCTGTTTTCTCTTCAGAGCGGCAACAGTAATTCCGTAAGTACATCTTGGGAAGGTTTCCAAAGGGTTGGGAAGTGACAGTAATAAAACTGGACAGGCACCTTTGAGTGCAAGCGCATGATGTAATGGCCACGAGCCTGCACAGACCTGGCTGTGCACCCATCCTGGGCATCGCTGGTGGGCTTCTCCTCTTGCCACAGGAGCACAGCAAGGGAGACATGCTATGGGGTGGGAAAATAATAACAGAAAAGTGCATGGGATGGGATGGGATGGGATGGGATGGGATGGGATGGGATGGGATGGGATGGGATGGGATGGGAAGCCTCTTCTCCACCAGGCTGGGCTCTGGGTGGGCCTGTGGAAACAGTGGGAGGTATGGGATGCACAGTGGCGGCAGGAGCACAACAGAGGGAATGGGACAGAGCCTTTGGAGTTTTACTAGCCGGATCAAAGAAGCCAAACCTCTGTCCCTGGCCCTCTGACTGCTTTCCTTGAGCTGGAGGCTGAGCTGATACTTTACTCCCTTATGAAAAGCCACCAGGAAGGCAGAGTGATTTCCTCTTCAGATTGGGCAATTTTATGGCTGTTTGTACATTTCCCAGCTCGCTTCGGCCAGGAGCCAGCCTGGAAGAGAACCCCACCTTTCTGGGAACACATGGGAAAAGCAAACAGAAGGAAATCTCGCTTCCTTTCCCTCCCCTTGCCCTGTGGGCAGCTCCTGCCCATGCTGCTGCACTGCCAGGCATGCTGGTTTTGTCCAGCGCTGCCGTGAGCCATGCAGGGGTGATGGGAGGCTTGGTTTTGCTGCAGAGTGCCGAGGGAATCCCAACAGCCAGGTGTCCTGCGCTCCCACCACCCTGCCCGTCCGCACTCTCGCCCTGCCTGTCAGGGTCTGTGTGGCTGCCTGCAAGCTCACCTGCCTTCTATCCCCATCCCCCCATCTGTAGGCATTTTGTTGGACATTTTGCTCCCCAGGCTTGCCGGTGCAATGTCTTTGCCATCACTGGATTTGCGCAGATGCCAGTCCTTTGCAGCCCAAAATAGAAGAAAATGCAGTAGCCAGGCTGGCAGCCCAGGGAACCCCTCGGGGGGGTGAGCAGGAAAGTGTCCCTGAGCCTGTGTGCCAGCAGCCTCTGCCTGGCATGGGAGAGCCCCATGGGATTGCCCAGGCTGGGAGCAGGGCTAGCTGGGGCCAAGCTGGCCAGCAAGAGCCTCTTCTCCGGACCCGAGGTTGGGCATCGACTGCAAGAGCTGCCCAGTTGCTCCTGGGAGAGCTCCAGGGGAAAGGCAGTGGTGGAAATGGCATCACGAGGAAGATGTCAGCCGATGACGGGAAGCGCTGGGAAGCTCCACAAGTGTGGTCGAGGAGGGACAGTATCCAGGCATCCTGGGATGTAAACACCAAACACACGCGAGGTTGCCAGAGGAGATGGGATAAAATGAAAAAACGCAGGCTTGGTGCCAGGTTCCCTGTGGCACAGGACATTTGGCTCTAGCAGAGTGTCTCAGGGGGATGGAGCACGCTTAGAGTGTTCAGGGTGGGACTGGGAAATGTGCTTCTGGCCACTCAGGCCCCCCAGCCTCTGCTGTCTTGCCGGGGGGTGGGGGGGGTCTCCACTGGCCCCTCCGACCCTAGCAATGAATGCCGGGGCAGAGGATCCCTGCAAAGCTTCTTGCCAACGTGCTGACAGCAATCCGGGCTCCCTCCGAAATGTGGCAGCAGCCTCATCCAGAGCAGCCAGGGCAGGAGCGAGATTTCTGCTTCTTGACAATAGCTGAGCAGGGGCCAGCCCACGTCCCCCGGGGCGTCCTTCCACCCCGCTGTCCCCCAGACATGCTGGGACAGTGGGACACGAATCCAAGCCTGGATGTTTTCTCTCCGCCTCCCTCCTCCCCTCCCGTCCCCCTGGCCTGTCTTGTCTGCATCCGATGCTCCAGCAAGTATTAATAGAGTTGCAATGTCTGACGTCTCAAAGGAATCCCCTGTTGGGAAAAAAGCTGCTCCGGGGGCTGGTGGTGCGGCTGGCACATGCCTTCCATGGAGGTGGAGAGCTCTGGTGCTCCCCGGGCTACTCCCGGCACAGGACCTGGGCTTTACGGGGCTCCTGAATTTAAACCTAAATTATAGATCCCCGTACACCGGATCCGTATATTTAAGCATTTAATGGGGTTTTACGCAGGCTATTTTTACAACTTTAATGCACTTAGCACTAATTTGGGGAAGTTTAATGCAAAACACATAAATGTTGGATGGGAGACGGCCGAGGTGTTTTACAGCCTCTGGGAATTACACGAAGTATGTGGGGCTCATTTCGACTTCTGATATCACTCAGCACAAAATTACCTTTGCCTGGCCGGGTGCCAGGGAGCCGCGGGCTGCGGCTGGCAGGCGTGATGTATTACAATGTCACTCTCAGAGTGGTGACCGTGGCCATATATAAATCCAAGACCCAGGCAAGGGCTCAAAGCCTCGTTAATGCCTTCCCTAATCTGGCAGGATCAGATTTGCTCGATGCATTCGGAGCCGCTCCGACTCACATCCTCTGGATTGTGTGGTTGCGTTATTACGTGTTGTGGGGAAAGTGGAGACATCTTTGGTGCAAAGAAAACACCCTGCATTGCTGGGTGGCTGGAAGGGGTGAACCCACTAAGAAAACTGAGTAGGACGTGACAGACCAGGGACCAGCCGAGCCAGCATTGTGTCTCTGCCCATCCCTTCACACCTCTTCCATCTCCACAAGTCCATTCTTCTGTATCTCACTGTCTGAAGGATGGAAATGGCTGTCTTCACTGATCTGTCCTCTATATGGTGGCATGTCTCCCACAGCATGAGGGACTGCTTCACTGTCAAAGCCAAAATGAGCCATACCTAGGCTGACGTTAAGACAAACTGGCTGGATCCTGGGAGCAGTGTGCCTGGAGCAACAGGGAGACCAAGAGGCACAAATGTGCTGGGCTGAAGGACATCCAAAAGCCTGGGGGAAGGAGAAAGGACCCACTGCTGACCGTGTCCTCAGGAGGAGTTTTGAAGGAGTGTTTAAAAGTCACTGGCTCTTTTGATGAAAGGATTTGGCCGTGGGTTTGAGCCCAGCCTCACTCACTGCTCTCCGAAATCTGCCTCACTTAAATTGTCACAACTCAAACACCCTGGGAAGCTGGATGGTAAAGCCAGTGGGAAAAGAGACGGCTTGAAAAAAGAGGCTCTCAGCAAAGACCCTGATGGATGTCTGGGTACGGATGCTGAGATGAGAATGAACCCTGCCGGCCAGGCCACGTCCTGAGAGCAGGCAGCTTCCCTGCCATGGGGCTGGCACACGGTGGGCAGCGCTTACAGGAGCAGCTCACGTCGTGGATGCTCCTCTGTCCTAGGGAAGGAGAGGACCTTCAACCCTTCCTCCACGCAGGAGGGATCGCCAGCTCCTACGTGCCCCCTGCACGGTAACAGCACAGCTCCTGTGTTCTGGTGAGCTATGAAAACACCCCGCATGGCTTGCCCTGAGCACAAGCAATTAGCCGGGTAAGTACCATGTATAACAAAGTGAGGAATTACACCCCCAAAAATTGGTTTCTCAGTTAGTGCTTTAATTTAGCAAATGAGCCGCTTGTGCCCGGGTTGAGCAGACTTTCCCTTCTCCAGCTAATCCCCAGGAAGCTGCTATGGTTGTAGGAAGTTTTGTGTGTTCTTCCCTTCCCAGATTCAATCATTATGAGTCAGAAAAATCTCATCTTCTTCCAACCTTGGCCTTCAGGTAACTACCTTGAACAGTGTCTACCAAGCAGACACCAAGCATTAACTGATCAGGTCACGTCTGTTAGATCTGTAGTACTACTTCCAGAACTCAGAGGATGAGCTAAGAGCCAAAGGCATTAAATGCCTTATCCAGGGCCAGCAGCAAAGCCAGCTGAGTCACCTGGGCCACCGATTCACAGCCCTGTGCTTACTCCAGCGAAGCATGGCAGCTCTCGCTGCAAAGACTGGGATAACTCCAATAATGAGGAACCTTCAGCCATGAGGTGAGATGAAACCTGGGAAGCAGTCAGTGAATACATGGGGTCTCAGAAAGCCAGCGATGGAGGTTGGACCAGCCACAGAGGGACTGAGCTGGGAATGCTCAGCTGGGGGTGTGGGAGGAGGCAAGGCTAGGAGTAAGGCAGTCAGAGTCCCAGAAGTGATGGGGGATGCTGGGGAGAATGGGAAAGGGCAAGAGTATCTAAAGCAACAGAGGCACGGCCAGCTGGCAGGAGCCTCCTGCCCCAAGCGGGACCCATGCTGGCTGGCAGGGTGGCTCTGCAGGCAGGGCTAGAGGGAATCCGAGCAGTGCTGCAACGCAAACACCGGCAGCGCTGGGGGAGAACCAGCACTGCCGAGGGAAGTGGCTGCGAGGAACTGGGACGGGCTGTGGCACAGGGTACTCAGCGTGGGCTGCTGTGGCCGAGCTGGGTAGAGCTGGATTAAGATCAGTGTGGCTGCAGATGCCTCATTGCACCCTCCCACATGGCACGGGTGCTACTTGGGACTCTCTGGTGCAAAGGGTGGGCAAACCTAGATCCTCAGGAGGTCTGTGCTATAGCCACCAGCTTGTCAGGGAAAGGGAGATGGCATGGCATGGTATGGCATGGGTTATGTATCCAACAACATCTCTCTGCCTTTGTGAGCTGTCACAGAAGGTGTCAGTCGGGTCCCTGGGTACATGTGCTGCTCCTGACATTGCAACAAGGTTTTCCCACCTTTCTTTTTGCTCCAGGCCGAACCTGCTGCTTTATCATAACAGGCCAAGGGGCATATCAGATCCACATCTCTGGCTTAGCAGTCATGATCTGTTGTCCCCACACAGCCTGGTTAATCTAGTTATCCTATAACTAAACAGCTCATCTATTCCTGGAGTGCAGCCAGGGTCTTCTGCTTCCTCAGCACACAACCCCAGGCAAGAGACGGGCCATAGACTGTGCAGTGACCCCAGCAGCACAACTTGTCTGAGCGATCCTGGCACTGATTTTCATCAAGACACATCTCAGACACTCGTCCAAGCAGAGCAACTTCCCTGTTCCCGGGTAGCCCTGCTGAATTCCACCAAAGCAGCCAACCTCACCATGCACAGCAGTCTGCCACCCATCGGACTGCTGTCTCAGCTTCCATCCTTGCTCCTCAGCTCCAGAGGGAGTCCTGGCAAGTCCTGGCTTCTTTCCTGCAGGCAGAATTTGCTCCCTCTCCCACTGTGAGGAGAGGCACACGGAGCTCTGGCAATGCCTTGTGTCTGGTACCTCGGACAAACTCTGGTGCTTCAGCCTCCGGTTATGCAGACCAGTGTAAAAGCCAATTCTGTTTAGAGAAGATTTTAAGCCTATTGCACTGGGGTTAGGCTGTCCCTGGGGAATTCCCTCACAGCCCTGGTAATCCTTCCTTTAATTTTTTGCCTTTTCTTCCTTCATCCCTTTTAATTACTTAAAAAGCACCCCAAAATGAAATTACATCAAATAAATTCATGCTCCCAGGAGAGCCCCAGGAAGCTGTGTGGCTGCAGGAATTTCAGAGGGAATATAGACCATGGCTCTAAGATGCTCTGGAGGCTTTGGCAGGAGGTGGCCACGAGGCTCAGTGCTCCCATTCCCTTTCCTTCACCTCCTGAGGGTCTCATGTATGCTCCCTGGGCTGGGGTGGGAGGAGGAGGCTGAGCTGAGGATGCCTTCCTCTGGTCGGCTGCAACACAGACACGAGGAGGACAGTCTGAGGGACACCCTCTGCCTCCTGAGAGCTGGGGGGAAGGAGAACAACATGGGATCCCCCTCTTGGGACATGCTCCAGGCATCATGGCAGACAGGCTTTGCTCCATGGGCAAGCACATGCCCCTGTGCATGACACACACTATGCTCATAGGAGGCCGTGCATGCACTGCAATGCTTTGCGTGCCTATCTTGGCACCTCAGAAGCAAACACCTCTCTTTCCCAGTAGCTGGCAAAGCCTTTTTGTTGGAAGGGAAGCAGTTAACACTGAGCCTTGCCCTTCCTGCTCTGCTGCTGGCTGTGACTCACAGCTACAGCAAGAGGCAGCAGGACCAGGCTGCCGGGGCCCAGGGGCTGGACAGACCTGCTGCACGAAGCGGAGGGCGGGCAGGCACACACATGCATGCCCGGTGCCGAGCCAGCCTGAGTACGTGTCCGCAGACAAGAATCAAGCAGAAATAAAGTTCATGGCGATACACCCCCGCACGCACAGGTTGGCGATGGCACCGGGAGCCCTGCAGCATCTGTGCTGGTCGTCCTTCCCATCCCTGCCTTTGCTCTCTTGCTGCCTTGCTGTGAGGTGTCTGCTTTGGGGCTGCCAGTGTAATCAGTGTTCCCTGCCTCACGTCACTGTGCCGCAGCTGTGTGGGGGCTTCCCCGTTGTCACCCACTGTCTTTCAAACCTAATACACCCATCCGTCACTGTCCTCTGGGAGCGGAGGGGAAGGGACTCTGGGGACCCTGTCCTCACAGGCCACTGCTCCAGGGCTGCCCTCATCCCTGCTCCATCCAGCTTGGTTGAGTTCCCTGCCATGGGCAGTGCTGTCCTGGCAGTGAGTAAAGGGACTTGTGGTGAAGAAAGACTTAGAAAACCCAAGGGGACCTCTGCAAGGGAAGGGTTGACTGGCACAGCTGGTGGGACACGGAGCTGGGACCTCCAGGCAGCCCAGCCCTGTTGCTCTGGTCCGGGAGGTGGATGCATCCTGCCCCCACCCTGCGTCTGTCCCCTTGGATGTGTCACCCCCAAGGGTAGGAATCTCCCCAGCCTGCCCCAGCAGCTGGAAACGAGCAAGGACCTATGAGTAGGCATGCACTCTGTGGGGCTGTGCATGGTGTGTGCATCCCGTGGGGCTGCCCCGGCAGTGGGGTCCCTGCTCCGCTGGTCCTCCCCACCCTAAGGAGCCCACCCAAGCCGGGGCCTGCCACACAGACACGCACCTTGACAGTCCTTGTGACAAGTACCAAGAGCGATGCAGACAAATACCCCCTTGGGGACCACAGTGGATGGCAGACATGTATTTTTTCACTGCAGCTGAGCTGAATGTTAAAGCAGGCATCCCTCCAGGATGGAGAGGCTGTCGGCTTGGCTCCCGGCACTGCAGACCCCCCAGGTCTACGGGTTTCGGTGGGGCAGAGCAAAGCCGGTAAAGCTCGAGTAAAGCCAGTGCAGTGGGCTCGGCTCGGCGGCCAGCAGCGAGGGGCTCGGGGACAGCCCGCTGTTCCATCCCGCTCCCAGACCCTCATAGTTCCACTCTTCCCATGCCACCTGCATATGAATGAAGGGAAAATAGGACATCAATTACTCTGGTCAGAAATGGAAATGGTTTTTCAGATGGGCTGGGAGGGCCCCTGGGTGCCAGTTAGGCACACCTCTAATAGCTGGTTAGCGCAGGAGAGCAAAATGCTAATTGAAAGGGCCCAAAGTTACAGCCCTGCTCACTGCTGCTACCGAGCTGCTTGCTGGGAAACGAGCAGGTGTCTAATTGCTGTGACGGGATTGAAAAGGCCACCAAATTGCCTCTGCTATGGCAGGTCACTGTCCCTCCAGGACTTGGTCCCAAGCTGGGGAAAGCCCCTACCTGCTCAGCAGGTATCGCTGCCACGGCACGGTGGCACGTCCCCACTGAGAGCCGGGGTCAAAGCCAGCCTGCGGGGGATGGGGCAGTCCCGGGAGGGGGGACAGGGCGATAAATACAGGATGTGACACCATGGACCCCGAGCCAGCTGTTGCTCAAACATACATCAGGCCACAAGTCCTTCCTCGGCATCTCCACATCACGCTGGGCTGAAGGTCAGGTTCACAGTAAAGCTGAAGCCAGGAAGCCCTGACACTTCTTTGTTCACTCCCTGGGAGAAGAAGAAGTTCAAATCTTGAAATTTCACCTGATCATAAAATTTAGAAAAAAAAATGTGATCTAATAAATACAGAAATTTAATAAAATTCCTCTTGTGAAGTTGGAAGTGTTTTTTGAAGCAGTTGGAGCACTCTGTTTTGATTTTGATGTTTCAACTAACAGGAAAAATGCTAAAATTGAAATCAAACTCCTGGACCTTGTAGTATGTTTTCATAATTATTCACAAAACACATTGATGAAATATATATGTTTCCACAAGGTCCTTCTGATGCGTTGAATCAGCATTTCCTGACAACAGCTTTCCATCGGAAAGTTTTTGGTCACCTCTTAAAAATGCCTGCGCTCCTCAGAGATGAACATGCCCACCCTGTGCACACTGCCCATGCTCGCCCTCTCCCTGCACCCAGGCAGCACCCACCATCCTTGGGGGGTGCAGCCCCTGGATGCTGCAGCCCTGCGCAGAGCAGGGCTGGGACAGGCATCTCACGGGCAAGTCTGGCAGCAGAAAACCCTTGGCCCTTTCCCTCCTGCCGGGCACGCTGCAAGGACTGGGCTGGGGTGACTTTCCTCTCTTTGGGNGCTGGTGCGAGAGGAATTAGTGGAGCAGCTTGAGGTAATAATGATTTTTATTTCCTTCGCTGCCAGGGAGCAGAAGGCTCGGGGGCCGTCCCCAGGACGGGATCCCCATTCCTTGCCCAGCCGTGCATGTTCATGCTCCCCAGGCGAGGAGCGCAAGCGCTGCCTTTCAGAGCCCACAAACCATTGCATCAGATGGCAGCCGACGGCCGGGAGCCTCCTCGGGCCGTGTTAGCACAGGCTGGGGCAGGAGCCCGGGCAGGAGTGGCCAGGGCAGGCTGATGTCAGGGTGTCGGAAGGGATGAGCCCTCTTTGCTCCTCGCTCCAAGCAGGCGCCTTTGGGCAGTTGCTCATCCCCCTGCCATGCAGAGGTATCCCCCATCCACCTGGATGCCTCGGGGCTGGGGGGACAGCAGCCAGCAATGCCACCTCCACAGCTTAGTTAGCTCGGACAGGAGTTGGGAGCCTCCCTCCTTGCTGGTCTCTTGGACAGGAGAAAGGATCGGCTTGACTTTAGCCAAGGACACAGGCTGAGCGCGCTCTCCAAAGGCAGGGATGGGTGGCCCTGCGCTGTGCCAGGGCTGGTCCTCACCAGGTCATGAGATTGAAGGCAGCTTCACGTACAGCTCGGTGAGCAGCAGGAGAGGAGATGAGTGTGGGTCCATGTGGATCCCCTCTCCCGAACACCATGGCCAGGCGGAGGGAGCTGTTCTGCGACGTGCCCCAAATGCATCGTGTTCCTCCTTGGCGGCCAGGGAAGGGCCATGGTTACCGTAGCCAGGCAGTGTGTTTGTTTGGATTTAGTGCTTGCACGGGATGGGAAAAGGATGTGAGCTAATGTAGGATTGCAGGGTATCTCCATGGCCATTTCCAGCAGAGCTGTACCAAATGCAACTCTTAAGTTAACAAAAGCTCTTGCTAACTTCTTACGCCTTGGATACAAAACACCCTGAAACAAGACCACGGTAAAATTTCCAAGCAGTGGAACTGAGACTAGGCCCTACAAGCCCTGCTCCTGGAAGGGCTTTTTTTCTGGGACTGGGAAGGATAACCTTTTAATTAAGTGGCTGGACGTCTCAGACATTTTGGGAGGGCAGTGCTTGCTGCTTGGGAGAAGCTGCATTCGGAGCTGTTCTCCTCTGCACTGTCTGCACCAGACCCCTCTGCAGCCCCTGGAGAACCAGCATCAGGAAACGGTCCCTCCCCAGCCCACCCTCCACCTCTCTCTGTTGGGGTGAGTTCAGTGTTTCCTGGAAACAGATGCCCCAACATTTTCTTTCCCTTTGGAGACTTCTCAGCCTCTTTACCTGGACCATTACCATAACCGGTTTTGGGGTGTTAAGAGGCTTTTCAAATTATGTTCTCCAACAGAGAGATGCAGCGGTGAAAGCCGGGTGTTTGGCTCACTGTGCTGGTTTCAGGCTGCTGAGGGGACACGGAGGGAAGTTGGGTGACCCTCACGGATGAGTTGAGTGGAGGAGAACACGTAGCAAGAGATGGAGGTGTTCCATGCCAGCCTCCACATTGCTGCTTGGGAAGGATGCTTCTGATACGGTGGGGGACCTGGCACGGAGGTGCAGTGTCCTGTGCTCCACAGGTGTGTGGCTCTGCCCAGGGCATGGCAGACACCCCAAAGTCCCATGCCAGCTCCCCAGGCAGCTCTCAGCGCTGGCTGTGGCCGGTGCCCTGCGAGGTCTGGCAGCCCAGGAGCATGCACTGGCACAGGGAGCCGGGGCATCTCACCTCTGGTGATTAATTATCCCCTGAGCCTGCTGACTCCTTCACCTCCAGACATAATTCAAAGTCTCTTAAAAAAATCTGTGTTTTTCTTCTCCCTGTGCCATTTAATTAGTTACACATGTCCCCAGGACAGTATTTTTTTTTTTGTGGTGCACTTGGAAAATTAAAAGAAAATGGTGTTAGGACTTCCTCATTACCTGCTGCTCTTTGTTCTGAGCTGCTCCTGGGTGTTTGTCCCCTTGGTCCCAGGGAGCCAGGGGACCTGCGAGGATGCCCAACCAGGCAAGGTCTCTTCAGAGCAGTTTGCCCCGGGGGGGAGAGGACCCCGATCTCTGCCCTTGCTGCCGCAGCCATCTGTCCTCACCGAGGGGCAAGGGAAGGCCAGGGGGGCTGTTCCGCTGCATGAAGGGGGTGTCCCGGAGGGGTCGGTGGGATGCTTGATGGCTGCCCGCTCCTAGCGGGGCAGAGCCCGGGTGGGATTGCCTGCTGTCCGCAGCCCCGCTGCCCTCCCGCTGCCCGCAGCCCCGCTGCCCGCTCTGCGTTACCAGGGTGACGGCAGGTAAAGCTGCCCGAGCATTTGCATAACCTGCTCCTTCCCCATCTGTACCATGCCTTTGGAAAGGAAAGGAGGGAAAAAAAAAACCAAACCAACCAACAAAAAAACCCCCCAAACCCAAACAACCTGGAAGAAACAAAGACCGAAGCCATCTGGTCCTATCCTGCTCCTGTGGATGGTGCCAACATTTTCTCCTATTGCTTTACACAGCAGCAGGATCCAACCCTGCTCCCAGTAAAAACAAGGGGTGCTATCTCCCCTGTATAAGTCCTTATGGCATCAGTGGGTTTGTCATGGGGGAATGTAACGCAGGGCTTGACCGGTCGACAGAGCAGCCCCTGTGCCCACGTGCACCAGCGGAGCAGAGAGCCCAGAGCAGCCGAGGGATTTGGAGGCTTTGCTCGCTGTAAGCTCTGTCTCGGTGTCAGGGTAGGTCAGCATTATTGCTGTCCCTGGCGTAGGAGAGTTGTGGGGGGGTGGAGAGGAAAGCTGGTCACCACTGCACTCCTCTCCCCTGACAGCAGTCCTCCTCGCTGGTCCCATCTCAGCCCATACTGACCCGGGGCAGGCTGCAAATTCAGCCTTCACCTCTGCTGCATCTGCACCCGTCCTCCTGCAGGACTATTTCTATCTCACTCTGGAATATATTTTTCAACAAACCTCCGGATCAAAACACATCCAGCACCTCCATTGTGCTGCCACTGTGATGAAATGATGGCGAGGTCTCAGAGCCTGTGCTGGCCCGAGTCCGCTGGCCCGGCTGGGGCACTGGCAGCCCAGGGCACAGCGCCTGTGCAGTGGATTGGGACCATGTGTGGTGGTAAGGGGGATGCAGACCTCGGCCCCCACCCCACCACAGCATGCAGCTATACTGGTCCTGACTGGTAACTGCTCCTGGCACTGGTGTTTCTACATGTCCTCTCAGAAATTCGTCCTGCCTTGGTCTTCCTCCCGGGTCTGCAGGTGGGACTCTGTGCTCCTACCATCTCCGATTGCACCGTACCCCTTGGGACATGCCACAGAGGCCACGTTTGCCGTCCCTGAGGAAGGCAGGACCCTGCTGACAGCCACGCTGGCTGCCCCGTCAGCCCCGAATCACCCTTCGTCGGTGGTGACTGGGTGATGGAGACCCTCTCTCTTGAGGGCCCGTGACTGCTACCCCTGATCCTGGCCAGAGCATTTGGACCCAGCCCAGGCTCTGCTTGTTCAGGATGTTCTGCTCTTTGCCAGTGCTCCAAACACTTCTATTTCCATCCAAAAATACAAGACAAAATACAAACACGGGGGAAAGCGCAGACTGCCTCGCAGACCGGCACTGGTGCGGGTGCCACAAATTCCTCCAGAGTGAAATCTCTGTTTGGACCTTTCCTTGCAGATCATAAATGCAGGAATTCAGCCTATCGGGATGAGGGGTTTGCAAAGTCCTTGCAAGGAAATATTTGCTTTAAAGGAGGAGATCAAGGGCCCCCAGCCTGGATCTCTCCTCCTCGTTGCCACTGTCATGAGCAGCTTGTACCAAGTGGCCTGCATGCTGCTGCTGGCATGTGGCACAGAGGACAGCGGGGCTGGTGGCCAGCTTGCTGCATGGCCCCTCGCCCTGCCGCACACTCCCTCCCCACTTGGCAGCAACCTGTGTAACGTGGTGCTGCTTGCACGCTGTGCTGGGCCTCCCCCAGACCTGCAGCCCTGGGGCGAGGGGACCCCAGCGCTGGGCACGCTGCACCGCTGCTGTCTCCCTCAGGGTCTTGCAGCTCCCAGCATGGCGATGGGTTGCAGTGGGAGATGTTTCAGATGCTCATGGCTGTATCTGCTGCGTTGAGGCACCCCCAAAGCCATGGCTGCCTGGGAACCCAGCCTGGAAAGCCACGGAGGGATGAGCTCTGCCATGCTCCCCTGCCTGGTGAGCTCTGGGTAAGGCTGGTTGTGGGGTCTGGCCGGGGAAACAGACCTCGTTGAAGCCCACCCGGTCCCACTCCATGTGCTGCCAAGCTCCGGCGGAGCAAGGCTGGGTGCTTGCTCCCCAGCAGGCCACCACACCACTCTGCATCCTGTGCCAGCCTGCAGTGGGAGAGAGGAAAGAAAAGGGGGAGGGAGAGAAAGGCCCCCACGAAATGGGGATTTATGGTCACCGGCAACAAGTGCAATGGACTCGCAGAGACCTCCAGGTTTTATGAGCAGCGGTTTAGAGTTGACAGGCTGCTTAAATAAGTCTCTGCTAATCCCCGGCACAGTGTATCCAGCTCAAATTGGAAAAGAAAAAGGTTTAGCAGGAAGACAGGGGGAAAATGGGAGCATAAAATATATTTTACATCGTGTCAGAGGAATACGTAATTTACAGCAATGTTATGTTAAACAAACACCAGAGGCAGCCAGAAAAGTGGGGGACGGAGCAGAGGAGCTAGCTTCCTTTTGAGAAGCAAAGGTGTGTTCTTCTCCGGTGCATGGAGAAAGGGCACAGCTGGGAGCGGTGCTTCTCCTGCTCCTCGACAGAGAGGTGCTGCCATCGGGACTGCTGTGTTTGGCCGTGCCAGGGCAGGGACAGGGGACAGCCAGTACCACCACACCTGTGGCAAGACAGCACAGGAGATCTCCCAGGCAGCCACAGGCTCTTCTTTATTTTTACCTTCCTGTATGACTGCCCTTCTCGCCCAGGAAAGAAGTCAGACCTTGCCGCACCCGGACCCCTCCTTGCTGGGCTCTGTGTCTCTTCCTCAGCCTCTCCTGTGCTGTCATAGCTGGGTACATGGGACACAGCACCCTGGGGGACCCTGGGCACCCTGCCTTGCAGCCACACGCAGAGCCCAAGCAAGCGCAGGCAGGTTGCTGCGCTGGGGTACGTGCTCCCCTCAGGGCCAGCCACCAGCAGCCCCGCAGCGGCAGCAGCTCCCACAGCTGCTCCCATCTCACCTGCCCGTGGGAGGAGATGGAAACCCTCCCCGGTGCAGCTGGGGGACGAGGCTTGGCGGCAGCAGCAGAGGCTTTGCTGCAGGGGCTCTCAGAAGTTGGGTTTGCTGGAGAAAGGGAGCTCCCTTCTCCAGCCTCTTCTCCATTAGCATTGCTGAAGCAAAGGTAGGGTGTGTTTGGGTCCCTGGTTAGAAGGAAAGCAGCTCTGGCAGGATAGCGAGCAGCCGTGCCTTCCAAGGGGTGTAGGAACTTGGGGGTGATCCTGCTTGGTGGGGGGAAAGCTTCCCCTCCCAGGGCTGCTCGGCCCTGTCCCCCCCCTGTTACTGCTTTGGTGCCAACACCTCTGTAACCTCTCTGCCATGACCCCTTTTCTAGCAGTACTGCGTGAAGCACAATTAAGATGTTCTTTTCTTGCTGTCTCCAGCAGCGAGCAGCCAGCTGCTTCCCTCCACACTGCCAGCTCTGACCTTCCTCTTCTCCTCTGCCACCGACCAGCCCTGCGGCCGTCGCAGATGGGCAGAGCGAGGAGCGGGATGCAGGACAACCAGGGCTGTTGCTGCTGGCTGCACGCTGGTCTGCCCATGTGGTCCCAGTGCGGCATGAGGGATGCGGTGTGTCCATCGCCACCGCTCAGCCCAGATGCAGAGCGGGCAGGGGCAGCAGGAGGGGGGTCAGACGAGTCAGTCCCCCGGCAGACAGACCTGCGTTGTGCTGGTGTGGCTTCCTGTCTTGAGAAATGCTTGCTTTCATTCACCGAAGTCTCTCGCCTGGCTCTCGCACAGCAGCCCAGCAGCCGGAGGCTACCAGGAAATTTATTAGACTTGTAAAACTTCAGGGCTCAAATCTAATTGTCTCCTTCTCCCCCAGATCCCTTGAGGGAAGCTCTTTGATTTAAGCCCCAATTCCAAACTGAGCCAGCGAGTCAGCACTCAGCGCTCGAAGTCAAATGAGCAATTTGTGTGAGGGCCAAAGGATAATTACAGCCCCCGTTGTTCGGATGTTGGGAACCCAGTGAGCAGCTGGTGTCCTGGTGGAGGTGTACCCCTTGCTCGAGGACACCAGTCCATCTCACCTGCCCCAGACTGGGACACAGCTAAGAGACATCCCAGTTCACGGTGGCAGCAACCAAGGGCAGAAACGTGGTGCTTGTTCTCCAGCACAAGCATGACCCTGAAGGTGAACAAAAAGTCTATCTGACACGGGCTCTGCTTGCAGGGCTCCGAGCCCCAGAACTTGCAGAGGATCACAGAAACTACTGTAATGGGAGTGAAGTTGTTTTAATCTCATAAGGGCTTCCAGCTGAGCGGGGTTTTGCTCAGCCATACAAAGCAGCACCTGCTGGGTGGGAAATGGAGAAGTGGCCAAGTGCTGGGAGGGTGGATGGGAACAGGAGAAGTGGCCAAGTGCTGGGAGGTTGGATGGGAACAGAAGGTGCCTCAGAATTGAAGGGGCTGGAGGTTTGTTGCTTCCTTTTCCCAGGGAGACGTAGAGGTCAGGATCTGCAGGTGGGTTGAGGACCTTTTCCTTACAGAAAAAGAATGGTTTTGAAAGAGAGCTCTGCCTGGGACTGATGCTCTACCTATCGTGATGGAGGAGCTTCAGAGGTTGGCTGGGGGTGCTGGAGAGAGGATGAGCTGCTGCCAGGAGGAAAGTTTTGTCAGATTCAGGATCCCACAAAAGAAGGGGATGAAAAAGCAGTCGCTGAAGTGAGGGTTAAAGGTTCTTATGGAGAAGATATACAAGCTTGACTGGCCAAAAATGAAAATACTGAGAAGGCTGAGACAGGAGCAGCCCCAAGCTAGAGCTCAGCCCCCTGTGATGTTGTGCTGGTGGTGAGGGATCATCCCTTCCTCCTGCTCAGCCCCTACGACAAACTGTCGGTGCTCAGGGCTTGGCCTGCCCTCTGCAGCAGCACTGGGTGACAATCCCCTTGGGTACTTGTGTGAGGAAGAGAGGTCTTTGGAGACACAGCGGGGTCTGCTCAGTGGATGTGTTTCCTACCTATTAAACCAAAACAGATCTAATAAGCTGATGGCCTGCTCCTCTGCAAGCTGAGCAATCGGACGTGACAGGCAGGCAGTGCTTGTCTGGGCACAGCTGCCACTGCCACCTCGGGTGGGATTGCTGTCACGCTCCGGCCGAGGCAGCAAAGTGTGAGCCACCCAAGGAGCCTCATCATCGGCATGACGTGCTCTGCCTGCCACGCAGGGAGCGGGCAGCGCCGGGCTCTGCGTCTCTGCCAGTGGCTGTTGACCACTGGGGGATGTGGGGTGGCCGGTTGTCATCCCCCAGTGACTTCAGGGTAATCGTCCCTTCCTCCAACCTGTTTGGGGAGCGGGGATTCCCCCCCAGGGAGAGCTGGGTTGGATGTGGGATGTCTGAGATGCTCTCGCATAGGGGAGCTTTCCAGCTGGACAAAAGCTGGTCAAGCCATGGAGGGGAGGATGCTCAGTTGCAGCCTTGGGGATGGCCTAAATGCTTTTTCCACTATAACTCTCTCTCAAATCCCCCCTTGCTGACCCTCCAGAGCCTGTCGCGCCTTGTTCCGCACTGACCGGTGGGCTGAACCCTGCCTCTGACCCTGCCTGCTGTTGTGTCCCTGTGGGAACATGTGGCTGCTGATGGAGTGGCTTTTTTTGTGTGTGGGTAAAGTGCATTCATCTGATCTGTTGACTGGAAAAACCATCCTGAGCTCGCTAAATCCCTGCAGCCTTTCTGACGGCTCACAGCGGCTTCGTGCAAGCTGTTTAATCAGTCATTTTTTGTGATTATCTCATGGGTTATCCTGGCGGGGGATAGGACTCAATGGACAGGCTGTAATCCTGGTGCTCCATGTCACCAGCTCCATCAGCTGTGGCCACTGGGGGTTTGTTGCCTGAAGCAGCTTCATTACAGCAAATTATAAACCCGAGTAGATTTTGCAGCTCTGCTTGTGGCCCGCCTGGCACTAGCAAACATGCTTCCCTCAGCAGTCTCTTTCTTCCCTCTTTTATTCTCTGTTTAAAGATGAACTTTGTTTTCCCGTTCAACAACCAAACTTTGCATGAGCAGCGCTGGCCGCGACAGAGCTGCCGGGCTGCGTGCATTCCTTCCCCCCCTCTTTACCCATCCCTGTCCCTGCTTGCAAGCGCTCGGTCCCAGAGAGGAAGGTGAGGGTGGGGAGCGATGCTACAGGGGTGCTGCAGGGCAAGGGCCAGCCCTGTAGCTCAGCCAGCCCTCTCCCCACCTGGGTCTTGCATGCTCTGGGTGCTTGCTCTGCAGCATATTGGCATGCCCACAGCAACGGCTGAGCTCAAGGAGAGGCTGGAGGATGGTTGCCAAATGGGAATGTTGAGCGTGGAGGCCTGGGGAACAGGGCTGTGGCTCTTGATAGCTCTGGGCTTACCAGACTGAGGAAGGATCCCACGTGGTGTGTGCATCCAAACCTAAACTTGCAACCTTCCCCGGCTTCTGGTTTCCTGATACTTGCAAGCTGCTCTCAGGCAATTTGCAAATAAGAGAGGAAGTTTAAATTCACTCACCAGAAACAGCTTTTTTCTGGGTTTGCAAGTTGTCTGGGAGCTGCTCACAATTTTGTCATTGCAGTTGGGAGAAGGGGGGGNGAAGAAAATGCAAAATCCAGAGAGGGCACAAGTCTAGCTGGAGCCCAAAGCTGTGTATTAGAGTAGGTGCCCAGGAGATGCTCTGAGCAGTCTAAGGTACTTCTGAGTCGTGGTGCCCACGCACCATGCCATGGAGGGAGGTGACAGCTCCGTCCTGGACAACTCTGCCGTGACCATCCTCCATGGTGCACTCTGCTGTGCCTCTCATTAACAGAAATAAATGGATACGGTGCAGGGAGTGGATCAGGGTAGATTTATGGGGAGGGATTAAAAGAACTAAATATACGTAGTTTGGTGGAGAGACGTTTAAAGGAAAGGGCATGTGTGTATAGGGAGGGAGTGAAAAGTATAATAACAGTCTATAAATATTTGAAGGTGTAGGCACCAAGAAGCAGATTGATTTATTTGTGGCAATGTAAATGGGATGCAGGAGAGGGATAGAGACATGACGGGGAGAAGCTGTACATGCTTCCCTGCAGAAGGAGCAAGAATCCCATCATCTGGGCTCAGCAACCGGAGGAGGTACTGAGCGGGCAGGGGGAACGCTTGCTGCCCGCCTTTGGCCCAAGTGGCATCTTGTGCTCCAGTGTGCTGCCGATACGGCTGCAGACGTTGCCTGCAGAGATGATCTGGGCCCTGTCTTTGTGGGACCCATCGAACTCAGCACCGTGAGACTTTTCCATTTTGTTTCTTCCCTAACGGAGCTCAGACGATGCCTGCACTGCTCCTCCTCCTTCCCCCTGCCCCTCGTGGTGCCAAGCTGTTCATGTGTAAGGCGAACATCTTGGGCAGGACGTGAGCTCCAAGTCCTGCCCAGTTTCGCGGTGGACCCCCCCTCCTCATCCCACCACGGTGTCACGTTCTCCCGCCTGAGCGTGCCACGCTGGGTGGCAGAGCCTGGCTGGCATCGCTGCCGCCGCGCTTGGCGCGAACGCGACAGATGGGAGCGAGGAAGGCTCGCTTTGCCTGTGCCAGGGTGAAAATGGCTCAGCTGCAAATGAATATTTCCAGAAACCTCTTCTTCCTTGGTTTATAATTATGAGCAGATTTTCTTGTGGATAAAAGGGAGGCTGGTTTCAAAAAAGAAATGACCCTGTGTGGGAAGAACTGATTCTTCTTGGAAAAATATGGTGCCTTGAGCAAGTTTAACTCTTTTGCTTCCTCCAGGCAGGAACAGATTCGCTGCATCCGAATTCCTGTCAGCCAGCTCTGAGCCTGAGGCTTGGCACCAGCAACCTCCTGGTGCAGGAACTGGAGTCTATTTTAAAACAATGAGTTCCTCTTTGCAGTTCTGCGGGGGGTGGGGGGCTGCAGGCCCACATGAAGCCCCTCCTGGAGCATCCGTGGCAAGCAAGACTCCACGCACCAAGGTCTCTGGCATGGTGACTGGGACGCGCTGGTGGGAGGTGTGAGACGGCAGCGTTGCCTGTCTGGCACTGGCCATGGGTGTCCCTGCCCAGCACGTGAGGGGCTAACGGTGATGCACACTGGGGCTATTCAAAGGGGAATTTCTGCTGGGGACACCACTATGAATTGGATTTGGTGTATTTAAATCCAAACCGTTATTTTCTGGAGGGCTGTTGGTGCTGCTCACTGCTGCCCAGTGGGTGCTGGGGGTGAGCACTGTGCCCCATCCCAGGTGCGGGTGCCCCTGCCCACACTCACTCCCCAGGGAGAGCCACTTTCGCAGCTCTCGGTGGGGACGCAGCTGGGGACAAGCCGAGCGATGTCTGTGGTCACATTGCATGACCATCCGTCCCATCCCTCCGCTAGCCGAAGCACCACCGTTGTGCATTACGACTTCAGCAGCATCAAGTCGGGAGGGCTGGGAGACAGGATTCCCTTCCCTGTACAAATTATCTTCGAGATGTCAGAAATGGCAAGGAAAATTTGTGCAACAGACGTGAAAGGCAAAAGGGTCCTTGGAAGTTTTCCCCAGCGTGAGAGAAGCTCTTGAAGTTTATTCATATAACAGCCATCTTATTAAAGAGCTTCTCGGAGAACTTTGAACAGCTTTCTATATGGAAACAAATCTGCCTCTATAGCAGCAGTTTTCTGTGTTTCTTTTGATAATGATAATGATCTTACATTTCTGTACAGCCTTTCATCTTGGCGGATCTTAATGAGCTTTACAGACAAATGTGCAAGCTATATGCAAAGATCAATTCGCCCAACAATGCCAGGCAGCCGCTGCTGGGGTGGATGTGGCAGGTGTCTGCACAGCCCACTGCAAATGCAGTTCAGGCAGGAACGGGAGAGATTGGGTTTTGTTTTGATTTTTGTTATTTATTGAAAATGCAGGCAGCATTTTAGAGAAGCGGAATTTGGCAGGCTAGAATTTGGCCAGGACAACAAAGTTGTCTCTCTGTCTTTCCTTTTGGAGCCGTTCCTCTCCTCAATACATATTTCACCCTTCTCAGTGCCAGGGAAGGGATCGCTTCCCAATGGCTGAAACTCCTGCCTGGCGCGGAGGCGGACAGCTTCAGCACTCTGCTCCACTAAATATTTAATGTATTTTGTAGGAAGGGTGACAATGCCAAGAGGAGAGAGCTGTGCCAGAATAGCCGATGGCCCGTGCCCGTGGTGCTCAGCTGAGCAGAGCGCCTTGGACGGAGGTGCTTCATCCATCACAGCCGTCCTCGCTGCCGGCTACCCGGGGGTTGTGCTCCCATTTGTTCTCACTATTTCTTGACGATGCCCCAAACAATGTGGTGGGCCAGGACCTCATCCCTCATGGGCAGCCTCTGTCCTAGCAGGTTGTTTCTAGCAACTGTTGTGTTCAAGGGTAGAGGCATCACCTTGAAAGCAAGGCTCTACGTCCCTGGAGTCTCATCTGTTCCCAGTCCATCAGGCCAAATTTAGCATTGCCGTGAGGAGCAGCAGTCCCCAAGCAGAGCACATCTCCTCCCCATCCATCTAGGGCACCATTTATTTCCTCCCCATAGCAACAAGCTGAGTAGTCAACCTTAAGTGGAGAGAAAAAGGCAGGAGCTGGGAGCATCCTAAATGTCCTCAGTTCCCGTTTTGAGCCAATATACTGACTAATGATCACAGGCCAAGGAGAAAGCTGCTGCTGCTATTGCTCAGATGTTGCTGGAGCCTTCTGCCTCCTGCAGACCTGCTCTGCCCCATAGCAGAGGCTGGCCTGCTCCTCCTCCTGTTTAAGCATCTTTTACCAGGAAATAAGCTGCACTCACCCACCCAGAGCTGTGCCTGGGTGGCACAGTCACTGCGTCTCCTGGGGATGTGCCACCTCAGGCAGGTTGTGCCCCTTCCTTTTGGCCCTTCAGTTCACAAATTCTTTCAACCCTTTGAGGTTTCGGTGGAAGCAAATTCCTTTTCTCTCCTCTGTTTCTCTTCCTCTCAAGCTGACCCCTCCTGAGAGCCCTTTTATCCTCCTGTATCTCCATTTCCACCTTTTTTTTGGCTGTGGTTGGCTTAACCCTTCCTCTGCTGTTTGCAGTTCGTAAAAAAATTATGCTGGCTCAGAATGTTTTATTTTAAAAGCAAAACCCTTGTGTGCTGGTTGGCTGTCCTAGTGTAACGCCTGTTGTTAAATAGTGCCACGTCTCTGCCAGGAGAGCCACTGCAGGGTGCCCACGGGAGGCTGACGTGGGACAACCCAGCCCAGAGGTTTCAATCCCTTGTTCACTCCTGAGGATTCAAGTCGCTGCAGAGCAAGTGAATGGCTCTGAGTTTAGAAACAGAGCGAGATACATGTGCATTGCGGCAACATGTCAAAGCAGTGGGAGGCCAGAGGTGCCCTGCGGTGTCTTCAGGACCGGCTCTTGCTGCTGCGCAAGATGGGTCCTGCTCCCCTGCCCCAGCTTTGGCAGCGTGGAGCTGGGCACCGTGTGGAGGCATCACGGCTGCTGGTGAGACTGGTGCACGGCTCGGGTGCTCCTGCCTGCAACTCATCTGCTGGCTGGCAAGGCATCGTGTGTCTCCTCTCCCTCTCCTCTCCCCTCCCTGGAGCGGTGATGCTGGCACTGCACCGTTTCCCGTATTTATGGCAGTAAAGCTGTAATCTCCCTTGATCCTCAGAAACCTCCAGGAGAGATTGATGGAAACCCAGGTCAGCCATTAGTGACCACTGCATAAATCACCCTTATTAGCCAAGCTCCCTTGGCAAGGCGTGCTGATATATGGACCCACGAAGTCTGTGAAGCATTAAGAAATCATGACTACATACCTGGGACAGCTGAGGATCCCTGCTGCGCGAGCACCTTATCTGGACAAGGGCAGGCTGGATTCTCCTTCTTGCCCTTCTTTTTGTTGTCTGCAAGCTTTTATCCCTGCCCTGAACCACTTGGTATTTTTTAATCAATCCCAGACTGTGCTTTGGGCTGGTTACTGAGATGATGAACAGAAGCCAAGGGGAACCCACCTGGGGTGGTGGCTCTCAAAGAGAGGAAGTGCCCTGAGCCTGAGCAGACATCCCTCCGAGGAGCCCAAGGTGTTGGAGTAATGCATCGGGAGAGCATTTCCCAGTGCCAGAGCTGTGGGTAGTTTCTGGCTTTCAGCCCTGTCTGCTCATCTGGAAACCTGAAACAGCAAATGCTACAAAACCCCAACGTACCTGGCTACGCGCACAGGCTGCTCCCATCCCATGGTTTGATTTGAGACCACGTCGGGAGAAAATCCAGGTCTTGCTCTGCGAGGGAGGTTGAGACTGAGACTTGACGTAGTGCATGGATGAGGCTGGAGGGCTTTTTGACACTGCAGCGGTCCTGGTTGGCAGCCTGGGAGATGTGCTGGCATCGCCAGCTTTGGCTCCTGTGAAATTTTGCCAGTGAAACCCTGGAAACCCCTGCGTATGCCCAGAGCTCATCTGGAAACCTCCGTCCTGTTACCCGGCGTGTGCAAGGGCTTGAACGTGGCGGGCAGAGCCTGGCTTTGGATTAAAGCAGTAAGGGAAGGGCTGTGGAGATGGCACGTGGAAGAGGATGCTTTGGGGTCAACAGGGAGAGAAAGGCCCGTTCAGAAAGGTCCATGCTCTCTGTGGACATTTGCCCTAACAGAAATTAATCCATCAATGCTGATCAACAGTAAAGAACATGAACGCTGTTCTCCTGAATGCTTATTTAGGATGGGAATGCTGGAGTAGTTATCCGGAGAGTGCCCGTGGATTTGGGCATCATCCAGTCCGAGACCATCAGGCTCATGTGACTGTTCGTATGGCATTTGGTGTGACTGCTACGGGAAGAGCCGCCGTGGCCCTATAGCTTCTATGGATTTCCCATGTTCGCAGCTGCTGACTCACTCTGAATAATGGGCAATGGCATAAAATCAAGCAGTTTGCAGATAATTTAGGCGCAGCCAAAAGCACTGTATTCACAGGATGAACTGTCTGCTGTGCTTAAACATATATATATGTGGGAGAGTATGTGTAGTGCTTTCAATTGCAATGCCTTTCTAATTAGGGCCTTGAGTATTTATCTACTCAGGCAAAGCTCCCGTGGGGTCTGTGGGGAGCTGGGGCTGGCTGAGGCTGTGGGGTGCTGCCCGTGATGCCGGGCTCAGGGCGAGCAAGCCTGGCTCCTGTGCACACATGGGCACACCATGGGCACTCAAGAAATATCGGTCGCATTCGCTTTCTGCTCGTTTGCATGGAGACTGTTGCTGCTACGTTTGTGTTTCGAGCACTGTGGGGAAAGCTGAAATCTTTCAAAACCCATTTTTCTCTGAGAATTAAAAAAAAAAACAAACCCGCCAAAAACAAAAACCCGGGAGAAAAGCTAAGAAAAAGACAAACAGAACCAGGTCGGGGAATGGTTTTATTCACGTCAGCTCCTCTCTCCTCCTGTTCCTTCACCGTCCCCAACCCAAGCTCTGGTCTCCAGTGACCATCCCTCAGGGTGAGAATTGTCTGTAGGAAGACAGGGTGCAGTCGGGATGTATCTGCTTACAGCCAAGGGCATGTTAGAGGAGCCTGCAGCTGAGAAGTGAATCTTTCTTTCCTCTCTTCAGCTACAGCACAAGGCCTCCTGTGCCAGCTTTGGGTTAAATGTCCAATTAGTCTCTCGCACTTTGCAGTTAATCGCTGTTGTTTGTTGCTGAGTGAGAGCCAGTGGGATCCATTAACTCCTCTTCCTCCTCTGGCCGGCCAGCTGTCTTGGGCCAGCTCCAGGTATGCTTTTTGGGGTCTGCCACTGTGGAGAATTCTGGCCTTTCTTCTCTTGGGAAGTGGTATGCTGCGTTTGCTGCCTCCGGCTTGATCCATAACCCCGTTTTTTGGCTGGAGGGGGAGGCACAAAGGGAACCGTCAGGACAGAATTACAAAAGCCTAATCACGTTTCACAACACGGCAACTCGTAGGCAGAGATGTAAAGCTTTATATAGATTTATAATTAATAATCTAGTAAAAAGCTGCCTCCTAGCTAGTGCCGTAATGCAAAACAAGGCTCAAGGGGCAAGAGGCTTTACAAGTGTTGGGTCTGAGTTCACGGCTTGTCCTGCACAGTAAAGGGCTATCTGCGTGATGACTGTTTTATAATTAACCATGGCAGCTCTTCTGGAGGCTGCCTTGTCCCGGTTGGTGCTCAAAGGTTGCTGGATGGGTGCAGGGGAGCTCCCCCGTGCCTTGCCGGCCCTGCAGTAGTGGGTGGAAGAAGGGCTCATCTCCCTCTCTACATCCCCGAGACATAGCCCAGCAGGTGAAATAACTTATTAAAAGCCAGCATGGGTGTTGCAAGGGTAGCAGCGGCAGCCCATTTGGCAAGCAGGGCCAGCAGAATTTGGTGCTGTGCAAAGGAAAGAGTCACAGTGGCATTGGAAGTGTGTTGGGCGTGCTGCTGGCATCCCTGCGGGACCCGCGCCAGGGCGGCACGGCCCCCGTCGGCATCGTGCCTCCCAGGCAGCTTGCCGAGCAGGAGCATGGTTGCCCAGCAGGTCTCTGCAGATGGGATGGTACATTGCATGGTAGAAAAAAAAAAAACCAAGCGGAGCAATCCTGGCTGGAAACACCACAGCGTGCCGCATGCTCCCTCCTTTGCTGTTTGGCGATGCTCCTACAGGGATGGCAGAGAGTTGGGGCTGGACCGTGCCACCGGCTGCCTGCCCTGCTTGCTCTGCCAGGGCAGGCAGGGAGGACCAGACCACTGGGGACAGGCGGTCTTCCTTAGGAAGCAGAAAGGCCATGGGGAGGGAGGTGGTGTGGGAGCAGTGGCCCAGGGCAGAGACCTGGCGAGGAAGATTTGGGTCAGGTCCGTGGGGAGAGCTGGCAGCAGCAGCCTGCATGAGGAAAAATGGTGAGCAGAGCAGGAAGGGCTGGTGGAGCCCGTGGTCATGAGGAATCAGCTGGGAGATAACCTGCCGCGCTATCTAGGATGAGCTGTGGTTTCAGGTGAGTTAGTCCAGAGGCAGTCCCAAGGCAAGGGGCCAGAGGTAAGGAAAGCCTCGGATGCCTAGAACCTCTTGCTGCGGTGCTCGGCGTTGTGCGTCCGGCTGCGGCGTGGCGTGGGAGAGGTGTCAGAGTGCCAGAGCTGCCCTCCATGCCGGGAGTCCTGCATGTGGTCCAGCCCCGCCGGGAAGGGCACGGTGTGGCCCTCCTGCTCCAGCCTGGTGTGCGGTGGTTCAGGCAGTTCCTTGGGAGGTGGGAAGGAGCCTAACTCAGCTTTCCTCTCCTCTTTATCACTGAGTATGAAAGAGCAGCATCCATCACCTCTTGCAACTTTTTTTGAAGGGAAAAGAGCAAGTGCCAGGGCATTTTGCTGGCTCCTCATCCTCGCTGGCATGGGAGCAATGCTGTGACTCATGCAGTTCCTCAGGGAGCAGATATGTAAATCGAGGTTAGGCTGACTTTATACAAATACTTTAGACTTCTGAAAGGGGAGAATCCTCCCTTCTGCCTTGGGCTTCGCGGTCAGTGTCTGTATCATGCACTAGAGGTGGCCCAAAGGCACATGAGCGTTGTCCACCTGAGATGTGCTCACACTAGGAGCATTTTTAACGCACCTCTTCCCCCGACTGTTGCGCTCGCAGTGCCACCTGGTAAAAAAGTGCTTTTTGTCCAAGATGGCTATTGCACCCTCCCACCTCCTCCAGCAGCCAGGTGAATATTATCATTGCCATTTTACAGGCAGAGAGGGGGCAGCTGGCCTGCGGTGAGTCAATGTCAAAGTGAGGGTTATAGCCTTGAGAGCCAGCCCGTCCTCTCCTCCCCACAGCCAGCAGCATCTATTTCTCTCCAAGCAACATCCACCCTGTGTGAGACCGGTGCTATAAAGAACAAATAAAATGCTGTGCAAGCCAAAGGAAATGGCATCATTTAAAAATATGCACAAGGTTAACAGGCACAGGGAGGACACAGTGCATGTGGATGGATGGTGGGAGAGCTAACAGATGAGACCCGAAGGGCTGCAGAATGTAAGTCAGTACCAGCAAAATCATCCAAGTGCGTAAGTCACAAGGAAATCTGGCTTCTCATCCTGCTTAAGGACTGTCCCAGGCAGGTGCCCAGGGATGCAGATTGACTCCGCATCACCGTGTTCCCGAAGGACCCACTGATTGTCGGTTTTTGCAGCACCATCCTGTAGCCCTGCACAATGATTCATCACAAGCAATTAGCTGGGAGTGATGTGCAGCTCCGAGCGACAGCCGGGCTGGCTCCCTTCAGACTGCTCCAACCTGTCCCCGTGCTGCCGCGCATCCCCAGCTGGATGAGGCGGATCACGGGAAGCACTCGGGAGACACTCCTGGGGCTTTGAGTCTCCTGGGGCGAGGGAGCAGAATTGAGGGATTTTTCGAACATTTGGAAACCTTTGCTTTCCCAGTCCTGCAGGCATGGCCTGGGGCGTGTTGCCTATCCAAATTAGGCCACTGTCAGGTTTGTCGGCTGAGGTTTCATTTCATTTTCTTCATCACGCTCACAGCAGCCCCGTGTGGATACCCAGGCCAGGATGCAAAGCATCTGGGTAGACCTTTGTCAGGCTCCCTGGCTGAGCTGTTAACACTGATTTCCCATGAATATTCAGGCGTGTGAGATGCATCCAAGATGCTCTTGCAGTCAAGGTTCATGGGATCTCGACTCAAACCTTAGCTCTGCCATTGGCTTCCTATGGCTTCTTGGGCAAACCAGCCTTTGGCTTCCTTGGACAAATCTTTTAATTTCCCTGCATCTCAGCCTCCAGGTGAATAACTGGGCAGATGGGTGAGCAGATGACTTGCTGCTCTTCACAACTCGGTGCATAGAACACCAGTTCAGGGCTTGGCAGGGGTACTAGCATTGCTTTTCTCTAGCAGTTACTGGCTGACTTTGCTTGGGTCAAGCTTACCTCTCCATCTCTGCTACCCCATCTGTAAAATAGGGGCCATGATATCCAGGTGGTTTCCAAAAGAGCTGTTGTGCTAGAAATAAGGGAACTCAAAAAAGACTGTGGGTCCTAAAGGTCTCTTTGTGAGTGTCAGGACTGCTTGTCAAATATTTTCCCATCGCCACGCTTACAGGGACGAGTTTTCTGAGGTGGGAACAACACACGTGCATGAAGCTGCAGGTGAGCCCTGTGGGAGAAAAGGATCATCCAGCAAGGGAAAAATGGTGGTGGAAATGAGTTCAGATAAGTTTCCATCACCAATGGTATTTGCTTCCCAGCAAGATTAGAAAGGGCAGCATCCAGCCTGAGTCATTTGATGCAGCCTGGAGCTTGGCTGGAGCAGGGTGTCCGTAATGAGCCCCCCCCCGAGAGCCGGCACTGCCTTTGCTGCAGCGTGGGGGAGATTTCAGCCCCAACCCCCCTGCCCAGGCAGGGGCCATGGCAGGCTCCTCTCTGCTGCTGTCTCTCTGCTCCAAGAGCCTTAGTTTGCGGCCGCAAGCTTGGCAATAAGGGAGACCTGGGGGCAGGGAAGGTCCTGAGCAGTGATTGATGGGTTTTGCTCCCTAGCCTGTCATTCCCTGGCCTTCTGCTCCATTGCAGCCCAGCCAGCCCTGGTTTCCCACCTCACCCCCTCTCCCAGTGCATGGGAACAGCTGGATGGAACCAAATTTTCACTTGCCTTTGAAGAGCCAGCGGGTCCCGCAGCCAGCAAAAACATTTACTGAAAAAATAGTAATAGATCTGTTTCCCTTTCATCAGGGTGAGGAAGGCAGCTCTGCTGTTGACGTTTCTTACCCGAGGTTCAGAAATTGCTGTCTTTAAAATGAGAGCCCTGTGTGTTTGCAAACGGGACGGGCATCTGACACCCATCAGCCCCTTGGAAGCAGCCCAGGGCTTGCAGGGAAGGCCTTTGGCTTCCTTGGCTGTGGTGGGCTTTGAATGGTTATTTCTCTGAAACCAGTGCTTCTGTTTAGTGGTTTTCCCTTAATAAAAGAGATTTGCCTGCTGCAAGGATGTCACTACTGAGGAATTACTGCTGGGCCTGGTCTTCGCATCTTTCAAAAGTTGTCTGTCCTGAAAGGCTGTTTACATGAGCTCCTGAGTTCAGCCTCTCCAGGGCAGCTGCAGTAGCTGGGTCCTTCCTGAGCCTGAGATTCACCCCAGCTGAGAAGCTGCTTCTGCATGTGCAGGCCCTTCCCTTGCCAGAGCTGGGTCCTGGCTGGAGACCGACCTCCACCAAAACCTGTTCGTGGTTCCTGTTTGTCTCCTCTGAAGGCATTGGTCCTCGCTGGCTCCTGGGGAGCTTCCCGCAGCCAGGCTGGGGTGGCACAGGGACTTGCTGGGTCTGGGGAGCCATGGGGGAGAGAGGCTTTGACATGCATCTCCCTGACCCCACCGGAGCTGCTGCTTCAGGGGAAAACCAGAACATCTTGTCCCATTGGTGCTCCCTTTCCTCTGGGTGACCCCAGGGTCCATGATACCCGGCGACACAGACTTCATCCCCAGCCTTAGGAAGAAGTTCCTACATCCCACCTCAACCACACTCTTTGCCCTCTCCCTGTCCACGCACAGATGCACACACGCTCTGAGCTCCTTTTACATGAAGCTATGCGTTATGCCCATTGTTATTCCTGCTAAGCGAGATTCTTGGCTCTGCTCCTGCCAGCCCTAAACCACTCCGTTCCCCTTCCTGCTGGGCTCGGGGTCAGCTAAGCCCCGGGGCAGGAGGGCCAGCAGGTTCCCGAGCTGCGGTGGGAAAGGGCTTAGGGAGTGTCCCGTGGTTTGGATGACGTCCGCCTGTCTGTCTGCCTCGCTCCAGGCCTCCATGCTGCTGGATTAGTAGCTACACCTCTCCAAGTGCATTGACTCAGGCACGGCTGTCATCTCCAGCAGCCACTGGGCACTGTCAGTGGAAGTGGATTTCAGTGCTCATTAATCCCTGGCCAGATTTGCCTCACTCCTTCAGCTGGTTTTTCCAGGAGCCTCGTCCAAGTATAATCTTGTCGCTGGGTTTGCAGTGGTTTGGCAATGGCTTATAACCTCCTTGTTCCCCTGCCTCCCTCCCCTTGCCCACTCTTTGCCCTTTCATTTGTCGGAGCTGCCCCAAGTCCTTTATTTTTCTCCTTCTCTGCTTTTCCTTAGTTTTCATGTGACCAGGCACACTGGAAAGGAAATTGGCTTCTTTCCCATTTCTGACCCTGCTGTGCAGAAGTGGGGGATGAACACATTGCTCATAGGAGTTGCAGCTCAGAGGAGGAGGAGATCCAAAATGCAACCCAGAAACGCTTGTGCGTGTCTCCTGGCACGCATAGGGCTGCAGCCCCGCAGACCCATTGCTCACCCCATGGCACACAGCTTTCCCCCTGCTCGAGCGCTGCTCAGCCCTGATGCAAGTGTTTTGGTGGTATCGGCTCTGCCAGCTTGCCATGCCAGGTCTTGTTCAGCTGTGGAGAAACCCTGTGCTGCAGAGCAATGTCCAGATTCCTGAGGTGCGGGAAAAATTCCCACCCAATTCGGCTGAGGGAGTATTTTGGCCGGATCTTAGTGTGGATTAAGCCATGGGCTGGAAGCGAGGGCAAAGCTGGGTTCATGCAACTCTGGGCAAACAGTGTCTTGATTTCCATGGCAGAGAATGCTTCTTTTAGGTAAAGTGCCCTTCTCTGGCATTGCCATATTTGTTGACCAGAGATGACAATCAAGGAAGAGGATTAGCAAATGGGGTGTTGAAATGAAGAGTGCAACAAAAATGATTAGCTGGCATCACAGCTGAGGCGAGATGGAGAATGAAGGCAGGTATTTCTAATGAGTCAAATGCCCTTCCCTTGCCCTAGGCTAAAAGCAAGGTGGCTTGGCAGATTTTAAAGCAAAGCACAAGGAGGGGGCACCGCCCCCACCCCAAACTCAAACAGAATATTTATTTTTTGTTTTAGGTGATGGCATTTTTACTTTGTCCCCCTTCCCTCTCCAGAGAAGAATTAGTCTCAGAAGGAAAAGTCCAAGTGCTTTTTGCTGAAAATGCCCAGCTCAGTTAAGCCTGGTCTTAGCCCAAATTTGCAAATAGTTTCCATCTCCCTGGCATTGCTGTTTCCAGTCAATGGGGTTTTCGCTCCAGTTACACAGAGTCCTCAAACTGGTTAAAGGAAAAAACTTCCCCCCTCTTCCCTGGTGCTGTTCTGCAGTGCATCCACCCTCCCTGGAAAAATTTAAGTCAAGAGTGAATATTTTTCTGCAAGCCTTGCCTAGTTTAAACAATGAATTCTGGGAAGTGCCATGGCATATGTTCTGCAGAAAATCAGAGTAAATGACCACAATGATTCCCTCTGGCTTCATGCTCTGTGAAGCTATTGTTTGCAATGTGTTGCAGGGGTGTTTAGCTTGGCCCAGTGTGTCATCCTCTCTCCGGTCTTTGAATAGACTCTGCTGGAGAAAATGACTGGAATAAGCCTGTTCTGTATTTGCTTTTGGCATTAATTTTTTTGTTTGTTTGTTTATTTCTTTGGGATTATTTTAAGGACCTCAAGGTCCCCACAGCTAGAGAGGCAGGCCCAACACATGTGTTGCACGGCTGTTCCTCTCACCAACAGCTGAGAGCCACAGATCTGATGGCAGAGAAATGGGGGAAGTTCGTATCCCCCTTTCTCCCGCTACCTGCAGGGTGAAGGTAGCTTACCTTGCTCGCCAAGGAGACGTGCTGCTCCCTTCTGCTTTGAGGGAGCAAGGGCCCTCAGCATGTCTGCAGTTGCATTGCCGTTGAAGAAAGCATCGCTGGTTAATGCTCGCCGCATCCTTTGCTCGGTGCAGCTGCCTCAGGACCTGCTGTGCTGCCGTGACCCGGGTGCTCCAGGCCACGTCCCAAGAGTAAAGGCTGGAAACCCGCCTGGAGCCAGGGCCGAGGGGTCCCTGTGAGCCCAGCAGCGTGCCCTGGGGCAGTCCCGCTGCCTTTGGGGTCCTCCCTCCGGGCTCACCTCGGGTTCCTGCCCACCTCGCTCCTGTACGTGTCTCTGCTTCCATCTTGCCTTTGCTCAGGAAGCTGATTTTGAGAACCAGCCCCAGGCTCCGTCTCAGCAGCCTTCCCCAGAGGCACGGAGTCAGGGCCATGTCCTGGGGGTGGGCAGTGGTCCCTCCGTCCTGACCCACTCCTCTCTCCCAGGCGGGACCAGCTCCTCCCAGTTGGTTCCCAACAACTATTTGACGCTCCCACAAAATCTGAGTGCTGAGGAGTCTGGCACTGCCCCAGGCAATCTTCTCCAGCGATTTGCTATCCTTAGAAAGGCTTTTGTAAACACCAATCTGGATCTTTTTTGCTGCAATTTAAGACTATTGTCATTTGTCCCTTCGACACAGCCACAGCTTGTTTGCTCTAATGTCTGAAGTGCTGTGAGAAACCTCAGGTCTGAACAATATCTGGTTCTGCCCAGACCCCCCATGGGAGGTCACACCTCCCGAGGAGCTCCTTCCCCACCCTGCTGCCGTCCCAAAGAAACAGGGCGATTCCTCAGCTCTGCCTTGAGGAAGAGGAATTCTTGGGTCAAACAGCCAAAAAGAAGGTTTGGATGTTTCAGTCCATGCTCTCCCAAAGGGACTCAAGGGGTTTCCAAACCTCAGTCGATGGTGGTCACTTACATCCCGACTGGCATTAGCCAAGTTGGAGCTAACGCACGTGCTCCCGAGGGCAGGAGCGGTGCTGGCAGTGACCAGGGGGTCCCTCTGTAAATAGCAAAGGGGAAGGAAGGAGCAGATGGGGAAAAAGGAGGAGTGAGCCAGAGAGTGACAAGCGAGCATGTGGGTATGTACGAAGGAGCTGGGAGGAGTGAAAGAGGAGAGGGAGCTGTAATTAGGGCAGGTTTAGTATGCATGAATTTTGCTGGGTTTGCAGCAGGAGGCTTGCCCAGCAGCTGCAGAAATTATTTATTACATGCTCACTACATTTGCCCTGTAGGAAGGTAAATAAAATGTACACACTGTCCCATTTACTCAGACAAACAAGGGGATATGACCCAATTTCTAGTTTACTAAAATGTTTTCCTCCCCAGGATTGGACCCCTGGGAGGTGCGGAGCGCCGTGGTTCCCCCGTGGAGCAGCAGCGCTGCACGGGAGCTGCATTTATCTCATCTGCCCTTGTTTTCAGAAGGGTCTTTGAATGCACAGTTAGCATTTACACCCGCTCACAGTACCTTGCACCTCCGGCATGGCCCCTCCTGCCTCCCCCCAAATGCCGGTGACCTGTGACAAGGCAGGGATCACGGGAGGTGCCAGGCCAAGCACTGGGGAAATCCGCCCGCACCATCTGCGTGTCGGATTAGGCGATGCTTTTCCTCTGACGGCGAGATGAGAGAGAGACAGGAGCCGGGAGCATCATCTGGCTTTCTCATCTGCTGGTGCTGCCAGGGCTCGGCACAGCTGGCTGTGCCGCGTTGTGCCGGGGATGGGGTCTCGGACCCGGCTTCAGGGGAGAAAGTCCCGTGTGTGCGGTGGGGCTCCGGCTGTGGGGAGGAATTCGCCTCTCTGGGGTGGGGGGAGCAGGGGCCCATGTTTGTTCAGTCACTCAGCAGGGCTGGGGGTGATAAGGGATGCTGCGCCCTGGGATCTGCCTTGCCCAGCACAATCCAGGCTGTGATTACTTTTGCTGATACCCCAGATACAGTGTTTGCTGAGCGTGCATGTTTTGGCAGCACGGTTTCTGACTGTTTCTGGGTTTTTTTTTCCCACCCCTGCTTGTTAAGTCTCCTCCGGCCTCCCCAGCAGGCAGCCCCAGGCAGCCAGGAGCCTGAGGCCACTGTCTGTAGCTCTCTGCAGCCACGGGGATTTATTGTAGATGTCGGGCAGCGAGGAGCCGAGGAAGCGGCACGTGGCCAGCCTGGCCCGCAAATGCTGAGGCCGTGGGCAATGAAAGGGGCATAAAGTGGCCTTTGAGCTAAAAGCCCTCTTTTGGGGATTCAAGTTCAAGGATTTTGCTGTACAAAGAAAGAGTCAGTGGGTCGTGGGTGTTTCTGATTCCAAATTCCACATGACTTTAAGCAAATAGTCACAGGAAGCATGTTCTGCTCCATGTTTGGCTCTATCGGCCGGGTTTATCCTGCTGCATGCAGGCTGGCACTCTGAAAAACACAGCCTTGTGTTTGGAAAAGCCTGTCTGGAGGAATGAGGAGAGGAGCAACCCCTTGCATGACAGGGGTTTGTGAGAGCAGGAGCGGCTCAGCCCCAGGCGCTCTGAGACACGCTCACCAATTCCCTCCCCAGCGGGTCCCTCTGCTCCCCCCCTGCAGACGGGGAGATGGTCACCCCAGCTGAGCAGGGAGGAGCAGTTCCCACCCCACGCTCTCCTCCGGCAGACGGGTGATGCTGAGGACAGGACACTGTTACTTAGCAACTGCTGAAGGATGCAGCTTTAACCCCACCCGATACCCAGCACCATCCTCCCCTGCGAGTTTTCCGGAGGAATGGGCACAGTTCCCATCAGAGCTACGCTCCAACTGGGGGATTTTTTTTTTTTTTTTCCNTCATTCTTCTGGTCCATGCTTTTGGGCCGCTTCAGAGCCACTTGCTGCCCAGTGAGCTGGTCAGTCCTGGGCTGGGATGAATCCTGGCTCTGCTATCCCATGGGCAAGGCTGCCGGCTCTCCGGGGTAAGCAGAGGCACACATGCCGGAGCCGCTGCCCCTTCTCTGTCTGTTTGGCAAGCTCAGGGCTCCTTCCCCTGCTCGGCACTCACACTCACTCCCAGAGCCTGCAGACAAAAACCTAATTGCATGACATAAATTATAGCAACTCTCCAAATAAAAGCCCAGGAAAAAAGGCTGTGGCTGGATGGACACTTGAGGGCTATTAGAAGATGCATAAATTCTTTTCCTTAGGTTTTTCATTTTTACATGTCTAATTACAGTGAAAGGAGCCTTTCAAGGGTTGCTCAACTGCCAGGGCACTCAGCAGCCCCTGGCAACTGGAGTGGGAAGAGGTGGCAGGGTCGGGTGGCCCCGTTTACCTTGGATAGAGCCTGGGGCTAAACAAATGCCAAGGGCTTGGGAAGGAGATGGGGGAGAAACCGCTGCATTCCCCTGGATCTCCCCCGGGAACCTGCCTTGGTTCCCCGGGCACCCATCACTCCTAGGAATACTTCTATGCCATTGTGGTTCCTCTTTATTTATCTGTCACTCTTCAAGCATCTTGCAAACTTTAATTAAACATGCCTCCTAAGCGTATCCTTCACCCCCATGGTGGACTGGCTGAAGACAAAGAAAATGAGCAGCGTGTCTGAGGACTGGGAATAAAACCCAGGAGGGGGTGGGGGGAGATGGTACTTTAATGGTCTGGCTCCCCCCCACCACCCCTGTGCTCTGCCTGGCAGGGGCTGTGCCACTGGCAGCATCCCTGGCACCATCCTCGGTGGCCCCAGATATGCCAGGGAGGCTTGGAGGGAGTGGGAAGCACCCGGGAGTGGCTGCAGATCCCCCAGGCAGGGGAATCGCAGGCTGGGATGGGGAGAAAAGCCCTTAAACCAAGAGAAATGCAGGGGGGTCAGAGGGCAGGACTGCTCCCAGCTCAGGGCCCCGGTCAAAGCACCCAGCGCATGACGAGCCACTGTGATAATTAGGGGCAATTTATACTTCCAGGTCAGGGGTTCACTCTGGCTTGTCATCGATTTTTAGGTGGGTGATAAACTGCCTGGAAACCAGAGCTGTCAGGATAACACGGGAAATGTCCTATTAGTGGGGGAGCTTCTGGAGCAAGGGCTGCCATCATCATCCTCTGAAACCCTCCATGGCCATGGCCTGGGTGGGGGACCCCCATGGGTTGTTGACAGCTGTCCCCCCATCCCTGGGGCTGGCCACACAGCACCCATCGATGCTGCACTCCTGCCCCAAGCCCTGCCCGTGCTCTGTGCTGGACCCTGCTGTGCCCGAGGGCACGGGCTGGTCTCCTCTGCCTGGGGTGAAGGGGAAGGTGGGCTGGAGGTCGGTTCCCCCCCGAGCTGTCCTTTTTGGGGAGCAGGCTGGAGAAGGCAGCCACGGGGTCGTGCCACTGATTTTTCTGCATGTGAAGCTGAAAAGAAATCCTTGGAAATTTTGCACGGGCGTTTGTTACACTTGTCACTGCTTTTCCAGTGCTGGGGACCAGCCTTTGGCTCCTGGCCCTGGATCCACTGGGCAAAGTGATTCACATGACAGTCCTGGTTGCAGGCTGAGGTACCGAAAGCAGCAGTCCAATGTAGAGGTGCTGGGGCATGCAAGGCATTGCTTCCTTGTCACCTTATCCTGCCGCCGCGTTTGCTCTGCTCCAGCACTGGCTGCTGTGCCGATACAAAGTGCGAAATGCAGCAGGGCTCCGGCCCAGCTGAGGCGAGCGGTGGGAGGTGGACCTCCTGACTCTCCTGCCTGGGAAGAGTTTTGTCCCTTGGCTTGCAGAGCTCTGCTCGCAGAGGCAAATTCTGCTGCTCCTGGAGAGCACAGCAAGAGCTTAAATATGTTTGCTCCATCCCTTTTTTTGCAAACAGCTCTAGCAGGTCGAACTTTTCCCAGATTTATTCCTCAAGCCAAAAGAAAGCAACTGCAGGAGGCAGCTAAATGTGTGCAGCAGCTCGAGCTCTTGCTCCGGCTGCAGAGCAGAGCGAGCTCAGCTGCTCCACTGCTAAACATGCACCCTGCCTGGCCAGCCTGTGGGTGCTCTCTTGGCGGATTTGATTGCACTGATACGATCTCACTCCAGATATGCTGCTGTATCTGGAGCCTAGCACTGCTTCCTCTAATTAAGGGTGTCAAGTTATGCCATAGACTGAATTCAGCAGTAGCAGCTAAGTTCTTCCCAAGTACATTAAGTTGTCTAGACCTTGGAGTGTCATGAAATTACAGCCTCTGCAGGGTGAGGGCATGATGGTGTCCTGAACTTCTTGGGCTGAGAAGTGCCCTTTTCTCATACACAGGTCCAAATCAAATTAAAAGTGACCTGGCTGAGGAGATTCATTAGGATCAGGGTTAAAATTTCTTGATCTCTGCCTCAGGCCCATCTGCAGCCCTTGCACCGTGTCCTCTCTGGATATGCCCCTGGACGGTAGCCGGAGTGCTGCTGTCTGCACACGTGTGCCACATCTTGGGGCTGCAAACACGGGTGGGCATTGCAGGAGCTGTGGCCGGCCACCGTCACAGCCTTCCTGGCATCTCTCCATGTTGCTTTAGTGACATCTTCGCCATTCAGAAACCATCCCTTCTGCTGATGGAGACACCAACAGAAGGATCTGACCCAAGCGCTGCTGACCAGCAGCTGCAGCCAACAGCCTGCGGGCAGGGTCGCAGGAAACAGGCATTTCCAACAACAAAGAATTTCATTTAAAGAAATCCACACTTGCAAATGGGAAATGCAAAATTCATCAGATAAATTGTTTGCTGGAGCTGTGAGCGAGGTGCCCGGGGAGCTCCAGCGTCCATGCCTGCCGAAACACAGGGCTCAGCAGATCCCCCTTGCTGAGCACTCGGCTAATCTCCTCTGCGGTGGCTTATTTGTGACGATGTTCCTGTCATGTCATTAAAAAAAAAAAAAAAAGGAGGGGGAAGGGCAGCTGTGTGGGTGATGGAAAAGTGACCCTGCATCATGGAAAGCCACCTCCAAGCTCAGGCATGGCCGCTCCTTGCTCGGAGAAGCCCCTCTCAGCAGCCAGTCGCTGGGTGGTCTGCCTCTTAATTACAGGGTTAATGCGATGTTACTATCAGGAGAAGTTTCTTAACCTGATAATGAGTAGGAAGCAGCTGTAGCTTGGAAAATGTAATAATTGCAGAGTGGAGCAATGTAATTATAAGGTGTGTATCAACTGCCTCCATGTTTACTTAGAGAAGACTAAATCCCCTCAAAAGCAGCAGCCATGGCAGCAGCTGGCTTTGTTTCTTGCAGGGGGGTGTAACTGCGAAGGGAAGGGGTAGCAGAGACAAGTCCTGGCCTGCTCCTCTCCACTGCTGACGTGCCGGGACTTGAGCCGAGGCTTTGGTGGACTCAGCCTGGCAGCACCCGGCACGTGCCGTGCTGGGTTAGCATCGCTCCAGCTCCCTGCTGGGGCATTTCCAGGGAGCATCGGGATGCCAAACCCAGCCTGCCCGGCTCTGGGAGTTTGTCCAGTGCATGGGACATCACCTGTCCCGGCAGACAGTGGATGCAGAGGTGTCCCCTGGCCTTTCCGGGAAGCAAACGGTGGCAGCAAGGCTGCTGGGGGGAGAGGGAAAGTTTTGGGCTGAGGCAGAGAAGAAATGCTGCTCCTGATCTCTGCTCTTTTCCTGTAAGAGCTCCTCTCTTCTGAAGATGCTGTGGTCCCAGGAGCATGTCCCTGCTGGGGATGCGAACCCACAGGTGCAAAGCACATGGCCCTGTAATGACCGAGGCCTTTATTTTCTCTTCCTGATGTAGTTGCCTGTCTCAGGTTTAATTGTGCCCTGAGCTCCTCCCTGCAACCTCAGGCTGCTCTCCTTCAGTTCCTTCTCCTCTTACCTGCACACGAGGCAGTTTTTACACTGTGGTCTCCATGCCAAAGAAAATTTCTATTAATTAGGTGAAAAAATTGCTTCCCTTTCATGCCCTGAAGGTAAAACAGCCAGATGAACGGAGGTGCACAACCCATACAGAAAGAGCAGCACTATGCTGAGTCTTTCTCCCACTGAACACAGCTCATCACTCCTCTTTTCTCGTCGCTGGTGCAGACAATGGTGAAGGTGTGCCCCAAGACAAGTGTGCAATAAATCTCTTATCACAAGCAGGAGCTCATTGAAGGCACATCGACACAGCAAGGCCATCGCTCCCTCCTGCCATTCCGGCTGCCTGCCAATGCCTGTTCATCTGCCCTATGATCTGGTTGTATAATATCTGTCGAGCAGTCAATAAATCAGGGCAAAACTCACTCCTGCACGGGTCTCCTCTCAGCGAGAGGCAGAAGAAGGACCCTGAAGCCCGAGACGCTGCTCCCCACACTGCGTGGGCACAGCGGGCTCGCTGGCACCCTGGGTTTGGGCCGGTCCCTCCTGTGAGCACACACACATATGCCTGCGCTCACGTGTTGGCATGCACATGCTCGTTCTTCCTCATTCTCATTCCGGGGAAAAAACTTTTGCCGACTGCTTTGTCCCTGAAAAATACAGATTTGGCTCAAACAAAACATTTGTTGCAATTTTGCTGGGTATGCTCAGTTATTCTCCACTTTAAAAAAAAAAAAAAAGATAAAATATGCCAATATGGAAAATAAAAGTGGGTCAAGTTTTAAATGAATCACAGTAATACTGACTCTGAAACACAGTAAAACTGTTTCATCAGTCCTTTACAATGCTCTCCTTGAGATCCTGGCACAAAGGCACAGCCTCTCTCGAAGTGTGTTTCTGGGCTTCATTGCCTGCGCAACCTTTGCAAATGTCTTCCTTTGATCTTTAGTAATTACCCTGTGCTAATGCGTTTGTGATGTGATGAATGAGACGGAGAGGACCAGAGAAGGGTGAGAAGAACCCTTACCTTTCCCTTGTCAAGGTCCTTTACTGGGGGCCTGTGATCTGGTCCTGCCACCGCCCCAGTCATCATCCATGCCGCAAAATGGCTCGTGTGTCAATTAGGGAGTAGGACCAAGGTCCGTGATGCCTCGTCTTGAGAGACGATCTACCTTCTCCATGAGCTAGTTAATGAGAGAGAAATCTTCATGGCCTCACCTGCTTCCCAAACGCTCCCATCCTTTTGGGGGGGGGGACAGGAGGGGGCACAATGCTTTCCCCCATGGCGTTGGCTAGAGGTGTTGGCAGATGTCTGGCTGGTTGTTGCTCTCCACCGCACACCCGCTCTGGCTTCGGGTCCCATCCCTCAGCAGCATCTCCTGCTGGCACTGCCGGAGGGACAGCCGCAGCCTGGCTGGGCTGGTGGTCTGCATTGCCAGGGCATTGCTCCTCTCCTTGTATCCCATTTCCCCTGAGGACAAGCCTGAAAATGTCATTTTTGATCCTGACCCCTGTGCACCGGGAGGATGGATGCACAGAGTGCTTGGATGGAGCTCATGCAGTAGAAAACTGATGGCGGCTAAAAATTTGGCTTCCCGTCCCTCCTGGCTTTGCTCTGAAAACCCCAGAGAGTATGTAGGACCCTGGGCCTCCTTCGTGTCCCCTCTCATACTGATATAAATACAAACACCAGGGTCTTCCTCCTTGCAATGTCCCCATCTGAAGCCTTTGCCCTGTGGCAGGTGACACTGGTGCTCTTTGTGAGCAGCTCTGAGTCAGCACAGGCATTTTCTCTGGCTAAAGGGGGTGGGAAAGAGTTTCTGCCATGCTGAGTGGCAATTGCATGCAGTCACCAAGCAGCTGTGAGGGTGCAGGTCTGGCTAACAAAATCCAGTATCTCTGCAAAGGTCCTCAGCTTGTGCAAAGTGGGGTATTCCTCAGCCCGGCTTCTGCTGAACAATTTTTATTTGAGCATCCTCATTTTCCGGTCTCTTTAGTCGAGCTCAGGCCCTGCATGCTGGAAATCAGCAATGGAGATTAAAGCTGTGTTTGTAAATGGTTGGTACTGCTAAATCAAAGCAAGCGGATTAGCAAAACCATTTGGCTTCTCAGTTCTGCTTTTCTGCCACGACCACAACACATAGTCCAACAACTCCACTAATCCGCAAGCCAACCACCCCCTTTCCTAGGGAAATCCACCTTCTCTGCCAGGATGCGCAGAAGGTCGGGTGCGGGATGCTCGCTGGGCATGGGGCTGCAGCTGGCTGCTGGCGGACGATGCGGCAAGCAAAGCATTAATCCCAGAAGAAACCCCTGGAGATTCCCTCCCTTCCTGGTGCCATCCACCGTGGAGGTCAGTCCTGGACATATCTCCCAGCTCCTCAGCTGTCCTCTCCATTCTGTGAGCACCAACTTCAAGTTAAAGAAAAACAATGGACAATTACTCAAGGTTTACCTGGAGCTTTCTTTCCCTTTAGTTTATTAAAATAATTCATATAAACATTGGAGCTGCTTTGTAACCACCTGATTTTCACATGCGGCAAAGGGAGTACGAACAGCAAGTCCTTCAGTTATGATGGCTTACCGTTTCCCATCACATGGCTCTGTTTTTAAAGGCTTAAAGCAGTGCTCACCACATTCTCACTATCCAGGGTGAACTATTCTGGGCTGGAGTTCGCTTCCAGCTGTTCCAATTCTTGGAAATTTCAATGGAAAAACAGTTAATTTGGTTTCTGAAGGAAACAAGCTGAGGGGACAACATCTTTGTTTTTCTCATACTGAAATCAACAAGAACAAAACTGGTGACACTATTTCAGTGGCAAAGACCTGGCTGAATGCTGTGCCCACCGAGGGGCAGAGGGCACCCAAAGGTGCTTTTTGCCACGCCAGTCAAAATCCACCTGGGTTAACCAAACTATAAACTTTTAAAGATATCCTAGTTTGCTCCTACACAGTTTGGCACACAAATTTGGTGTTGATTCTGTCCAGGATGGAAATGCTCCCAGGACTCCAGATTTCCCTGTGCCAGCGGGATGGGCTGAAGGCACAGCCCCCCCACCAGCAGCTCCGGCGGCTGAGCTCTGCCACAGAGAGAGGCTCCCGGACAGGCTTAGCAAAAGGAGAAATAAGTGTGATCCTGCCATGGGAAAGCGCACCACGAGAAGAGGCACCAAGGACCTCACAAACACCCTCTGTGCTGTTTTCCCATGTCCAAATGCCTGATTTTACCATGTTAACTTGCTTTTAGCAGAACAGCTCTCTGCACGTAATGGAAATGGGCTCTGCGACCTCATCTGCTGATGGAATTTGTCTTCATCGCAGTCTTGACATGAGCTGCTTCCAGAGAGCTGCGACTCTCAAGCACAGCTCCCAGGCTGATTGCTCCCCATGGGTGCTGCAAGGCAGGGGGGAGCACCCCGAGCCCCCTTAGCCACCCTGTCCAGGCGGCTGCAGCAGCCTGGGGCACACACAGCTCCCGTGGTGCTGGTAAGAAGTCGTGAGCCCACAGCAGCTCTGAAAATACTGTCTGCGTGCCCCTGAGACCAGGACTTTGGAAAAAAACCCTACTTCTGTATGACGAAGAGGCACAGGTCTTTGAGGCAGTTGTGAAAGTGCCACCTGAAGTGCCTGATTTTGACTTACCAGCCCTGGAAGAAGGTCCCGGTGAGTTCCCTCATGGTGAGCCTTTACATAGTGCAGTGAATCCAACTGCACCACCCAGCTAAAAAAAGGGGAGTAAATTGATGGAGAATGGAGAAACTGAGGCAAACTAAGTAACTGGGCTGCAGTCATGGGGCATATCTGAAATGTGGAGTCTTAAATCCATTGCACAGATCCAGTGTCCCCAGAATAGGGCTCCTGACTCCCAGATACTTGCTACAGCCCCCTCCTCCATTGCTGAAACTTTGAGAGAGGTTTCAAAACATCATCTGCTGAAGAATGACAGGCTGGTCCCTAGCCAGGTCCTACCCAGCACCCAGGCACCCAGCACGCTTTGCTGATCTCCCAAAGGCCATGAAAGCACCGGTAAACCTCTCAGTATAGGGCATTTTAAAGAGAAACTACTTTCTCAGATTCAAGCCAGCCTGGCAGCTAGCTCTAGTCCTTTACCTTGGGTACGCCCCAAGGAAAGGCCCCTTGCTTCACAAGTTACTGCTTATGAAACTGCTCTTGCATGTGGCGTCTCTGTTTTCATACTGGCAAGGATGCTCCTGTTCCCCAGAGGTAACAGCAATCAGCCTCCAGTACCCTCCACCTACGGGAACCAGTTGCTGGATATCAATATATATATCAATATATGCGTGCATGCTTGTGTGCGTATGTGTATTTTTATGTATATACATTGAATCAATAAAAATTAACATTTAAGGAGCTGTAATATAATCTGCGTCATTGTCAGGAAATGCAGCAAGTGTTAAAAGCTTAATGGACAGCGGAGGAATGGATTTAAGTGAGTTGTTTGCAGACTTCAGCGCGCAGGATGAGAGGGAAATCAAGGAGAGAGAGAACAGGAATTTAGAGGGATTTGGAGATGCTGCCTCCAGAGCTGGTGATGAGTAAGAATGAACAGGCTGAAACACTGGGCTGCCTCCGGAACACAGCCCTGGCACACGCTCTGGCACCTGCTTTATTTTTATACTGTAGTTACCTGTTCCGACCTCAGATAAAACAACAATTCTGATGGGAATGTTGAATTAAATCAGCTGCTCAGCTCCCCGACACGGGTGCTTGCCTCCTCCTGCTTTTCTTACCCTGGAGACCTTAACAGCGCAATTTAAACCTTTGCAGCAACTCTGGGAACTGGAGTGGGCTCCCTGGGGAGGAGGGAGCTGGAGGATGCCAGCCATGGATGGCGAGGGGAGGTATGTGCAGCAGGGCTGAACACGCTGCTGTCTGGCAGGATTAGGCTTTTGCAAGCATCTCAGCAATGCTGCTGCCATCACACACGCTCCTTTTTTTGGCCCCAAGGTCCAGCGTGGAAGCACAGGAGGTTCCTGCCCCTCGAGGAGGCCGGGAGGGATCCAGGGAGTTGAGCGCTCATGGACCACAGCTCCCACGTTTCATGGGAGGGGGGGTGGCACCTGGGAGGACGGTGCCAGGGGATCAGCCGGCGGGGAGGCAGGGACATTGGAAACTCGGCTGCTGGAGGCCTTTTGCACTGCTCTGATCCCAAATCCGCTGATGGGGAGCCTGCAGAGAGCTGCGCACACCATCTTCTTGGCCTCTGGGAGGTCCTGCCCTGCTCAGGGTCTGTGCTTCCAGGCCCAGCGCAGGAGCCGGGGATTGCTGTAGGACCGGGGACGTGGCCATTCCCACTGTGGTTGCAGCTTATGACATTCCTACGGGGCTCCACGAAGATGCAGTCACATTGATGTGGTTGTTTCAGGTCTCTGTTTAGTGTCAGGAGGGAGGAGAGATGGCAGCAGGCTTGATTTTTCTATGAATGATCCATTTAGAGAGCAATGGCTCGTCCAATCTGGTCCTTTGGGAAAACCCTGGGGGCCAGCATGCAGCCACAAATATTATCGAGACTTTCAACTTTGACACCAGTTTACATCCATCATGGTCTACCTTGCCTTTCCGCCGCCCCTCCTTCTCCTCCCCCAGACATTTCCCTGTGCAAACCCAGCTGACCCTCAAAAGGTCCCTTTTCACCTGTTGTTCGACATGCTCCAGGGCTCATCCTCCCTACACTGCTGGTGTGGGAAGGGTTAAAGCCTGTCTCCCCCGGAGGCTACGCTTCACTTGATAATATCATCAGCTTGTGACAGTGTTAATGCGGGGATCAGGTGCACGAGGCGGCCTGCATTACCCTGGAGAGAGATGAGTTGTGTCCGGAAGAGCCAGAACTGGATACGTGGCATAATTGCACCAGGGCTTGATGATGCCTTCCTGACCCCTTCCCTCTTAATAAACCATTAGCTGCCCCTCCGACGACGAGCAGCCTCTTGCCTCTTGTTGCACGAACCTCTCCTTCTCCTCCGGGACCGCATCCAACCGTGTCCGCCGGCCTCTGTGATGCTCCCTCCGGCTGGCCGGGTTGCTGCTCCCTCCATCCCAGGAAATGCAGCATCTCCCGGACGGCTCCTCTGCTGCAGAGGTGGCAGCGGTGCTAAGCCAGCGTCACCTTTCCCACTGCCCCAGCTGCACATCTCGGCCCTCCCGCACCGTCTCCTTGCCACCCTCCTGCCTATTTAACGCACTGGGAAATTTTTCAATATATATTCAAATCACTGCGGCTCCCTGGGAGCTGAAGGCTGCCATCCACTGCTTACTCCTCCCAGTCACCTCAGTGCTCCCAGCCTGGGAGGGGAGTGCTGGGGCAGGGGAACTCACTACTGGGACCTGCTGGTCTCCCCTGTGCTGAATGCTGGGTGAAGGCGCTGTGTGTCTTTTCCATCCAGCCGTGCTCATCCAGGTGGAAGATGCATATTGATGTTGGTGACTCCCTGCATTCCTTTGGGAGCTGAACAAGGCTGAGAGTTCACCGAGGCAGAAAGCGGGACCTGGGCAGGGAGCAGCAGGAGGCAAGGAGCAGGGTTCGCTCCTCTCGGGCTCAGCCATGCAGCAGTGAGGCACCAGTTCCGCCCATCTCTTCCTCAGTATTTCCAGAACTATCCGAAAACCCTGCGTACACTGCACGAGAGACGGCCTGGTGCTGCCCCAGGGCCCGAGCCTGTGACAGGCACCACCGCAAGCCTCCCGCAGAGACCTGCCAGAGGGATGCTGCTCCGTTAGCTGGAGGGCAGAGAAAGAGCAGCAGCAGGAGGAATGGTTTCCCAGTTGAAACTGGGGCAGACTGGTTCAGTCACTGCAGAAGCCTTGTGCCCGCCCTGAGAAACCCTGCAGAGGCTTAGAGGACAGGGAGAGGGCAGAGCGGGGTGGCCGAGAGGCAGGAGAGACCATTTCTGCAAGGCCTTGCTTTTAAATAAACAAGCAGCAGGCAAAGAGGGCTGGGTTTGGAGGGGAACTCTTTCATATGCATTTTCCATGAGTGCCTGAGTACACAAAGCAGACCAGCACAAGGAGTTAGTCCCTATCTTCCTTGTTCTGCATTTTGCCAATAAACATATCTACGATGGCTGTGCTGGCTAGCATCCTTCAGCGGGGCTCTGTCAAACTTTTACAGCAGCAACTTATCTTCTCTGGTTGTTACTGGTTATTTGCATTCCACTGGTGCCAGGAGCGGGTTTGCTGCAGGGCATGGCGAGATACCTCCCTTGCCTCAAACTGGACTTATCGAAGGAAAAATAAGCTTTTCCACACAGGGCTGTGCCACATGATTTAAATACCCAAAGCAGCAGAGCCCGTGCAGTAAGCGCCTGCCATGGCCTCGCGACATCTCCTGCTCTCTCCCGCTGTTGGCTGTGCCGCGTGCATCCCTTGCAAGCCGGTGGTAATTAGGATACTGAGGCTTTCCCTCCTCTCCTTCCTCTGTGCATCATTAGAATTTTACTCACCAACTTTCTCCTCCTTATCTGGACATCCTGTTGCTCCAGCCCTGTTCCTTATCTTCTCACCCTCACCTCTTGCTGGCTTGACTCTGTCATCTGTCCCTGGGTTTGGGTGATGTTTTCCTGGTCTGGGGGTCCTGAGAAGCTTGTGGCGATGTGCAGTGAACCTGATACCCCCCCCTCCCCCCCAGGCAGCCAGTGACACTGCAACAGGGGGTTAGAGAATAAGAGCAGAGGGACAGGATCTGAGCTTCCAAGGCTGGGAAGTGCTTCCCGTTCAAGGCAGGCCGCCCTGCCAGCCAAACACAATTATTGCAGGTTCATGGCTCTTTTCACCCCTGCCAGTTAATGTAGATGTATCCCAGTTCTACCGACGTGAGGGGATTTTTGCTCAGGGAGCAGGACAGCTGGACTTCAAACAAAAGAGCGGTATGTCTGCCGGGTCTCCCCTTCCCTTGCCATGCTGCTGCTCCCAGGACATACTCTCTGCACAAGCATGTCTTATTTTTATCATCCGTTCACCACCACCTTACCCCCATCTTTCCCCTTCACGATTTGGTTACAAACCAACTTAGAAAACTCAAGCTCCGAGCCAGCTCCTCTTTTTTAGTTCAAGTTTCTACTTCTGCACCTAGATCTGCAGCAGGAGGGCAGAGCTTTGCCAATACTCTCCGCATCCCAAAGAGCCTCGAGAAGCAGCTTAAACCTCTGCGCTCCCTTACTGATGAGTGAGCCTTGCCCAGCTCCCCAGCCGCTCCCTTCCCTCCCCGGGCAGCCCTTGCTGTCCTGGTTCCCACACTCCCCAACACCTCCGGATCCTTCAAGGCTCCTGGTTTGCGTTTGCCCCCTAACTCCCGGCTTCTCCAGGCACCGCTCTCAGACAGCTGTGATGTATCGGTGACAAGCTCCCTTTGTGTCCTGCTCTTGCACAACAATAGACACTCCTGTCTGTTTATACAAGTTTGAATTTGTCCCTATAAATACGGTGTGGAAGAAACAGTAGACTATAGATTGCACGCTGACAGCTGAAAGATTAAGGGAATCCATTAACTAAACCAACTGCCTGGAAATCTTATGCAGAACATACACCTGAAAGCTATTATTGCTGTCCTGTCATACTACTTTATCTCTTTATTTAGAACCCTTTTTGTTTGGTTGAGGGTTTGCTGTTTTTTTTTTTTTTTCTCTAATAATGTAAACTTGTTCTGGAGTAACAGAGGAGCCCTTGATTAAGTATCTAAGTATTTTCTGCTGAAGAATTTATGAACTCTGAGCCAGCGCTGTCCTTGCCAGATCCCATGGAGTGTAAGGGGAGGGGGCACTTGCCTGTCTCTGGGTTTGTGCTGTGAATGGCCTTGGATCAGGTTTCCTTACAATGAACTGTTTGCATTGCTCTCATGGGCGACTCGGTCTCACTTAAATATCTGGCTGCACTTAACCTTTTTTCACCTGAATTCTCTCCATCGCTCCAGATCTCCCTGCCCCTACCTCTCCCGCCAACTCACCGCTTTACAATAGCAGCCCACCCTCAAGTTTACAAGTGCAGGCAGTGGCTCAGCTCTCCCGGAGCCACGCTGGATCCTGGCTGTGATACTGTTGAAGTTTTTTTTTCTATTCTGGTCTATTCAGGTCTCTACACAATGCTCGTCACCATAGTATCTGTGCAAGCTCCTTGTTCTCCACCGAGCACCACGCCTGCTCCTCTCTGGTTGTCCTCCCCTCCTCTCTCCAGGTCTGCAGGGGGTTGGAGGGGAAGGGGGGTTCTTTATGCACCTTGCTGTGCGCTAGTGTTAGAGAAGGCAAAAGCAGAGATGTGTGGCTCTTCTAAAGTAAAAGTCTTTGAGTTTGAAGATGACTGCTCTCTTGTTAACACAGACCTGACCTGCGGTCTCTCCGGGAGGCAGGTTGCCTCCAACACAAGAGGTTCAGCTGGAGGAGTTCGCAGAAATCGCTGGTCTGCTTTGAGAAGCTGATTGCCTGGGAAAACACCCACAGGTCGAACCCTCACTGTTTCCCCTTTTCCTCATCCCTGCTTTCCCATTTCCCTCCTTCCTCAGCCGAGCCTTGCCAGCAGCACCTCAGCATACCTTGATTTGATTTTGCAGTTACTCAAATGATACTTGCACCTGTATGCTCAGGCTGTGCTACGCACCTCAGACGGTAGTTCTGAGCATACAATTTCTTCCACTGTCATTGCGGATGGTTTTCTCCTTCATTTGAAATCCCAGGGTGGGGCAGCGTGTGAAAAAAGTAAATATCATGGTTAGCGAAAATCCAATCCGCATGGGTGTCAAACATTTCCACAACCGAGACTGCAAGAGCGGCAGTTTTCTGCAGCACTCAGCTCTCCCTGGGGCGGGAGGGCAAACGTCCCCTCTGCCAGAGCCCCCTTTCTCCGGTGATGTGTGAGTGATTAATGCCGTCCCGAGTGAAGAATAAAGTTTCAGTCGCTGCTATTGTCAGGGGAACAGGAGAGGTTCCCGTCCTGGCTGTACAGATAGTAACCATGGCATCTGCTGCTCTGCAAATACAGCCCGCTGAAAGGGCCAGCGATGGTTTGATGGGCTACGGGACGGGGGGTAAATCACATTCAAGCCCATCTCCGCACTCCAGGATGTTACTGTGTTACTGAGACGTGAGGAATTTGGAAAGAGGTTTTTAAAAGTTAGCGCAGCTGCTCTGCTGCAAACTCACCCGAGCTGGCGTATTTTCATTTCTCTCTTCCTCTAGTAAATACCTGCAGGATTATCCCACCTTCTGAACTAATCACTTCGCTTGTAACATGTCAGTGGAACAAAACCGGCTGCTTGTGAGCATCAGGAGACACAAGACAGAAGAGGGCTCGAGGTCTCTGGAAATGCCAGCCCTTGTCCAGATTCCCACCCGATGCCGCAGCTGGGCTGGATCCTGCCTCACTGCAGCGAGGATCGTGCCCTTCGGGAATCCTCCGGGACGGGAGAGCTCGCTAAGGCGAGCTCTCCCGTCCCGGAGGATTCCCGATGGGCACAATCCTTGCAGGGCAGCCCTGCCTTGCACCAGCTTTGGGGAGCTGGGAGCAATCGGGAAGCTGCGGGATGGAGTTTAGGGATGGCGAGTTAGGAGCGAGGGATGGAAGGATGCAGGTGAAGTGGTTGCAGCTGTGGAAAATCCTGGATGCTTGTGTAGAAGAAAACCCACCCATTTCAGGAGGCTTTCCAATAGAAGAAGGGTCCCTCTCTCTGCTCCACAGCTCTGCATGAAGGACTGAAAAGGTCCTGGAGCATCTCTGCGAAGTGCTGTGGAGAACCTTAAGAAACACAGAGCAGAGCCTGGGTGAACATCCATGGATGCACCATCAGTGGCTTCTGCTTGAAAGTTGTCTATGGGGCTTCTGCCAAAGGATGGATGTGTTTGAAGGCACCGATGCTTTTTGGGGTTTGTTGGTGAGCTCCCCGAGCAGCTCAGCCTCACGGCCAGGCTCTCCAGCAAGGAGATGCCCCTGTGAAGAAGCTGTGGTGGTCCTCCCTCCAAACCAAGCTGGCAGCTGCCCTGAGCCATGTCCCTCCCTGGGAGGCATTTGCCACCAGAGAGAAGAAAGGAAGAGCTGGAGATTGATAGATGAGCGATGCGCTTTTGGAGGACTCACCAAGCCCATGCAAATCAGCTGGTGATTGTGCCAGAGAAGGCTCCATGCGGTTCGAGCTCATTTGGGCTGTGCTGGGGGGAGATGGCAGAGGTCGGGAGAGCCGGTGTTGCCAGGCAACACTCCCCGTATATTAGGAAGATAAATCCTATAATAATGGAAAGAACGGATACTTTCTGTGCCTGTTGTTTATTTCTTTCTTCCTTGGCGGTTCTGCTCGCTCGGATCCCAGCTGCGGCATCAGGGAGCAAAATGACCTTTTAATGCCCTGAAGGACCAAGGGGTTTTATCCTTGCTGATGAAAACAGTGTGATACAGGGCTTTTTGGATCTGCTGGGACTAGGGCTGTGTCACTGCGGGTACAGCCCTGGGCAGAAGGGCTGGCAGGGACAGGCACGCCTGGTTTTTCGGAGGAAAAGGGATAGTGGGAAAGGCCAATTCCTTATCTCTGGACACATCACACTCATGTACTACTCGCTTTTTGCAAACATTTGTGTGTTTGCTCTTTACCTATCTCAAAGAAAGAGTGTTTTGGTCCCTCCGCCAAACCCGGTGTTTGGCTTTGCATGGGTTCAGGTTCCTCAGCAGCCAACCCCCAGTGCCAGGTGACTGATCCGATCAGTTGTGATTCCAGCTAAAACACAGCTTGAGTACTGAGCACCCATGGTGAGCTGTTTGCAATCAAGCCAAAAAAAAAGTCTCCCTCCCAAAGATGTTAAATACTTCCAAACAACAAGAAAAACTGGAGGAAATTGCAATGATTAAAGTGAACAGAATCATAGGCTTAATTTGTCACATATATCATTTGCACCGACTTGTTCAGCTGGCTCTGCTATTTTCCATTAGTGCACTTCAGGGTTGCAACTGGGATGAGAAGGAGAAGTGACAAAGTATGATGAGACTCCAGCTTGATGAGCATTTGCTGAGCGTGCAGTCTGTTGCAGCTAATGCCTTCGGACACACAAGCGGCCATACACCCCAGGCTCGAGATAAGAGCCATCCTGTTAGTCCTCGCTGCCCCAGGGCTGCATCCTGCCATCACCGGGAGGAGATGACGAGGAAACCCCAATGGCTGGTGGCTTCTCTTGTCCAACCACCACTTCCCTCTCCAGTCCATCAGGCAGAGGAACCAGCACAGCAGTGACGGGCCACAGCCATTGGATGCCGGTGGTGCCACGTACCCTATAGCCCGGGCACTTCGTCGTTTCCGTATGCAATTAGCTTACAGCAGCATGGTAAATATTTCATACCTTATAGCAAAGGTTGTTTAATTTTTTATTATTTTAAAGCTGCTCATGAATGTTTTACAGAGATGATCTCCTCTGGTGGAATGGGAAAGTGCAAAGAAAGTTTCCTGAAATTTTAGTTTTGGAGATTGTACTCCAGTCACCCAGCACCCATGGTAGCTGTTAATTTAGTCTGCTAATGGGTACAACTGAAGTAGGATGTTAAGCAAAGCATGTTTACTGAGTATGTTGCGGCATGAAAGAAATGCCTGTAATATGCCTCTACAATCCTATTTATTACAACAGTAATTACACTATCCTTTATTCCATGGACTCAGCTACACTGACTCAAAAGAGGACAACCCCCCCAGCTCGTATGTCATGGCACCTTTCAGTTTTGGGTACTCACTTCAAGTTCTACCATTGCAAAAAAAGCCATCGCAAAAAGCGTTTGTGCTTGTCCCCTCAGAGCATCTGTTCTACCACCGACTTTGAGAGACAACTGGATCTCTCTCTGCCATCTAAAAGTTAGATGGCTGTTCTAAAGTTAGGTGAGATGAGTTTCTTTCCTGGTATCACGACATGAAATGAAATAAAATTTCATTTCACATGAAATCAGTGTCCACTGGGTAAGATACAGATAGAGCCAAAAAAGAAAGTGGCTTCTTCTACGCTTGTTCTGGTGCCAAGTCTCCAAAGAAGTCCTTTGGGGACTGGCTAATCCCATGTCCTTTTCTCTCAGGTATTGCATTAGTGATCTTCCTGCACATATTTCTGACCACCTCGTTTCTTCTCTATTTCTACATGAAAAGAAAGCAAAGAGCATCTTTTCTTGTGACATTTGCCACCCTGGCTTTTCATTCTGCGTGCCTTGGGATTCCCCTTTGACTCAGATCCTTTCCTGCCTCCCTGCAGAGCAAAGTGAGGGCAAAGTTGGTTTTCTGAGCCCAGATTAAGTCTTCAGGAAAGGACTTGGGACTTTAATCACAGCCAGTAACTCAACCATGTAGGACACACTCACAGGGCAGTGTCACTTAGATGTCTGCTCCTGCTCTCCCCCTCCTGCCCACATCCTTTGGCAGTTTAATAGAAATAGATTTCCCAAAGCCTTAATCATCTGTGAGCTAGATCAGCTCCTTCTACTTGTGTTTTGCCACTCTGTTATTTGCTGCACAGCCAGGCTTGAATGCACAGTGTCATGGCAGGTAGATGGTTTTTTTGGAAGACTTCCCTGGAAAAAATATCTCCTTTCTGTTCTTCCTTCCCCACGACTCGCCACAGCTCTGCAAAGAGAAAGGATGCTAACGTTGTCCTCCAAAACCCCTGGCCTTCCTCTGTGTCTCCCTCTCCTTGCCAAGCTGCCCGACAGAGCCTGGCTGAGAGGGCACTGCTCTTTGGAGTGCCCTCAGCTGTACACATTGGAAGATCCTTTTCCTCTACAAAAGAGGAGGAATACACATGTTAAGGGCAAGGGCACAAAAAGGGGGGAACATACATGCTAAAGGGCACAAAAAGGGAGGAACACACATGCTAAAGGGCACAAAAAGGCAGGAATACACATGCTAAAGGACACAAAAAGGGAGGAATACACATGATAAAGAGCAATTATTAGGACCGCCCAACTAGGGAAGTGCCTGGGATCTGTTTATTAGGGGCTATTGCCTTTCTTCTTCACTGTCGCTTGCCCAAGTGGATTCTCTGTATTTCAGCTCACACAGTGATGATCCTCATGGCTGCTGCAAATGCCCAGGGCAGCGTTTGTCCCACGGCGGTTTGCTGTGCTGTCGCAGTCTTTGGCCAGGTTTGCGTTTCCCATTGTACTCCAGTACACCCAGGGGTAACTGAGTTACTGATCTTAGGTCGACTTCTGTACTAACCAGCAATTCAGATCTGCTGTTACCATGTGTTTGGTGCGAGCCATGGTCTTAGCAAAGAACCGTGAGCAAAATCCTCATGGAAATGTTATCAAGTAAATGCTGCAGCTGTGATGCAGTTTGCCGACCTTCCCCTGGGCCCTTGGAAACAGCATTTGATTGTCCTGGAACAGAAGGACTTTGGAGAGAGTTTTGTGGTGGCCTCTCCCCAAGCGCTTGAATCTCACATGGGATAGAGGTGACAGCCGGAGGGACTGAGGGATCACCTTCCCCGCCTGCACCCCCAGCCTGAGCCCCTCAGGATCTTCCTCTGAAATACAGCATCCCCCCGCGTTGCCTTGGGGTGGGAGAAGAGATTCTTTGAGCTGCTCTCCATCTGTCACCCCTGCCATACCCAAACACCACATGCCTGCGCTCCACAGGGACAGCCCCGTCTGCATGCCTCCATTTCACAGGCACGCAACTTCACACTCACGCTTTTATGTTTCCAGAACTACCATTTATGTCCCATTCAGAGAAAGCTATGTTATAAGTTTGCACTTAGTCTTAGATTTCCACTTTTTTCCCTGGGGCAGGAGCAGGTAACAAGCCCCAGAATTCTCATGCACTCGGAGTTGCTGCTGCATTTGACAGGGAGGTTCTGCTCTTCTTCTGGAGCTAATTTGGGATTTTGGGATGCAGGATTTCAGGGACGGTCAGGGCAGCCGGGTCTGTACCCAGGGTGGCACAAGAACCAGGGAGCCCGGGGATGGACAAGGTGAGGAGTGCCAGCCTGTCCTAACAGCCCTTCCTCTCACACCACCGATGGACAAACGGAGTTGAGTCACATGTGGATGGCAGAAACATCGGTGCTTTGGGGAGACTGTGGCCAAAAATTCATAAATAATGAAATCACCATGTTCCACCTGTTTTTCTATCTGCAGCCTGCACTGTGTGTGGCTTTCATGAATACATTAATTAGGGGCTATGAGTCTCTGAACAATATTAACAAATCATCACTATGCATTTGTCCATACTTCCTCTAAACGTTCAGTATTTGAAAATCTGATTAGGATTGGTTCATTTTAATCAGACAGCCAAGGAACACAGTATACCTCTCCTTCCTAGCTGGCTGAGTGATGCAGGCACACGTGCTTGAATTCAAATTCAGCTCTCCGCAGCCCTTTCCTGGAAACTCATAAGAATTGGGGGTGTGAGTTTGGGCTCCCCAGGCCATCTCCTGGGAGGAGAGGGGCATGTCATCCAAAAATCCTAGGGAGAAGTTTTGGAAGCATTCAGCTCATGCTGGTCTTGAGCAGCAAGCGATGAAAAAGGAGACTAAGACAACAAACACGAGGACAAAATCCTCTCCCAGGCAGTGAGTCAGATGTAGCCGATGATCTAGTGCAAGCTGGTATCTCTAACAAACAGCTCCAGCTACAGGGAGAGGTTTCCCACCATGTGTTTTCTATAGGTGCTTGTTGCAAATCGCCTTTATCTAAAATGGCATCGCAGAGTCCATCTGACGAGGTACAAGCACACTGATCCAGACCAGATTTTTCTCTTCACCTCCCCTGCCTGAAAATCTGCTACTACCAAAGTGTCAGACAGGGAAGAGACTCCCCTTTGTCTCTTCATTCACCGGGAAGAATCCATCATCCAACACTTTTCACCTGCCTCAGTCGCAGGTAAATCCCAGGACATATTTTTTTACACTCAAACCCTTCACGCTTCCTCTCACCTCCCTCAATGGGACAAATAAAGTCCAATAATATGCAAAACCCCTGATTTCTCGAATTCCTTCCACTCCAAGATGTCTTCTGGCAAGGAGCCTCCCGCAGAAGGGATGAGCCCCATCTGTGCCAAAATGCAACTCAACCCCTCGCTTTCAGCTCTGTGTCGGATTTTTATCATAACTTCGTTTTGAATACGTATACGCATTAAGAAAAAAGAAAAAAAAAAAAAGAAAAAGGACATTCAATTTAAAAACAACAGCTTTGAAATGTGAGCTAGGCTTGGGCACCACACTGCACGCCGAGCTCCCGGCGTTCCCCTGGCCGCCACCGGCCCCGCTGCCCTGCCGAGAAAGCCTTTTGTCTTCCCAGCACGCTGGGGCTGAGCGATGGAGGGCCACTTCCCAGAGAGAAGGCAGCTTGTTTGCAAGAAAAAGGGGAGTTTTCCTTGGCTTTTTTTGAAAAATAATCTGCCATTTTTTTTTTTTATATCTGCATAAATGCTGCAATTCTTTGTGGGATTTTTTTTTTTCCCCCTCTCTCTTCCAACAAATGTTCCAGTGTCTTTACCAGGATCAAAGGGTGGGAGAGGGAGAGGCACAACCCCCTCCTCCCCAAACCAAACCAGCAACATATTTGCACTATTTAATTTAATAGGGGATTAATACCATTAGCGGATTAAATATGCCAGCATTCATTCCAGCGAAGCAGACGGGGGTGTGTGTATCTATCACACGCTGACAGTGAAGTGGGAAGGAGCCAGGCTGGGCAACGCGACACACACTGACATGGTGGGGTCTGGTGTCCTCTTGCAACCCTGCCTTGTGCAAGGATGGGTGCAGCCCAGGGACAAGGTCAAACCAGTATGCACAGGCTGGTTGGTGCCCTAGCAGGGTGGCAGTGGGACAGTGGCTGGATGGAGCCTCAGGAGAAATGGCTTTCGGCGCATTGCTTTTTCCAAACCTCAGTTTCCTCATCTGTAAGATGGGAGCAGACATTGGTCCATCATCTGCTGAAATCTCCTGATGAGAATTTCTCCAGGAGAGCGGGGTAGCAACGACTTTATCCGTAAGAGCCAGTGGGCACGTGCTGGAAGAGGGAACTGGGGAGGAACAAGGGGACTCTTGCTCCCATTAGCACTGCCTGCGCTGAAGCCTCCCCCATCCAGGTCACCGCAGCAGCAGAGGGACTGTGCCTCGGTGATGTGACTGCATGTCTCCCACACAGCGGGAAGCAGCTTTTTCTCTGCAGTCGCTGCCCCTTACCACTCATTTTCTGATGACAAACTCAAGCTCGTGATAACCTGTCCCCCCCATCACCGGTGGAAAACACAGCTGTTTGCTCTCCTCTGCTTCCTTCTTCCCCAGAGCAATAGCCAAGCACGGGGCACCCTCTCACCTTGCTGGCCCCTGCGGCGGGTCCTCCCCTTCACCCTTGCAGCGGCAAAGGGCTCCTAGCCCCTGCCTCCAACACCCTCCACTCCATACTGGAGGAACAGGGGAAACCAGAGGCTGGGCAGGGAGAAGGGACAGGGGGGTTGGGTGAGGTGCTTTAAGGAAGATGTCATCAGGACAAGTGGGATTGCGTGGAAAAAGTAGTGAAAGGGAAATGCTGTGCATCAAGAAGTGCCTCTGTGCAGGTGCTGCTCGGGGGCTTCACCAGGGAGTGGTGGGGCACAGAAGACAAGAGGACCCGGGAGGGACGGGCAGGCTGCAGGGGCAGGATGAGCAGGAGGTGACGTGAAAGAAGCATAGTGTGAGCAAGGGACTTTGAGGCATAGGGAGAGAGAAAGGAAGGGAAAGAGGCCAATAGAAGCGTCACTGAGGCAGGTCAAACATTTCATTTTTGGCAGCTGTGCTCCAAAACGTTCAAGGAGCCAAAAGAAAAAGAAATAAAGAGAAACCACTTCAATAAACACTAAAAATTACAAGAGCCTTTTATTTTAATATGATTTGCACAGTATTTTTGTTAGCGATTGACAGGATTCCCTCCCTCTCTGGCGAGGCACCTGGGAGGAGAGGAGGGATGAATAGAGGAAGGACTAAATGAACAATGCGGGGACGCTGGCCCGTGCCGCTGGCAGTGCTCCACTGGCTCCAGTGGGCTGAGCCGGCAGAGGATTTGGCCCATTGCTGACAGTCTGCGGGGAGATGAAGGAGCAGAGCAGAACAGAGCGTGGGGGGGGCATCTGGGGTTCCTATCCAGGGAAGACGCCCTTTGCTGTGTGCTTCATGACACCTCCATAATCCCAATCCAGCTTCATGGCCTCTTAGCGTGATGCTGGAGAAAAAGCACCCTCTGGTACTGGGGACATCTCTCTCAGTTTCCATCTACACGTGGAAGAGAGGGATGAAACCGTCCAGCCTCCACCAGGCCTAGCAACACATCGCCTCGCTTCATGGGCCATGGTGGTGCCTGGCACCCCTCAGGCCATCCACAGCCAGGACCCTGGCCTTGGGAATGTCTCCCCATGGAGCCACCAGCCCACCAAAGCCCTTGCCCTCAAAGGGGTGATGAGGGTGGTGAAACACTGGACCAGGTTGCCCGGAGAGGTGGTCAATGCCCCATCCCTGGTAACATTCAAGGTCAGGCTGGACGGGGCTCTGAGCAACCTGACCTAGTTGAAGCTGTCCCTGCTCAAGGCAGAGGGGTTGGACTAGATGACCTTGAAATGTCCCTTCCAACCCAAACCATTCTCTGATGCTATGAAAACTGCCCAGCAGCCAAATTCCCGCTGGCATCCGTGAGCACCCAGACCTGCAGGTCCTGACTACAAGAGTCGTTTCATACCTGGCTGCATCCCTCCGGGCTGGCTTGCTCCCCCACCACAGCCTGCTCACAAGAAGGATGCAGAAAGCCCCATGATAGGTGCTGAGGACGGAGGGCTTGTCAGCACCACGTGCACCTCTCCCGCCTGCAGCCCCCTTCCCTCAGTCCTCAGCCATCCTGTTTTACATTACATACATTAACTTTTGGACTCTTAATCCCCTTCATTGAATAAATCACTCCTTCTAGCCTGATAACTTTTCTTCCCCTTAAGCTATCATCCTGGTCTTTCATTCTGTGCAGGATTTGGGACTCTCCCTGCTGTCTGCAATCAAGCTGCATTCTTTCAGCAATTATTTTGTGTTGCTGCTCTCCCCTCTAAAATTTCTGGGGCTAGCATCTTTTTTCGCTTGCAGGCTTCCTGTTGCTGCTTATCTCCAGTGTCTCCAGCCAAGAGGTCCTTTCATTCCACCTCCACTGTCTGACACTAGCCCTGGATATGGAACCTGGTCAAAAAAGCTTTCTCAACACATGTTTGTCAGGACAGAGAGCTTGCATCTGTGCTTGGCGGTGCAGTGTCATGTTCCCTGTCAGTGGGGGGACATCAGGGGAGCGGGGCTGAGCTAATGGACTGGATCAGGTTCTCTTTGCTGACAAAGATAACAGAAGGAAGCTGTACATGTGTGAGAGAGAAATGGGGGGGGGGGTGTCAGAAAAGAGAGAGGGTGAATGCTGGGGGAATTCATGAGGGGAAGGGCAAAGATGCACAAAGGAGCCCTTGCTTCCCTGGGCTATAGGGCCAAGGACAAACTTGCTGCGATTCCTTTGAACATGCAGTTCAGCCCCACACCAGGGGACGCGACGCTTGCGTGGCTTGCAGTGTCAGAGACAATCGCCTTTCCTCTCCTGATGGAGAAGAGTCAGGAGGAAAGAGGACCACAGGCTGCTCTCCCTGACCCGGCTGACAGGCAGAGGGATGCCGTCAGTGTGGTTATTTGGGAGGCTCCGCCGGCATGACAGCCGGGTTGGGTGACGGAGACCTGGAACGTGCTAGCTGCATCGCTCCTGGATTGCAGACCACAGCAGGAGTGATCGGATGTCATGATACAGAGAATGAGGTGATTTACTCAGAGGTCAGGGAAGAGGTCATCCTCCACGGTGCATGATTTATCTATTTATTTATTGCATGCTTCTAAGTGCTGGGCAAGTCTTCCACAGGGCCTCGGCAGGAGCTGATGGGGCCAGGGGGGCCGATGTGATGGGGCAGAGCCTCTGCCCGCTCAGCCCATCCATCCCCTCTGCAATGTGCCTGTCACCATGGCACTTGCCCAACGACTCTCTGCAGTAAGAGACCCTGAACATGATGCTGGTTTAAAAAAAATAATAAACCCAAGGGACAAGCCCTTCCATTTTCCTTTGTTTTTGTTTTGGGGTTGAATCCGTCCTCTCTCTCGGAAGGAATTGTGATAGTAATTGTCTTCAGAAGCCACCCACAGTGTTGGTTCCCCTGTCACAGCCCTTTCAACGCAGACGCTCGCAGTGAGGTGGACCCTCTCAAGCACATGTACTACAACTGCTCAAACCACAGCGCTGTTTTGGGGTTGGTTTTTTTGCTCTTCCAGATGGTGGCAAAGGAAGAGGGAGGGTAATTTTACGTTGATTTGTTATTTTGAATATTGGGTGAATGGCTAGATGCCAATGCGGATGAGGGACATCAGCAGACGTGGACAGGTCATAGGGTGCAGGTGGGTCTGGTTTTTGCTGCTGGGATGGTCCAGACATGCATGGAGGGACCACCCCCATGATGTTAGCAGCTGTCTTGTGAGGATAAATCATATGGTGAAGTTCACTGTACCTCCAGGCATGGGGACAGAGAGGACGGAGCCGGTTAGGGGGGATGGAGAAATGTCTCAGAGAGGGCTGCAGGGACATTGACAGCCCCCCAGCCTGGCTGTGCACCAGGCACTGCTCCCAGAACCAGGTCTAAGGCACCTTGAACTTGGGGCTGGAGCAAGAGGTTGGGACGTGAAGTACAGAAAGCTAAGCGCGATGAAGGTGTCCTGATAACCAGAGACAGATGATTGGTCTGTGGGCTCATACTACATTTCCTAAGGAAGGATTTCTAGGGAAAAGGTCCCTACAGCTACAAACTTGAAGGGTTTTTGGCTGGTCCTGAGTGGCCCCATGCAGCCATCCAGTTTGGGGAGCACAAACGGCAATCCATGCTATGCAGGACCGAGGAGCTGAAGTTCAGGTCCCCAGTGGGAAGCAGGAGCCTGAGTGGGGGTAAGGAGGTGCTGGCCTCTGCCTGCCTGCCGGCTGTGGCTTGTGAAAGGATAAACCGAGATTGGTGCCTCCTTCCAAGAAGAGCAGGAGTCTCACCCCGGCTTGGGGTTCACTCAGTAAAGGCTGCGGTTAAAACCTGAAGGGTTTGCCTGCGGTGCCCGAGGCATGCCGTGGTGCTGCCAGCGATGCTGTGCCAGGGCTGACCAGCATCTCCCAGGGTCCCTGCCGCCCCAGCCGAGCTTGCTGCAAGGAGCCCAGGCTTAGCACAACCACCCCTTAAATCAATCCCAGGGGAATGCGGTGATTAGCAGGCTTGGTGCTTGAATAAATCTGCCTCTCCCAAACTACAGGGCACCAGAGTTAAATGCAGGAGGATGAAAAATCTATTTCGGAAGAAGCACCTGGCAATAGAGTAAACCCACTCTCCAGCAGATTTACTGTGCATGGTTGTTATTTGTTTAAGATGTGTCCTGAGTGCTCCCCCCATATTGTGAAGCCTACTTAAGTAAACACTTCACCTGAAGCATTAAGTGGTTACCACCGTGCGCAGTATTCCTCAGGCGAGTGTCCCTGCCGCTCCGCAGCCTCCCTCTCCCCTTCCCGCTCGTGCACGCTCGCACACACGCACGGCTGGGTAATGCATCCATTAAATTCAGCCACATTCCTGAGACTACACAGATAACAAGCAGCATAAAAAAAGGAGCCCCTTTGTTCAGCCATTTCTCTGCTGCTGTGTGTGAATAAAACCACCTCAGACAAGTGCCTGACAGAAGAATTAAACCTGAAAGGAGGAAAAACATTTCCCATGAGCTCTGAGTCTCCCAGTTTTATGCCTTGACAAATGCTGAACAACACCAATGCTTAGTGCTCTGATGCCTCTGCTGCTCTCGAGCAGCCCTCTGCTGTCACGGCGTGTGTTGACGTCCCAGGTCCCTGTCTCTCCGGAGGGGTACCGATGGAGTCAAGGGAGTGTAGGAGCTACAGAGCTGTCCTGTCCGGGCACGTTGTGCCTGCAAAGATTTCCAAGCCCTGTGCTGGCTCCAGGGTCTGCAGAAAGCTGCCGCACCAGGGCAATTAGGTGAGGCGAGTATGTGACACAAATTTGGTTCTGTCTCATCAAGTTAAGGGAAACTTTTCAGCTCACCTGGTGGGGGTTTGGCCTTTGAACCAAAGCTCTTCCCTGGAGCCCCAGCCCCAGGTTGCTGACGATGCAGCAGAGCTGGAGCCGTACCTGCATCCCCATGGGGCCGACCCACTGCCCTCCCCATCACCCACCGCTCTCCCCATCACCCACCACCCTGCAGCAGCTCAGCTGGGCAGGACTCGTCTGGGTGTGGGAGCTGCTGCTGTCTGGCCATCCCTGGAAGCCAGGAGGAATTTGGCCACCGCAGCCTTTACCTCGTGGCTTTCCCTTGCCTGCTGCAGGCAGCGGGTCTAGCAGCTGCAGTGCAGGGGCTGCCTGCCTGCCAGGAAATATTTAGGATGCACCGAAGCGGGCAGGAGGTGCCAGGGATCCCCCTCTGCCCTGCTGCCAGCCACAGTCCAAGCCACTGCTCCTGCTCCTGGGGATGCTGCTGCGAAGCTGGGGATGTTTAAAGAATTCAGGGAAGCGCTTTTGCCAGGATCTGCAGCCCCAGGACCTGGCAGGGGGAATTTTGGGGGTGACACCCCCTTACACCCAATGAGGGATGGCATGGGTGCCTACTGTGGGCATGGGTGGCAGCGACTCACTCTCCTGCTCCCAGCACCGGCTCCCATCACAAGTCCTCTTGGCCGTGCCAGTCCATACTGAGGCAGCGACCCAGGCTTTCAGCAGCCACCCCCCAGTCAAACGGCGCTGACACTGTCTGTGCTGTTCATTATGGTAATGGTGCAGCAAATCCCTACAGAAAGCAGGTGAGATATGAGCTTTCCCTACTGGACTTTTAAATAAACAACTGCACGGAGCCAGGGCCAGGAGCAGGAATGAAAGTAAAGGGAAGTTGGAATGAAATCCTCCTCTTCCCTCCATCCTCCTCTGCTTTTTTTCACTGATGACATTTACTCTGCTTAATAAAAGGAGAATTTATGTTTGACTCCCATAATGGTGCCTTTTAATCTCCGAGACCTCGATACTTCAGGACTGCATGTGCACGCGTGTGTGCCCAAAAAAGCAAGTTTGAGTCCCAGGCAGGGGGAGGAGGGGGCAGGAAGGGCAATGGAGGTGTGACGGGGGGGGGAATTGGGGCTGTGAAGCCCAGCCTTGCAAAGTGCTTTAGGAGCTGTGTTAACCCCTTGCAGCCAGTGGCCTGCACCATTAGTTACAAGGGGCTGGGAGGGCTCAGTGCATCTTGAGGATCTCTGTATTTGAGCATTGCAGATGGCTTCAGAGAGCTGCTACTGCTGAGGGATGGCTGGGGCCGCCCCGCAGCCTCCCTGCAAAGCGGTTATCGCTTCTGGAAGGAGGCAGCGACAGAAGCCCCTGGAAATAAAACACTGAAGTTTCCATTAGCGACATCTCTGAGTTAGCCGGCGCTGATCGGCTCCAGATGGGATGTCAGTCTCCAATTATTGCTTCTTGCCCAGGGGAGGGTGAGGGACTGGGGGGCCGTGCTGAGGACGGTCTTGGGGCTTGTGGGGAGTCTGAGCTGGGCTGGTGGATGAAAAGGTGCTGCAGGCGGGTGGTGGTGGTATGGTAGGGCAGTGGGACGATGGGATGGTGGGATGGTGGAGTAATGCAGTGGTGGGATGGTGGAGTGATAGCATGGAGGGCAGGGAGCCCATCTGCAGTCCCCAGGGTGCCTGCACAGGCTGGGTGATCATAGAGAGGAGAGGAATGGCAGAGCCAGCATTCCCATGGGGCTCTTCGCAGCTTTCTCTAAGTAAAAAATAAAGAAACCCCCACTTTAGTGATGACGTCAGTCCCAGGGATGCAAATCCACCTCTGTTTTCAAGACGAAGAGATGGGGCAAGAAGGGAATTATCAGCCTGTGATCACACCACTAGGCAAGAGCAGCCTGCAAGTGCTGCCGATACCTCCCCATTCCCACCCGTCCGTCCCCTGCCCGGGGGTCTTCACAGAGGCACGTTTCGGTGCGGGGCTTGATCTCCTCCCAGCTTGCCCTGGATGAGGCGAACAGGGCTGTGGGGTGGGCTGGCAGCCACCGGCACTGAGGGGGTCCCAGTTCCAGGGGCGCCGGGACATGTCCCGCTGGGACCCATGTGGCTCCAGGGCTCCCCGCTCCCCTACTGATTAATGGCTCCTTACCCAGAGCTGAAGCTCCCTGTGGAAAAGAGAGTTTCCGTTTGCCCAATTAGAGCTAAAGACGTTATCTCATTTATTCTGGAGGCGGCAACATGTAAGAAAAAATTTTTCGGGGTATTTCCCGGGACATTTTTCTCCCAAGGCTGCTTTTGGAGCTGCTCTTGTCAGCCAGGACGTATGGTCTCCGGCGCACATTGCTTTTGAGGCGAGCAAGCAGGTCTGGCATTTCTTGTGTAGGTCCCACGCATGGTGTTTTCTTTGGCTCTGCAAACCGTCCCTTTCAAGTGGATCACGGCTGAAGAATGACAGGGGGCCAGTGACAAATTTTAAACATTATTTAGAAACCAGGGCAAAAAGCAAAAAGGTCAGACCCTAACGCCGGCGATGAGGGAAGCAGCAAGGGAGGGCTGCGTGTGTTTCTTCTCATATGCGCTCAGGGGCTGAAAACTGGGAAGAAAAATCACACCCAAGTTCCTCAGCTCCCTCTGGAGCCTCTAATGGGGTAAACTAATGAGCTGGAATGTCACGCCGGAGACGGGCGTGGGGGGACCTGACAGTGCCGGCGGCTGTGGGGTGACGAGTCGTGGTCACCTTCAAGGGATGGGTTGGCATTGTGGAGATGGGGGTGCACACATCGGCTGTGCCCAGCTCTGTGCATGGTGCTAAGGGGATTTTTCTGGCTCCTGCCTTCTGCCCCTGCCCGATCTGCTCTGCCTGGCTGCCAGGGCAGTCTGAGGTGGGCAGGAAAGGGGGGAAGGGATGGTGGTTGAAGCTGCAAACCTTGCTTGTGGGTGGGAGACAAGAAAGAGCACGAGGTCGGAGCATGCAAGGAATAGCTCGGCTCTGCAGCCTTCACTGGGTTTCACTTCAGCTGCATTTCCCACAGCCTACCCCAACGTCTGGGGCTTGTCATGACATACCCTCGCTGGCAGCATCCTCCTGGCCAGGTCGCCCTGCCCTGCTCTGCTTTGGCTGTGCTGGGTACAGCCATGCAAAGGAGCCCTCAGCCCAGGCTGCCAGCACCCATCCTGACCTTCAGCACCCTCCATGTGCTTTAAACAACCCCACTGGCCAGGGATATGCAATCCCCCAAAAAAACCCTGCTGGCCAGGGATATGCAACCCCATCTGAAGCCTCATCAGAGACACAGCACACATTGCACATCGCTTTTGCACAGGGTGCAAGTGCTCTGTGGCTGGAAGCAGGGCCACGAAGGTGACCCGTCGTCCCCGGTCTGCTGCACCCAGGCGAGCGGCCGTGGCAGCAGAAAGGGTGCGCAGAGGCAGCGGCACAGAGTGGCACGGTGTGGGGTGCAACACCTGCCAGTCTGCACAGGGTGTCTCGGCAGGGCTGTCACACCGTCACGAAAGGTCGGAGGAGTTTGGGGGAGTTATCAGCCAAATTAAAAAACAAATCAGTTTGGATCACTATCAAATTTTTGTTTTCTTTGTACTTGCTGTTTCCCAGTTATTTCATCCTTTTAAATTGTTTTTCTTCCTTCTGAGATGTGCCCTGAAATTCTACTTGAGAAATGTGACCTGCAAGGCAGAGAGTCAGAGGCTTCGCTCTGCTCATGCAAGGCAAAGGCTTCCAGGTTTTCTGAAAAGCAGAGTTTTTTTCAGAAAGGGCAAATTAAGCTGTTGGGACTTTTTCTTCCACTCTCATCTACCCTTCAGTTTTTTGTTGTTGTTGTTTTTCTGGACATAGTCCCCACTCGAAACTCCAGTTTCCGGCTGATTTTCCCCTCATTAAATTTCAAACGCGCTGGCTCTGCCCTTGCCTTCAGCAGGTGCCAGATCTGCTGAGCTGGCAGTGCGAGCATCGCTTGGCCGAGCAGAGCTCCCCGCCAGCAGCCTGCCTCACTCTGCTGAGACGGTCCCCGCAGCGGGAAGTGTCCCCGGAGCGTGGCCGTGCTCCCCTCACAGGAGCATGCATCCCGAAAGACCCCCGGGGATGTGCATCCTCCCTTGGATGAAGAAGACCTTCTCGCCCGCAGCAGGCGGGCGCTTCCCGGCCAGCGCAGCGCAGCCAGGGGTACCGACCCCGGGCTCCCCTCGTGCCATGGGGTGTCACACTGGCATCGCTGCTGCCAGGACTTGACTGGCAGCAGCTGGGCAGGGTTCACCTTTGAAAGGCTTGCTAATAAATAACCAGCTCCAGCCTCCGCTCAGGCTCCTGGGAAAGTTAAAACAAAGTTTGTGGTGCTCGGTGAACTAATCCCCCCTCTCGCATACATGAGCTCCCTTCCCTGCTGCCTTCACCAGCTTTTCTGCTTTTCATGACATGCCCTTCTTTGAACCAAAAAAACCAAAGCAGCTCCTCTGAGAACTCCTGCCAAATCTAACGAACCAGTTTGCATCCAAGTGCCATGGTTTAGACCCACGCATGTTTCCATCCCTTTCAGCTTTATCTCCCTTTCTATCTACGGGATACCAAACGAGCTGCCTCCTTTTCAGGTTCTGCTCCCCTGGACCAGGGGGGCTGTGCTTTTCCTCCAGCACTGGCAGTCGGGATTAAAAATGTTTTCCTTGACACCTTAAATTCAGAGCACACAGACAAAGCCAGCCTGATGAGCCCCGATGAGGCATTCAGAAGGGCTCCAAGGATCCCAGTTTAAACACTGAGCTGAAAATTTCCATCCTCTCCACCTCTTGATGGAAAGATGAGAGGAGTAAAAAGGAGGTAGGTTGTTTCAGCTCTCCCTCAACAGAAGACCATTGGAGAAGACCACAGTTTCCAACGTCTTTTTCCTGGCAAAGTCCTGGCTCTAGTCCTTTCAACGTGCTTTCCTCCCTTACAGTGATGAGAGGGGAATAAACCTGCAAAAGACAGCCACCAAGTGTCTGTCCTTCCCCAGAAACACCAGCAGCGTGGCTTGTCCCCAGCTCCTGCTCCCCACTCAGCCTTGCTCCCCCCAACCCCCTCCTCTTCCCTGCATCCCAGACCTCGCTGGTTCCCTGCACCGCACGTCTGACAGGCGAAACCCAGACCTGACAGTGGCTCTAGTTCTTGGTGTGGTGGCGATTTCATCGGGGGAATGAATGCCTTGGCAAAAGGTCATTTCAGATGCTCAGGTTGTTTTGCATCACATGCACTGGGTGAGCACCCTCCCGTACTGGGCTACCTGGAGCGATGCTGCGGCACGAGCTGTGCCCACCAGCAGCAGCCCTGTGGGATGCAGCTGCCCCGCCGTGGAACCCGGTGGGGACCCCCAGGACAGGATCGAGCATCCACCCGCAGCCACAGCAGCGCAGGCACACGCACGGAGAAAAGAACACGCAGAACGAACCGCGGGCGACTCTGCACGCACAAATGCTTCCACAGGCACATTTCTAGGTAATAATCCCCCTCCCCCACTGTTTTTTTTTTCCTTGATCAAAGCCCAGACGTGAGGGAAGTCCATCTGTGAAAGATTGAGCCATGCGTTCTTCGCAAAGGTATATGGGCTGGCAGCGAAATTTCTCTGACAAGTCCAACAGGGAAAAATGGCAAAATGAAAGCCTTTAACATGTGTGCATTTCCCAGATGACTGGTGATGTGTGTGGGTAACATATGGGCAGTCTGTGCCCACTGTCCCACAAAACATGCTGATTTTACACTTGGATTTCTCAGATTCCCTGACAGCTTTGCAGACCGACTCCGACAGCCTGCTATTAAATGCCGTTTGGTTATATTGCTGCGTGTGCCCGGTGCAGCGCTGGCGAAGGGCAGGGGACGTCCCCAAGAGCAGGGCTGCGGCCGCAGCTGGTGCACGGTGCATGGTCCGGCCAGGCGTCTGGCTTTCCAAGAGGTGTGGAAATGGGTAAGCAACGTGGTCAGCCACCGGCATCAAACTCAGGCTTGAAACAGCTTGCAGAATTGTGCGTTTTGCTTCTTGCTGTCAAGTATTTTGATTTTTCATGAATTTTGCAGCTCTTGCTGGGACTGAAATAGCACAAAAGTTGCTGCTTCCCCTCCAACTGCCAGCCTGGCTCTGCGGGCTGCCAGTCAGCTTCAGGACCAGAGGGGGTTGTCCTGTGCTGTGCTGCTCCCAGTCCCACCCCAGAGTTCGGTGCTGGGAGAGCTGGGGAATAAAGATATTGCCACACAGTAGAACACGGGTCTCTCTTTGTCCCTTGCTGAGTGGCTGGGAGCCAGCCCTGATGTGCCCCAGGAACACCTCCATACATTGCACCTTGCTTTTTCTTTTTCCAGGATGACAAGACTGGGAAAATGCTGTTGCTGGGTCAGTCCATAGGCCCCCTTCACCTACCCCCCGTCTGCCACACAGCCCAAGGGCCAGTTTGGAGATAACACAGAAGTCAGAGAGAATAGGATGAGTTTCTCTCTTTCACCTTCTGATTTAGGGACTCCCTGAGCCAAGAGAGCATCCAGGTTGGTACACCTAACAGCCTGGGACGGACTTCTCTTCCATGAGTTTATCTAGCACCTATTTGAGCCGGCTGTAGCGGTGCTGCTGCTAAACCCTGTAGCGATAAATCCAAAGGATAATCTTGCCTTTGTGAGAAAGGCCAATTTATTAATCTTAATGGACTCTGGGGAAGCCTGGGGGTACCAGCTCCATTCTGACAGAGGGAAAAGGTGAGTGTTGTGCAGCTCCCTTGCTGTCCTCACACCACAGCTTCTTCCTCTGCGAAAAGAGCTTGCTTCTAACCCAGGAAAGGCAAAACAGAGAAATGGGGCGGGTGGGTTTTGATTTCCCCAGTACTCTATAGGGAACCACAAAAGTGCCCATGTAGAAACAGACCTGTTAGGTTACCCACATGGAAGTGAGGGAAAGTAAAATGAAATAAATTGCCCAAACTCATATTCCAGCTCAGAGACTAAGCCAGGATCAGCTCCCTGCCACTGGCTCCGGCCTTAGGAAGAGCCATTCAGCCTGAGGACTTGCTCAGTGCCTCAGTGCCTGCTTGCTTTTAAAACCTTGGAGATTTGACTCATGGTGTCTGAAGGGACTCCAGTGACAGATCACAGCATCTCTCTGTTTAGAGATGCTCTTCTTTTGATGGGGTCTGTGATCGTCACCTCTGTGACCATAAAACATGCAGGTCTTGGAGGTGTGAGACAGTTCTGCCTGGTGATATCAAAGTTTGGCATGATCAAGGGAAGTGCTGATTCTCCTCCGATTGTTCGGGAGCACAGAAGCAAAAACCTTACAGTCAAATTACTAAGAAAGTATCCTACAGAGACACTCTCAAACGGTTCCCTTGAGTGCATCCATCAGAGAACAAAAATTTTGAAAATAGGGAAATAATAGTCGCATACTCTATTTTTACATTAACTCGCTAATTCTGGGTATTTGCAGGGCCCTAAGTGGAACTAATGCATGTTCTCCCTATATTTATTATTATCTGTATTGTTAAAATATGTATACTAATCCTGTGAGTAAGCCTAATTGGGGCTGGCTTTGAAAAGATTCTGCTCAGCTGCAAGTCTCATTTGCTTGTGTGCTGGCTGGGATGGAGGGAGCAAACCAGGTAAAGCAGAGGGTGAACGTAGCTGAGAGGCCTCTCAAGTGCACATTTCTCCACTTAGGCGCTCAAATGCCATCGCTGGGCTAACAAATTTAGCTAACAAATTTAGACCCATAGCTTGGTCTAAAAGGTCAGTGTTCCCATGGTTTGGTCTCTGAGGGAAGAGCTTTAGACCATCTCATAGTGGTCCTGGACTCCATGCCTGGGGACTGAGCTGATGGACGTGGCTGAGCGGTACAGCTTGCTTCCAGAAAGCTTCTCCCACTTTGCATCCCTCTCCTGTCTGAGCTGCTGGCGGAGATGCTGAGTCTGGGAGAAGAGAGGCTGCATTTCTGTGGGGAAGCAGTGACTGCGCACACTGTGAACGTATGAGAAGTGCTTTGGGATCCTCCTGACGGGAAATGCAGCAGAAATGCAAACTGTTGCTATTAGTGTGATAGGAAGCTGGACATTTTCTCGGTGATCAGCAGGCAATGTGTGTGGTGCAGCCCCATACTGTGTATTCAAACTCTATTTCTATATAGAAATATGTTTTTAATACTCCAATGATGGCATCTAATATTCAATAATTATTGTGGCTCAGTTTTTAAGATGCACTTTACATTTCCCAAACCAGTTATTGAATGTGAGTGAGATGCAAACTAAACATTAAAAACATATTTATGGAGGGGTTACCAGCAGCTACATAATGTTACATACAGAGCAGGCCACAAGAATCAACTAGCCACCTGGGAGACCTCAGGGAGGATTTGTTGTAAAAGCAATTGGCACATCATTAGCCTAGAATGCAAATTCTGTTCGATGTGAAGAAAGTCCATGATCAGGCAGACTTTTCCCATGATAGATCCTAAGGGCAGGTTCCATCTCTGAGCAGGACACGTGAAGACAATGCTGAGAAGGTGGAGCTGAGGAGTGGGACCGAGGTGTTGGCTGCCTTCTTGGTATGTGCAGAGGCAGGTAAAACCCCCTTGGAGGGTTTGGTGTTGTTACCTAGCCCTGATGTTTCATCTTGGCCTCCAAGCTGCAGTATGCTACTTCAGAGCTAAGGAGAAGGCTGGAGGAGAAGGCAGCGGGTGTAAGATGGAGCATGAAGTGATCTGAATAATTTTGGTCTTCACAGAGATCAGCATTAACAGTGGGCTTTGAACAGGTAGAATCTGGAAATTCAGGCCTCAATTTTTTGGCAAGAATCCGCTCTTGAGCTATAAAGCCAAAACATGGATCCACCGTGCTGGGCAGGAGAGCAGAGGCAGAGAACCAGCCACGAGACCACGTATCGCTCAACCTCCTACTCCCTAAAATCTTTCTTCCTCCTGGCCCCAGAGCTGTTCTCAACCCCCCTGGGACTGTAGCTTCCCAGAAGGTACCCAGCATATCTGTCAAGGCACTGATTTCTCTGCTGGAGTTGTCTTCCAATACACTGGTTTCTCTGCTGGAGTGCAAAACTGTTGGGGTGGGAAGGGGAAGGTGGGTGGCACCAGAAGATTGGTCTGAGCTTTTGGTGCAGGGCAGCTCTGGGAACTCAGGGCCACCACCACAGGCACACAGAGCAAGGCACAGCCCACCACACTCAGTAGAGATGTCCTGAAGGGCCAACCTTACCTGTGTGGCAGGAGGAGGAAGAATGGTTCCGTGAGGACAGATCAGCTCAGTTGTCCTTCCAACAGCATCTCTGTAGGCGTGGAGGAGCCTTTCTGAAGAGAGCAGTGGAGGACGAGTATGGGGAGCTCTCATCTCCCCAAGATACAGACCCACAACAGACTTTGCATTCCCACCTCCTGGTCTGCCAACAGGATCCTGCCCCTTTGTGCAACACAACAGAGCTCTCTTCTTCCCTCGTCCTACTCATTTTTGCTGGTCACTGCAGCCTGACTGAAGGCTGCTGGGGAGAAAGGACCCTGAGGATGGGCCAGCCCCTCCCTGCTGTGACCAGGGGGCTCTGGGGCTCAGCAGACTATGACCCATGGCAGAGACTTGGAAAGATGCCGCCCCCGGGGACTGAACACCAGCTGCAGCATGGCAGTACGGCATTGCTCAGGGTTTCCTTTCACAAGTGGGAGCCTTTCCTCAGGGCCACCTTCTCGGCAGCTACATATGCCAGAGCTGCTGAAATCTGCTGAGCGGGCACAGCTGGGAGGCCACATGGGGTAGGGAGCAACATCTCATCTGGCAGCGCTTGTGCCTCAGGTGTGAGCTGAAGTCCTATTGATTTCTAATCAGTGAGCTCATATTCCCCACGGCTGCAGTGGGAGAGGGTCAGCAGTGGAGAGGAGGGTGGAGGAAATCAGCAGTTCGGGTGGTCCCGGGGTGGGACTGACGGAGCCGCTGACAGAGGCTGAGTTATGGCTCCGCATGCGCGGCACTCGGGAGATGGTTTCGGAGAGCTTGTGGAGCCTCGCTTATTATCTGGCTGAGTCCCGTTCTGGGGAAACCACCGAGAGAAGAACGCGTGAGACATAAAACATGTTGTCTTTTAATGAACGAGACTCACAAGGGACTAGGACTATTTTTTACTCCGTCGTTATTCTTTCCTCAGCTCAGAGAAAGTTGCTGAGTGTTGTGTCTACCAACTGCAGGCCAGATGCTACAGCAGACCCAGGCAGTCATGTCCTGTCCAGCCTGGCCCGGACCAGCCTCGCCATGAAGTTCCCATCTGCTCCTACTCTGCCCAGACCCACCAGTCAGGGCTGTGGTCACACAGATGCAGGCAATGGCAAGACCAATCATCAGGGCTTTGATGTTCAGAAGATGTTCTCAGGAGAGCTGGGCTGTAACACGCCCTGGCCCCACGAGGAGCCCTATTAATGCTACTGCTGAAGAAAAAGTGGTAATTAATCCTGAAATCTCAGCTTTGGAGTTTTTTGGAAGAAAGCGAGCATATGCTCACTCTCCCGAGTGTGAGGAAAGCAGATTGCGTGGAAAGCACGGGCATGTCATCGTTTTCTTCTTCATCCAAAGCTGATCTGCAAGACCCCTCTTGGGTGCCTGTGGGAATGAGCACCTCACTAATGACTCTGGGACTCAAGCACAGGAGGTGCAGGACTTTTCTGCAGGATCTGAAGAACTCATACATCCCTTTTCATACCTCTCCCTTCAGTGACAGGGACCTGCTCCAGAGCTTGAGAAACCCATGAGAAAACCTGGAGGGAAGAAAAGATATCAGTTAACATCTGGGATCTAAATGCCCTGGTAAACGTTTGCTGAAACCTAACTCCAGACTAACTACTCTTTGAGTAGTTGCTGACATGATGGCACGCCTTGATTCTGGTTTTTGTAGGATGGGGTGACAGGGATGATGCAGTCATTGCATCTGAAGTCTCTTCTCCTTCACTTCCACTGCTGTGAAGCCCTCCTGGAGCTCGAAGTGTCCCTTGAGGTGTGCTGCCTGGGGCTGGGCTTTGAACCCAGGCTGCTGGGGAGGTTGCCTCTTCGGGGGTAAGGTGCCTGGAACTCACCAAAACCCGACTGCTGGATGACTGGGCTGTGTGTGGGTGTGGAAGGGCTTTAGAAAGGTGACTGCTGGGATTTGCTGGAGATGCACGGGGTGGAGGGGATGCCACCTCTGCTCCCCCCAGCCTGCTCCCTTGCGGTGGGAGCATGGCTTTGCCCTGCTCACGGCCTCTCTGAGCATCAATAAGTCGGTCCTACCTTCTGGCTCAGCCCTTTTTCCTCTCTGTGTCAGGACTGCCGCCTCCCACCACCCGGCCAGCCCAGCTCCGCTTGGGATCGACACCGGGAAACCCGGCTGAGCTGCACCTGTGGCGGGCAGGGATCAAGGGATGTGCAGGGCCCCTTCTCTGCCCGGCAGTGGGGACCTAAATCATATGGTTCCATCCCCTTGACAGAGACAAATGACATTTTACAGCACAGGTGCTTTAAAAAAGAACAATAAATTGGAAGCTCTTTGCTGAGCTCAGCCATAGGGCTAGGATCCCCTTTCAGAGAGTATTTTAGGACTGAAGGCACCACAGCTGTTTGTGGGCTAATCCCTCTGCCCTCCCCAGCAACCTCGAAAAGGGACTTTGCAGACCTACTTCGACCACAAATAAATCAGGAAATGGCACTTTGTCCTCTCCAGAAATAGGCTCTCCTCAACCCTTTGAAACCAGCATCCATGCCCAGCATCTGCTTAGGGAAGGACCCTACAGCAGCCGGGCTGCGTTTGGCTCTTAGGGACCCGTGGGTCACATGCTCGTACCCAAGCACCCAAGGACACAGCAAGAGACCCACGGCAGGTCCTTGCCATGCTAACCCTATTGGCAAAGCCTCCGCTTGGCTTACTGGGGTCAGAGCTGAGCTCCATCAGTCTGGAGCATCGGCTCCTTGCTGCGAGAGAGGGCTTTTAGCCAAAATTAGGCTGCAGAGCTGGCAGCGGGGCTGGGGAGCAGCAGCAGAGGAAGAATGGGAGAACTGCCCGCCGAGGTGAGGGGCTGGACCGCCGTGCAGCAGAGGATTTACATCTCCTCCCCGAGTGAATCGGAGCAGCTCTCTCCAAGGCTCACAGCCCTGAAATGGGCTGCCCTCGCAGAAATGAGTGAGGGCACGAGCCTCAGCACTTTAAAGCTGGTGAAATGTGGGGCTTGTGAAGCTTGTCAGGAGAGACCAGAGGTCCCGGCGGTGTCCCCGCCTCGGCCCCTGCCAGGTCAGTGAGCAAGAGCATCGCTTCCCCCACAGAAGCCCAGACGCAGTGATGGAGCCTGGCTGCAGGCACCTGCCCTGTGCTGCGCTTGAGGCGAGGAGGGCCTGGGTGTTTTCCCAGGGGTTTAATACCAGTTGTTATTAGCTGAGCCTGGACTTTGTGGTGGTCCAGGGCTGGGACCCAGGACAAGAGATGCTGCTGGTCTCCCCAGGCTGCAGCCGGTCTCTGAATCTTTGGTGCCAGGAGCCATTTGCTGCTGGTATTTTTTCTGCCCCTGATTATGAGCCTCTTTTCCCAGCTTGGGGAAACCAGCGGGGTGTGAATGGGAATAAAACAAGAACCTAAATTCTGTGACTGACACAAAACCATCCAGGGTAAGGAGCTGCTGCTGGAGGAGATGCCATACACTGCTCTCCTCTGCAGAACAATATTTATAGCATGTTTTAAGCATCATTAAACAGATAATTAAACATTTCCTTGCAGTTTAATATTTCTCAAATATATGACCCGATGTTACCTATTTAAGGGGCACCGGCGTTTTGTGTATGACGAGGGAGCACGTGTGTGCCGGGTGGTGAGGCTCAGCGTGTCAGGATGCTCGGGGGCAGGCGGTGGCTGTGGCTGCCTTGGACCGGGCATCATCTCGCACCTTCGTGCTCCTCCTCACCTGACATCCGAGAGGATTTGTTGGGTTGATCTGCTGCCAACTGCTCCTCTTTCCAGTGTCGTTCCCACGGCTGAGATGGCTCCCCAGTGCCAAGGCTCTGCGGGGGCATTGGGGAAGATTTTGAAACACAGCTGCAGCCCCCGCCGTGTTCCCCAGCCCACCCTGCACAGTGCGGCTGATGCTGCCCAATTTCTGCAAATAACCTCTCTGCCAAGCGCTGGGATGGCTGCCGTGCCATGCCGAAGCCCCCGCTGGGATGCACACCGAGCTGTTTATTTTTATGTGCTTTGAAGGAGCCCAGGTGAGGTGCAAGGTGCTGCCGGGGCCAATGCTGCAGCGGGGGCTCAGGGTGCAGGGACCGGGAGCATCCATGGGCAAAGGGGACGTCCCGGCAGCTGGAGGGGCTTCGGCGGAGTTTGCCGCAGCTCTGCAAGTCATGAAGCTAATTGAATCCAAGTGTGGAAGCAAGGCTCTGCCCTCGCCGATGCGGCGGGCAGGGGGAGAGCGTTTTATTTCTCTTCTGTTCCCTGGTTTCTTTGAGTTTTCTCCCTTTGAAAAGGGAGGCCTCTCGTCTGTATTCACATAAAATGTGGCTTTTCTAAGTTTAAAAGCCTTTTGGTCTCTTCAGGGAGCGCTCTGCAGGAGGCTGGGCACAGCTCGGCTTGGCTTGCCCCCTCCCAGCCTCCCTCCTCACAGGCAGCAGCAGGCAGAGAGATGCACCCGCCTGGAGCTGCTGGTTGCTGCCTGTCCCACCGAGGAGCCTGAGAGGCCAAGTCCAAACTGCACCCGGGGGACCCCCTCCTTCCCTGCCTGGCCCTGGGTGCCCAGGACTCCCCTGTGGGTGCTGCAGGGCTTTTGCAGGGCTGGAGGATGAGAGATGCTGCTCCGAGGAGGGCACGGGTGGGCTCTGAGCACGACACGGACCGTGGTACAGGGAGCAGAGCGAGCAGAGTCCAGAAAGAAATGCCAAAATGGGGCCGAAGTGGCACACTGGTTTTAAGATAGAGCAGTGGATTCCCTGGCAATGCCAATCTAGCACAGAGCAGACCTGACGTGGACCTCTCCTGTCCGTTTTGTGACGTTCCTGCTTATTTTTCCACTTGAGACTTTGACATCTTTGCAGAGGACCTCGCTGGTGCTGCACCAGGACTGCACTCACCAGTAAAAGGCAATGAGTGATCAACATTTTGATTCATTTTCCCAACACCATTGACATAAATAGGGATTTATAACCAGGTATTGGCAGGAAGGAAAGGCTCTCTCCCAGAGACGTTTGCAAATCCAAGCTAACTAGTTAGTCCCGGTGATGACGCTGGCTGCCAGCCATGGTAATTAAGGGGCAATAACAGGGAGCTGTGCAAAAAGACCATCAGTCATGGGGGGAAGAGTTTGCTCTGGCACTGTTGGAGGGGCGATGAGATTCCTGCACACCTCAGGTGCCTTGTTTCAAACCCGCTGGAGCTGCAGTTCTTTAAGTGTGTCCCTACTTCTACAAAATGCTGTTTGTTACAGGAGGGTTTGTAACCACCGGCTAATGAGGCTCCAACCCGTGTCATTGCAGAGGTACCTGCCCGGCTGGAGCAGGAGCTCTCTGGATGCCCTCAGCACTCCAATTATCCTGGGAGTCTTGCTGAGAGCATCCGAGGGGAGAACAAGGGGGAGAGATCTGAGAGCCGAGGCGCAGGCTGGGAAGGCGACACGACCATGTCTCTGTGGGGATTTCAGGAACTAAAAGTGAAATTACAGCCTTAATCTATCAAAATATTTTGTTTTTCTGGCATTTTAATGAAAACTCTTGTAAACAGGAGAAGGCCTATCTCGGTCCTGCATTCCCAGCCTCATGCTTTCCAAGGTTATTTATTGGGTTGCTACACAAGCTGGGTTTTTTCCTCCCCTTTTATTTTCTCTTCCCTTTCTTCTCTGCTTTTGCAAATTGAATTATTTAAATGCATTGTTTGGCAGCCTTAAATCCAGGCGTTTCACTCTCTTTCCCCCTCGGCTGCCATTTCTTTCTCTCCTTTTTGCTCTTATATTTTCAGGATCATTTACCGCGTTGTTCTAGTGGCATTTATTGAAATTTGCACAAAAAAAGATCTTTCTTCAATGACACTATTTCAGCCCATGCAAAAGATTTATGGGTGCAGGAAGACATCCATGGCAGGGAGTCTTCTCTGGCAGAAAGAAAGGAAGGAGGGAAAGGAAAGGAAACGTGCTGGAAAAGCAAAGGTTACCCAGAGCCGTGAATGGAGAGCAGCGAGGCACCACAGAGGCAAATCGCCAAGGTTTGGGTTTGGCTGGGAAAGAACCCTGCTCCTCTGCGTGGTAACACACGCACTCGCAGGGCTACGGATGCACGCGTGGGCATGGCAAGCTTTCAGTCTCAGCAGCATGTGGGCATAAATGTAGGCACATGGAGAGAGCACAGGCAACCCTGTGTGCCCTCAAACACCAGTGGCACGGTGGACATGTCCCAGAGAGGTTCTACGGCTGCTTTGGTGTGCTTGGTGCGCACGCTTGTTACACACTCGGCGTGCACTTGGTGCAGTCTCGGTGCATGCTCGGTACACGCTTGGTGCACGCTTGGAGCCCATCCTCAGCTGCAGGCAGCCCGGCGTGCTGCTGGGTGCTGTCTCCTGCCAGGAGAGATGCGAAGTGGCTCTTGGAGAACGTTTGAACAAGCTCTGCAAGAGGCGTCAGTCTTGATTCTCACTATCTCTAATCCTGCTTCAAAGCCAGCTCCTTTTATTTACATATTGACGTATGATTCATTTAATTGACTTTCTCGCCTTGGAATTGTACTTACTTAATTAATCTGATTACATTTTTGCTTCTAGTTAAAGAGTTTCTGTGTTCCAGCCCAGAGGTGACTACGTTTCTGTGAATTGATGTGATTCTGGTTGATCTAACCAGCAGATAGAGTCTGCAAAGCATTTTGGGATCCTTTGGTAGGGGAAGACAGGCAAAAGACATGGAAAGTGCCGCAGCAATTTCCATTTTCACACGCACAGCATCTTTACTTGTGGCAGAAGTAAGACACATTCCTAGTCAGTGGGATTGAATTATCTCCATAAATTCATTACATTTTAAAAAATATGATAATCAGCACGAAATGAACATCCCGAGGGAGTCAGAACATGTACATCTCAAGTACTGCTAATAATAAGCCTTTAATTTACAAATGCCCAAGGCTGGCTCAAAGCAGCCACATCCCATGGCAGAGGGGCTGGTGCTACACCCGTGCCCGGACCTGTCGGGGAGACCCTCCCCACCTCCCCCCCTGCCCATCGCTCCCCTGTCCCAGGGCGGTGGACAAGCTGTGGTTGGGGTGTACGACGGGCAGTCTCCATCGTTTCCCAGTGCTCCGAATGCAGCCCTGGGAGCTCACTGCCTTGCTGGGTGCGGGGAGGGATGGAAGGTGCCCGGTGGGTGGTGGTCCTTGGTGGCCGCTGTGTGGTGGCCCGGCTTCTCCAGAGCCACCCCTCCTGGCCCCCGCCTGCGGATGCCACCCTGCAAATATCAATATTTATGAAATGATTATTGCCTGTTTAATACACAATTGAAGCAATTAGCAAGCATGTGGCAGCAAACGCTGTATCCATTTGTAATCATAAAGTATTCATGGGGGCTCGGCGGCAGGGTGGCCAGGGAGAGGAGCTGGCAGCGTGTCCTGGTTTAACTGCTTATGTGGAGGGGGCTTTTGCCCCCTCTGACTCAGGGCATCTCACTTTTGGTGCCCTCGGTCAGTGCAAGCCTGACCAGGTTATGAGGGGTCCCAAAGCAGCCGGGGGGATGGCGGGGGTGAGCAGGGAGCAATGGGCTCCCACAGCCCTTTTTGCAGTGGTTCGCTTCACAGCCTCAGGATCCAACATAAAAAAACAACCCCAAAAATCACTTGGACGGCATCACTGTAAACTTTTTCTCCTTATTATTCTATTTTGGTGGCAGACAGGCTGCTCCTCTGCTCTCCGTTTGTTAAATACTAATTAATTATTAAATTATACATTAACTATTAATAGCAAATTTCATGAGTGTTAACGACAGCCATGTGCAAAGGGATCTGTGTCTATGGCAAACCTCCTAAACCTCAGGGAATAAATCCTCAATAATCAATATGGCATCCACTCCATTTGCAATTCTTGTCTCGTTCACTCTGCATTTAGCATGCACTTAAGTGTATTTTATACAAACGTAAAAGCGAATTCTACTGCTGGTGGAAATTACCAGCTTGCAGAGATAATGGCAGAGCCCTTTGCTTATCTCCAGGGCTGGAGGGGCTCGCTGCTGCAAGTTCTGCCTCGGCAAAGGACCCACAGAAGTTACCCTGAGCTGCAAGCTTTCAGAGCATCCCGAGTCCCCGCTGGACCGTGGGCTGCTCACGGTCCAGGGATACTTTCTCAGGAAAGGCAGAGCTCGGCAGCACTGATTTCGGAGCACCGATCTGATAGCAGCAGCCTTCAGCACAACCCACCCAGGCCAGCACTAAACCAGCAGCCTTTGGGCAAAAAAGTCTCTGCAGAGCATTCGTAGCCCCCTGAGGCCGGCAGCTCCTGGTTCACCAGTGCATGAAGTGCTACCAACTTAATTACAAGTGAAGCCTAATGAGAAACACATTGAGGATGGAAACAGGGGGAAGGGGGTGATGGGCCAGGAGGGGTGGAAGGGGCCAGAGGCTACTCTGCAGCAGATCCATGTGGAGGCGGCTGTCCTGGTGGCTCTGGCTCCTGCTCTCAGCTCTGGTTGCACACGGGGCCGATTCCAGCCCTTGGTTCCTGCAAACGCCCCAGGGGCAGGCGTCCACGCTGCTGGGCAGCCATCGGCTTCCTCACCTGTGCTCTTCTTCCCAGGAGGAGGGAGCCTAGCCTGCCATGGACCTCATCGCAGTGGCAGGGTGACGGGCTCACAGACAAACCCACATTGGGGACTTCCGACCGCATGTGCTCATCTTGGGGTCCTAATGCTCTTTCGATACAGTTTTTGGGGTCTAATGATGTGTTGGTGGGGAGAAAGGAGGGAGGATTTATTTTTCCTGTAAAACGCCTCAGTTGCTTTTGCGCCAGTAAGATAAAGCCGTTTCTAAGAATAACAAACTCTGGGCAGCCAACAAACAAACAAGCGCCTTGCGAAACCTCCTGCAGGCAGATCCCCGGCTGCGCCATGCCCCCCGGGCTCCCCCAGTCCCTCCCTCCCTCTGCCAGCTAGTTTCACCCTCCCAGATGGCATTTTTTTCCCCTTTCCCTCTTCCTTGGGCCCTTCCCAGTGACTTCTAGGGTGGGATGACCTGGGCAGTGCAGGGTGGGGGTGACTGCAAGCCCCTTGCTGTCCCCAGGGCGATGCCTGGGCACATCCGTGGGTGCCATACAGCAGGCAGGCAGTGGGCAGAGAGCTGCTGGCAGAGTGCACATGCTGGGGATGCTCACCGGGAATGCTCACTGCGGAGCCGCTTCGCGGGCAGGGCGGAAGAGCAGCGGGATCCTGCACCTACCCGGGGGGGACGGGCAAGTGAGCGGAGGCGATGCGGGTGCCAGCAGGAGCAGGAAGGGGAGCGGAAAGGGACACAAGGCTGACGGGCTGGAGACGGTCCACAGTGAGTCTGAAAAACAAGCGGCTGCAGGCATCTCCGGAGCAAGTCTTTTGAAGCCAATGGCCTTGCCCCAGGGAAGAGTATTGGCCCGGGGAGCATTATTTTGACTGATGCGTTTGCACAGTCCCCAAAAAGCAGCGCTGCTTTTCAAGACGCCCTGTGAGGAGAACCATTGCTGCTCAAGAGAGAAAGAGGCTTGGATTATTTTCTCATGTCAATTAACGGTACTTTCCAAAGGAAACCCGGGCTCCTCTGAATCCAGAGCATGGGACCCCAGCCAGGCTGCTCCCCCCGGAGAGCTGGAGTTGGAGGGAGAAATCAAGGCTCTTTAGCCAGCAAGTTGCTGGGCTGAAGCCAGCAAATAAAATAGTCATAACGAGGCCTGTTGAGATAAGTTTGGAGGCTTGGGTTACTTTTTTTTATTTTTTATTTTTTTTTCTGTTAGAGAAACCACTTCGCCCAGGGGAAGCAGCAGCAGATTCAACAGCAGCATCACGGCAGGGCTCACCACAAAGTGCATTTTCTCCCCCAGAGCTGCCCGATCTCCTGGAGAGGTGCGTGCCAGGCTGGTGTGCCGGCATCTTGCCCAGACATCACACTGTGGCCGTGCTGGGTCCAGCAAGGCTGAGGTGACAGGGAGAGTCTGCGCTCCTTCCGTGGATGATGAGGAGCAGACATGTGGGTGGAGCAGGCTGGGAAGGGCAGCTAGAGGCAGTCAACGTGGCTGCTGTCTCCCAGCCTTGCCAGCAGCCTCCTGCACTGCCGTTTGCATGCAGAGCTGTATCAAGTGCCACCGGCGTGGCACGGCAAACCCATTATGGGGAGCGGAGAGCAAGGGTGAACCCCTTGTATCAGGGTGCCAGAGTTGCTGTGGGCTCATGCTGCTGGCTGATAATGGGAGGGATGTGAGCTGAGGAAAAAGAGGAGGTTGTCCATTGTGGGCTGGGTCGGGAATGGGAGTTTAGTGTATTGGCATGAAGCTCTGCAATTTTTAGTCTTCCCTCTAAATGCTCCCCCGCTCCTTACACCTGTAACAGGCTCCATCCCAGCAGAAGCATGAGCCTCTTGCCTTGCTCGGCACAACAAAGCTGGGTTTGCATGTGCTCATGGCATGCCGGGGCCGTGGGATGAGGAGGAACGCGGATGCTGTTTGAACTCTGCAGTCCCGGTTCAGGTGTGGGTTTGGGTGTGGGTTCTGGCGTGGATTACCTCCTGCCCCTTCCCTGGCTCCAGCTCTTTTCCCAGAGCGATCTGTGAGCCCTCCAGCGGCCGGCCGAGCATGGAGAGCTGTGCTCCCGGGCTGGCTGCACCCAGGCTGGGGGAAATTCCCAGGGACTTCTTCAGGGATGCACAGAAATCCCGCAGAGGTGGTGGTGGTTTTGGAAATAGTCCCCTCTCAGAGGCTGTGAGCATCACAGAGCCTTGCTGTACAAGCAAGGCTCGCAGAGCTGTACAAGCTGCCCATGAGGACAGAGAGCACTCTTCCATCCTTGGTGGCTTGGGACCATCTATAGATGTCAGGAAGATGCTTTTTGAGAGGGAAGCAGGTGCCAGCTGGCCACAGACAGGGAACTCTGGTCCCCCTCAGCTCTTTGGGAAGGAAAGCAGGATGTTTTCCACATCCACTCTCCCAGAGAGCCAGGGTTCCTGCACCGAAAGAGCAACTGCCNAAAGACAACCCCCCCCCGCCATAGCCCCGCCACCGGCTCTTCATGTTTCAAAGGCTCTCGCGCTCCCATCGCTCTCCCCAGCTGCTTCCCCAACACCCCGCTCCTTTGGGGTGGGCTGGGATAGCACTGCCTGCGAAGCTGCCAAACAGCAGGAACAGATGAGGCCGCCCCAGAGAGCAGCTCAGAAGAAGCGGGATGAGCCCCCGCACTCCTCACCACC
>VYZV01019347.1:210176-264849 GCA_013401275.1 Pandion haliaetus
GGGGGGGGGGAAGGGGAGCTGTCCATGGTACCGCCGCAGCCCGGCACTGCCTTCCCGGCTGACCCCGGCGAGGTGGGGCAGGAAGGGGCGACCTGCCCTTTACAGCATCCCGAAAGAAATGCCAGCCTCGCCAGTCATCCTCTTCCTTGTCCGGTGTGAGCCACACGGTTTCTGCCACTTTCCTCTGCCCTGGGAGGCAGCGCCCACCCTCCTCACACTGCTGCAACGGCCTTGAGCAGAGCAGCCGTTGCCCTGCCCCTCATCCAGGCCCACCCAGCAGAGCCATAGAATCGTAGAATCACAGAATGGCTTGGGTCGGAAGGGACATTTCAAGGTCATCTAGTCCAATCCCCCTGCCTTGAGCAGGGACATCTTCAACTAGTTCAGGTTGCTCAGAGCCCCCTTCAGCCTGATCTTGAATGTTTCCAGGAATGGGGCGTCTACCACCTCTCTCGGCAACCTGGTCCACTGTTTCACCACCCTCATCATAAAAAATTTCTTCCTTATGTCCAATCTTTCGGTTTAAAACCATTACCTCTTGTCCTGTCTCTACAGACCCTACTAAAAAGTCTGTCCCCCACCTTTCTTATAAGCCACTTTTAAGTATTCAAAGGCCACAAGAAGGTCTCCCCAGAGCCTTCTTTTCTCCAGCCTGAACAATCCCAACTCTATCAGCCTTTCCTCATAGGAGAGGTGTTCCTTTCCAAGAGAGCTTTTCTTTTGCTGGGCCTGGTTACTCCAATATGGATGGGCTAAGTGCCTGCTCAACCCTATGACCTTACTGGGAAAAGACTCTCTGCCTGCTGGTTGATCTATTCAGCTCTCACCTCACATTGAATATGCTTGAAAAGGATAGCAGGTATCATGGTTTGCTGGTTAGAGAAGAGTAATTAGGCCTATGGATTTGGGATTTTTTACTGAAAATGAGGAGGTGGGATGAGATTTACTGATTTGAGGCTGACACAAGTCATCTGTGGATTTTTTTTCCCAAATAAAGGAGCAAATGTGGTTTAGTAACTGGTTCTGAAAGAGTTTTGCTTCTCTAGTCTAGAAACAAATCCGAGGCTAAGATGTTTATGACTGCTGCCTATAAATACATTGGAGAGGAAGCACCCAGGAATGCAAGGAACTGTAAGTGGAAGGACACTGTTGGCATACGCATAAATTGGTAGAAACCTGTCGTGAATAAATGTCAGCTAAAAATTGAAGGAGGTTTCTCCTAATCATCAGATGAGGGAGTTTATAAAATAGCTTTCCAGCAGGGTAATTGAGGGAGGAAACATAACTAGTTCAAGATGGGAGTCTGACAAATTTCTGAATTTCATTTTAGACAGGGGCTAAATTTGACAGTCTGGTCCCTCTTGACTAAGTCCCACCTCAGCCCAAGACTCACTGCACTTGTGTAAGGTGGAGAGCCCTTCTGCTCCCTTCACATCAAACTCATCTCCTCCTCCCTGCCCGGTCACAGAGACACAGCGACGTGCAGCCCTGTACTGCATGCCCCCCTCCCCCAACTAACCTGTCCCTGTTGCAGAGGCTTTTCAGCTGGTTAATAAGCCGTGACATGCCAGACATCGAAAGTATGAAAATTGGCCAATTTTTTAATATCTTAAGCCCCATCACATATACTTTACTGGTCTGAGCAAAGCACTTTATGACGCCCTAGCAAGGAAATGGAAACTATTATCTTGTATAATCTGCCTGAGCTGGATTGACCCCCTGATCCCTGCCAGACCCATCCTCCTCCCAGCACCCACCTTCCCCTGCTCCCACCTCTGCTGCCTAGATGGGGAAAGTACCCAGAGAGCAAGCGTGGCTGTGGTTGCTAACACCGGGGATGATGTTAGCAAACCGGCTGATGTCCTGCCTGGCAGGATGATGGCCAAAGGAAGGGACAGGCAGGAAACATGGGAGCCAGGGCAGCCCCCAAGCAAGGACAAGGGGTCTCTCTCCTTTCACCTTTCAGGGATTTGGCCCTCTGGCCTTGCGTGTCCTACAAATGCTGCTCGGGCGGAGAGAAATGGTGCAGTCGGTGCACAGTCATAAGCAGTGGGAAAATCCTGTCTGCATCATGTCTTTTGGTGCAGCCCCTTCGGGAACAGCTGAAGGGGTACAAGGAAAGGAAGGTGGGAGCTCTCTTTCTCCCCCCACCCACTCATACCACTGTCCCCGTCCCAGTAACATGGCACCCGGGCTTGTCCAGTGGGTGCTGTTGTGTTGGGGCCCCACTGGCTGAACAGCAGTTCTTGGAGCTGCTCGTGATGAGGTGCCTGATTTGCAGCCTGTGAGCACAGCCTGCTTTCATTTCTCTGTAACAGGAAAAAGAGATGGCTTCCTGGGAGGACTTCTACCACAGGGTGTAAAAGAGACTGGAGAGGGGGCTGAAAATACCATGAGATGCCCATGTGCTCCTCAGAAATGGTCTTTGGGCAGAGATGGCTGTGGGCTCCCCTCACCTTCGGTGTGCGGTGGATCAGCAGGGTGAATATCCCAGACTTTTAAGAGACCTCTGTGCCTCGGGAGTGTGGGAAGGAGGGAAGCACACGACTGCCTGGGGAGTCAGGGGGAGAAGGAGGGACAGAAAAGCGGATGTCTCTGGGCAGCCTCTTGCACCATGCTCGCTGCATCCACATTTCCCCTTCTCCCTTCTTGCATCAGCACCTTCCCAGAGAGGTCACCACTTGCAGGGGCTGTGATTTAAGCAGGTGATGTGCAGAAGCAGGGTGGGGAGAGGATGCTGGGCAGAGGGTGCGGAGCTGGAGCACTGCTCCACCTCTCAGCCCTCCCTCCAGCAGTGCCTGCATGCTGCTGCACAGTCCCAGGCCACTCTGGGAAGGGCTGAGCGAGGTGCAGGCTTCTGCACCGGCTCCTTTTTTAATTTCAGTCAGGGAAAGGTATTTTTTCTTCTTCCTTTTATTCCACCCTGAGTGTTGAGCATTGCCACTGACAAAGGAGCAGGAATTCCACGCATTTCTTTGGCTGTTTAGCAGAGCTGCTGCCCTACTCTCCCCTGTCAGACACTAATCTCTCCTAATATTTAACAGTCCCAGTAGGCAGCAGGATTTATCCTCTGGCCTTTCTACCTGTCATTTCATCCCTTCTCACTAAGGAGCCCTTTGATTCCCTTCCGAAAAGAGGTGCCAGGACCAGCGTGATGGATTGGCTCGTGCTGGCAGTTAGAGAACCAGCTCCATTTTTCTCTGTTCCAGCTGTCGGGTATTTATCTGGGGCAGCTCTGTACAGCTGGGGAAGGCCCTTGTGCCTCCTCGCAGGGAGACATGCGGATGGGCAGGCTTACCGAGTGGGAAGGTGGTGTGGGTGTTAATGCTCCAGCTCCTACAGGGCCCGTCTCCAAACCGCAGACCGAGCTGTGGACATTTTAGCTCCTGGGTTGATCTGGATCTAATACCATCATCCATTTCAGGGAGGAATTCCTCCCCCCCCCCACTCCCCAGACGTCTTCATCCCTTCCCATTGCTCTGCCTCCACATGTTCCCCTTCCTCAGCGTCGCAGCTGCCATCTCCTTGGAGGCACAACCCAGAGGACAAACACCCTCAGAGGGGAATAGGCTCACACGGGGACCCACACACTACCCCGTGGGGCTGCTGCCAGCAGAGCTGTCCTCCCGGTCCCCACCCTGCAGGAATCCATCCCTGTGAGATGTGCAGCTGGTGGCAGGATGGAGGCAGCCCGCACTTGGACAAGGATGCCCCGCTGTTGAGCAGGGATGCTGCATCCCACTCACGGGGCCAGGAGAGCCCTGGTGCCGGCGAGCCAGCGTCATACCAAAGCCTCTCCTTGCTCCCCAGGCAGGTGGTTAAGCAGTTCAAGAGCTGAAGGTGTCGGGGCAGCACAGTAGCCCTTTATATCAGTAACCAGCCTTTTGATTGCCGTTTCCTTAGTCTGGGAGTTGGAAGTCATTAGGCTCCAACCTGTCCTCCTGCCTAGGCTCCGGTTATGGGACTGGGCTGGAGTTTGGTGGAGGCGAGGGCTGCTCCGTGGGGCATTTCTCCATAGGGGGATCGTGAGAAGGGCAGAAACCCTACTCCTTCACTAATGATCCTTCCTGTTGTCGCCTGCCATGCCAGGCTGCCAATCCCAGCCCCAATTAGCAGCAGCAGGATCTGTGTAAGGGGCTGCCTGTGCAAACGCGGCGGAGGCAGGGTCCCGTGCTTCCTCCGGCTGCCACCTCTCTGCTCCTTTGCTCACTTTGTTTCTTCCCCTCGTGCCTAAATAGTGGCAACTTCAGAGCTCTGCAGGGCACCATTAAAAGACAGATGATACTGCCAGAGCACAGCTGTCCGAGGCCGTGGAAAACACGCTCCATATAATCTTTCTGAAGGGGCATGTGTTTAACATTGACCTGGTTAGGCAGCCCACAGCCGGGCCTCTCCCATGTGCACATGCCATTTCAGACAGAAACAGCGGGGCTAAATTCGGCAGCTGGAGTGCTGACTCGGCTACCTCACTGCCGGCTGGGCCTTATCTCCTGCTGCCTCCATCTAAGGTAGAGCAAAGAAGAAGAGGAGCAGGATGAAACCTGCTTGCTGGGAATCTCCCAGTTTAAAGAGCAGCCAGACAACAGCCACCATGAAAAATCTCCATGTGCTAAAATCGTGCATGTGATAACATGGGCTTCTGGGGTTTGGAGAGGAGCTGGAATGACTCTCTGAGTCTCCCATGTGAGGAGGAAGCCCAGGTCCTGCCAAGATGCTCCTGTGATGCTCCTCCCCGAGCAGCCCCTGCGCAAGGCAATGCTTCCCCTTGCACACTGCGCGCACTTGAACCTGCCCTGACCCACGTGTTTGCACACCTCTCTGCCACCTCCTACACACACACACACTCCTGGGGCCAGCCCTGGCACTGGATAGTCTGGCCACATGTATGTTATCCCTGCGGAAGCCTCTGGGGCAGCATGGGTAGGAGTCACCCCTCCGTCAGTCTGCACACAGGCATGGTCGTGCCTGGGGTTGGGGATGACCCACAGGGCATCAGATGAAGATACCTGCCTTTGGGTGTGGGGCTTCAATGCTCAAAGGGCGAGGAGCAGATATTAGAGAGTCATGCTCATCTCGCCTTGCTTATCTCACAGAACAGGAGGAAGTTTCGAGTAAAAACGTGTCTGGGCTGAGAAAAGCTTGAGGGCTGTTTCATGTTTGGAAATAACCAAGAATAACTATAGGTGACAGCCTTCCAAGGCCTCATAGATAAAACATCAATACTGAAGTGCAAAAAATCGGTCCCAGGTGAGGATGCACCACTGCATTACAACAGGAGAGGAAACCCTGCTCCTGAGATCTGGTGGCAGAAAACACAGAGAAGGGGATGATGAAAAAATGATGTCCTCCAGTTTGTCAGATTCCCCTGAGAGGTTCTGAGGGTGCTGTGTCAGGGATGGGGTGGGGGAATGCAGGATGGCCCCATTTCCACTTGAAATTTGGGGTGTAGGTGGTTCGGATCTTTCAAATCAGTGTTTCTTTTAATGGGGGGAAAAACCCCAGAGATGGGACTACTTCTTCACTGTTCTCTCTCTCACACGTGCCATGCCGTGGTGCATCGCTCTCTGCCTGCTGCAGAGACCTACGTGCCACCTGCTGCAGGGCAGCAAGGGTCTCGTTGCCCATTAACACCATTTCCCTCCTGTGCTCGTCTCTCCCTGCTGTATTTTGTGGCCCATGCCTAGCCAGAAGGGGAACTTTCTTCCAGCCATTTCTGCAAACACAAATAAACCAACCTTGAGGAAAATAGAAGAATGGGACCCTCGTTTCCATCACCCACCACCGGTGCCTCTTGCTTCAGCAGCATGGTGCCCGAGCAGCCGACCACTAATCCCAGTCCAGCCCAGGCAGCCCTGAGCCCCCACTAAAGTCAGGGGGACCCTAAAAGCTGACCATTTTTCCTGATTTTTTGGTGGGGGAAGCAGAACATCACAATTGCTGGGTCTGGCCCCATTTCAGGTGCTTCATGTAGAGCTTTATGCATGCTGGCTCTTTGGGTAAGTGCTAGACCTGCAGCATTTGGGGTCTGACACAGCCTCAGGGTGCGGGGGTAAGTCGAAGCACACTGAGCAGCAGGTGGGGCCAGGTGAGCCCTGAAGTCCCTTCCTACCTGACTTTGTCCTGTAATGCTGTACAGGGGTGATGTGATTTCCCACAGAAGTAAAGGCAGAACCGGGGAAAAGGACTCCGATCTTCCCATGGGAGGGAGGTGCCCTGTGCAGGGGCCCAGGTATTGAGGATTTCTCTTCTTTCCCCAAATGGGGTAAAAGCAGCTGCTGGCAGGACAGACATCCCCATGGCCCTCTTTCTCCCCAGCTGCACATCTCTGTCCTGGCCTAATGCAGCCACTGCTAGTGCCAATATTTTGGTCGCAGCTTGGTGTGATGAGAATGTTTCCGTGGAGGAAAGAGAGTTTGCAATGTCAGCGTCCACGTGCAGCTATTTCACAGACAGTGCCAGCGGGGCTGGGGAGCTCGGCACCGGGGCAGCAGTGGCAAGATGGCCAGGAAGCCTTCGGACACAGCCAGCTTTGTTGGGAAGAGGGGAATAATCATGACTTTTGTCCGAAGCCTAGCGCTGGAGCTGCCGCTGTTCCACGCCGATCAGATTTAAATCTGCGTGCAGACAGCTGGCAAGCCACACCATGCACACTAAATCCGACGCTGACTTAACAGCCTGAGAGGGCCCCTTCTAAAAAGTCATTAGTGAGGCTTTCGGGGAAGGAGTGTGCACCATTGTGCCGAGGCACTGAGCTTGTTTAAACAGAGCCAGTGCGAAAGGAAAAGCTCCCCAGGGGCCTCACGGGAATGTTTCCGGGAAGCTGAGGAGGCATGTTTGCTCCAAGCTCCGGCTCCGTTTTTGGCGTGCTCTTGGCGATACACTCCCTGTCCTGCACCCACGAGGGGTTGCACTGGGACATTGCACCCCTTGCCTTCGCATTGGTGCAGCCGGACAGCCCTGTTGTGGGATGATGAGCTATGGGATGGTGAGCAGTTGTTGATGCTTCCCCTCTGCAGCACCAGCTCCAGCTCAGGGGTAAGAACCAGGACCCATATCTCTCCAGCATGCAAAGCACTATTGCCTTCATTGCGTAAGAGCTGGGTTTGCATCTGGGCTGGGCTCAGCCAGGCATCGCTCAGCCTGGAGCCTTTCTGCCCCGACCCTGCGCTCCCCCGGGCTCGCCCCACTGTGCCTCTGCTCTGGCTGTGGCAGGGAGCCGGAGACCAGCCCATTCCTCTGCACCACCGGCTCTGTCCTGGAGAGGTGCAGACGGCACTGAGAGCAGAAACATTGCTGAAAAACATTAAACTTTTATGAATCTCCAAGCAGGCTTGGCGTGAACTTGACTTTGTGGGGTTAAGCCCATCATTACTGGATGCAAGCCAGCATGTTTTCCACTAAAAATAAACTCCTGGCCCACGGAATGTGGCTATCCCTACGTACAGCTCGTAGACCCGCAGCGGGGTGCTCTAGGGTGTTGAGTGAGGGCTGTCGGCGTGGCCAAGGAGGTTTGGGAGGCTGAACGGAGGTTGCTGGAGGATGGCTGGATCACCCAGCCCAGGGCAGCACCTCGGGCTCTGCCCCCATTCCTGTGGGTGCCAGTGGGTGAGTCAGACCTCAACCCTGTACCTATGTTTCCCCATCTGAAAGTTAAGGATAAACAAGATACTGGAAAGGTAGTGATTTGAATTAATTGCTGTTTCTAAAGTGCTTTGAGGTCCTTGGGTGAAAGACGCCAGTGGAGCGTGATTGCAATGGTGCTGTGCAATCGGCCCGGAGGGCTTTGGTGTGTTGGGTAGGAAGGGACTATTTACTTGAGTTAGCAACAGATGTATGCTCGCACGTGGACATCTATTACGCAGCTATGCATCCTCGCTGAGTTTGCAGTAATCACTTGGAAGGTATTCTGTCTCCCCTGACTACACAGTTAATTGCGGGTTCCACCTGCCACGGACACTCAGATGCCGATGCTTCCCCTCCTCCTCCTCCGTGCCCCGTACACAAGGTCCCATGGCATGGGAGGTGAGAAGCCCCTGGAGACTTCTGAGTCCATGAGAGGACAATCCTCAACCCACAGCCCAGGCAACCCCCAAATTTCTTTGCCCAGCTTCCCTCAAACCCAGCCTGCAGCATTAAACCCCTCTCCATCCCCATCAGCATCCTTTCCCATCCCATTGCTGGGCTTCCCTGCCGGCAGCCGCCTGCCACTCCCCTGCCGCTACCCAGAGCCGCACCGTGATGGATGTGATTAATATATGCTCGGAGAGCAGTCGATCCTTCCGTGCTTGCTTTGAACCTCTGATCATTAATGTCTCCATATGGGCACCATTTTTCCTTGTCACGCCGCAGCTGTATCTGGAGAGAGAGGGAAGAGAGTCTGCTTCCCAGTGGCAAAACCCCGAAGAGCCACAGCTCCGGAGGTTTACCCACCTTTGGGGAAGGTCAGAAATATAAATAGCTGTTGCCAGGAGGTCCTCAGGCACAAAGCAGGAATGGAGATAGCTGCTCGGCTGCTGCTCGGGTCCGGTGGGGAGGGCTTTAATAGCCTTTTTCTGCCTGTTTTTGAACTCTCTCACTGCTCTCTGCTCCCTTCCCCTCCATCGCTCGCTCCCTCTCTACCTCCCCCCTGCTCATTTCATTTTTTTGAAGGGCTGCAATTTCTTTTCAGTTTTATTTCTCATTAAAAATAAATACCGTTGCTATAATTTACAGTGAGTTTAATTAGAAATGAGTTACGTGATCTAAGCATTAGGATTTAATTGCTCATTCCTAAAACAATTTTCTCATCTGAAATGTCCCCAGTTAATGATCATTCATTAAATAGGATTTGAGTCTCTTAAGTGGAGTTAGAAGGGCTGCAGATTTCCTCTGATAGCTGCTGCGGCCAGCCCAGCACCAGGCAAGGAAGTCCCTTCATCCCCCAGACCTGGTGGACACCAGGGGTGAAGGGGAGCTGGCTGGGCTGGATGCAGGTGAGAGCCGCTGTCGGGCATCTCCCCAGATTCCCTGCGATGCTCCTCTGCTGGGACTGACCATTAAACCTTCGCTTTGCAAATAACTTGCTGTAAAACTCATTTGAAATGAGTCTCTGCTGCCCATGCTGCAGCAGCCCCGGCTCCTTCAAGCACAGGGGATCCAAGGCATCGACGGACAGTGGCCAGAGATGCTGGAGGGTTGTATTTCACTGGACAAAAGCCATGTGCTGACACCCAGACCTTCCTTTAGGGAGGCTGAGCCCACCGCCCTGCTCTGTGGCAAGGGCAATCTTGAAAGGCTCTAACTGTTGGGTTTTTTTAAGGGAGGGGAAGAAGATGATTTTCATGAGGAATGTTGATTAATCAAAACAGAAACATTTACAGGAAGTGTAGAGCAATGGCAATGAGACTGTTTTGAGCTTTATTTGTTCATTTTTATTCCAAAAAATTTCTAATCAAAACCGCGTCTGGAGAGATCAACCCTTCGCCTGCCCCCAGCCCCATGCCCAGACAGCCAGGCTCCCAGCAGAGCCAGAAGGGCACCAGCCCAGGCAGGACTCCTCCTTGGTCCCTCCGCTCTGTGCCCCTGTGGGGCTGGCAGCTCACGGGGAGCACAGCTGGCAGGGCAGCAGGGATGGGATGGGATGGGATGGGACAAGACGGGAAGGGATTGGATAGGGTGGGATGGGATGCGATGGGATGGGATGGGACAAGAAGGGAAGGAACAAGACAGGATGGGATGGGATGGGATGGGATGGGATGGGATGGGATGGGATGGGATGGGAGCGCTCTCTTGCTTCTCAACTTTGAGCAGGAATTCCTGAAAAGAGTTAATCTGAAACTAGCACATTCCTGTAAAAAAACCCTTGTTTTGACACATCAGCGTTTTTCCAGGGGAAAAAAAAACAAACAACAAAACCAACCCCAAACTCTTTCCGTTTGGTTGGAAAAGTCCATCTCAACTCCTACTCTGAGCTTCCCTGCTCTGCTCTGCTCTCCCCAGGGCAGACCCGGCAGCATGGGCCATAGGTGCCTGAGCACAGGGCAGGACCCTCACGAGTCACCGGTGCCTCAGCCCCTGCCTGTCCTGGAACAGGCAGCAGTTTTCCTGCACCACCAACTCTGCGGGCAGGTGCGGTGCTGCTGGGATGAGCCTGTCCTTAGACGTGGGTAGGTCTCGTCCAAGCGCTCACTGGCAGCACACGGCTGTCCTCGGTGAGGCTCTGCCTCAGGGGCTGCTCCCACAGGGCCCTCGGGGGATGTGCTTTTGGGTCAATTCAGCCGGATTCCTGATAGACTTTTCTTGTAGGTTTGGTGGGCAGAGCACAGGTCTGCTGCACGCAGACCAAACCGCTCGTACACCTTTCTCTCTGCGGGTCTCCATGCTTGTGCTGAGAAGTGGTCTCGTTGTTTCGCTATATACACCTTGCTGAGACCGCTCCTCTCGAGCCTCCTCATCTCTCTTCTTCGTCTGTCTCCCTACTCCCCCTTTTTTGCTCTCTCTGACTGTGCATTCCTGGAGCAAGCAGTTTCTTTCCCTGTCTCAGGGCTTTGTTTGCAGATACGTATTTATTTACCTACAAAACAAGGATACTGCGGCTATGAATTTGGAAGAGGATGGTGATAGGTACGGGCTCCTTTTCCCTCAGCTGAAGCGCAGAGGGAGGGCTGGAGCCCTGGCTGCCCCAGCTCCCCAGAGCAGCTGCCTCCTGCACGGAGCAGGGGACCGGCGGGAGCGATGGCATCCCCGGCGGCAGGGATGGCATCCCCGGGACACGCGTGGCCAAGCGCAGCAGGAGGACATTGTCACCTAGCAACTAGTAAGCAATGGCTAACACTTCCTTGGGTGTCAAACATCCCGTCACAGATCTCTTTCTAAGGAAGTATAAAATGAGGAAGAGCGGGATTTGAGGAGAGAGAGAATGAGAGAGACACGAGCGTGAGTCAGCCCCTGGATAACCTTGAACGCATTAACAGATGGCTGGGACCCAATGAACAGCGTTTGCAAAAGCACCACCGTTCAATCAGCAATCCTTGTTTTCTGCTGGAAAAAAAAGACTGTTAAAAGGAAGCGGCAAGGCCGGGGCGGAGGGGTGTCTGATTGCATTGCAAGGGGCGGCCGCTTCCAGCATCTGTCAGTGCATGGCTTTCAGGAATGTATATATATAAATAAATGCAATGAAAAGGTCCCCAGTTCCCGTGAAAGGAAATGATTTCCTCCTCAAGTGATTATGGGCACCATTATGCAAATAGTAGCCAGGCCAACAAAGCGGCCTCATAAGGAAAGGGGAATAGAAGCAGCAAAAGCAGCTCCAGGATCTCCAGGCAGGGGAGAGCAAGATATTACCTGCGTAATGACACAGCCAGCGAATACTGGGGCGCTATCCATATGAGGGGCAGAGTCTGTGAAAGAAGCTATCAAGGCACTTCTGGTGGTTGAGAGTGATTTTCTTCACAGTGATGGAAAAAAGGAGACAAGAAAAAATGAGAGAGAGAAGAGAAGAGAAAAGAGAAGAGAAGAGAAGAGAAGAGAAGAGAAGAGAAGAGAAGAGAAGAGAAGAGAAGAGAAGAGAAGAGAAGAGAAGAGAAGAGAAGAGAAGAGAAAAAGGAAAAAGAAAAAAGGAATAAAGAACAGTGAGAATCCTGGGTTCTGCACTGTGGAAGTCCCAGAACTTTGATTCAGTTTGTGCTGTACGGATCAGTCACCGAGGCTGATCAGGGCTGCCCAGCTCTCATCTTGGACACTGCCGAAATCACTGGAGCTGCCCCCACCCCACTGAGCTCGGCTGTGTTCCTTTCTTCTCTCCTTTGCAAGCATTTAGCGGTAGCAGATAAATAAACCTACATCAATCATCTGTGCATAGCAGTATGATCACCTTACGGGACTCATTTCCTCTCAAAATACACAAGTTTAATTTCTATTTAGCTTTCCTTAAATGTTAATGTCTACTTTTGACATAAATATTTTAGTGTTCGGGGAGGGACAAAGTGGAAATGGGTGATAGGAGATAGCACAGGGCTTTCCCTCTGGCTGCAGAGCAGGAGCATCCACAACTTCACTCCTCCACAAGCGGCAGATCCCTGGGGCTTGGGGACATCCAGGACCAGTAGCCCCTCCTGACCTCAGGTTGGTTTGTAAAACCAGTACCAGCTGCTGGGGCAGCCTGGGATCCCCCGAGCCCCCTGGAACATTCCCTGTTGTGGGTGCTGGAGGGGCTGCATTGGCAGGGCTGGCTGGAGCCACAAGGCACATCCAAGCGTGTAGTCCTTCCTAGCAGCACCTAACCCATGCCATCGCTTGCTGCACCTTCCAGGGAATGGCAGTGCAAGGAAAAGCCTGTCCAGGGGATGGCAGGCATGGCACAGGGTTCCTGGTGAACGGCTGGAGGGTCATGCCAGCTTGGGGCTGCTGAGAGCCCCCCAGCACTGCCCGAGGGGCTGCCTGCCGCTGGGGCTGAGGGTACACCAGTGCTGCTGGTCTCCTACCCCTGCCTGTAGAGCAGGGCCCTGGGAGGCAGCCGGGTGCTCCATCGCTGTCAGTGCCATGTGCTTGCAGCAGGAGAGGGAATGCATGTTGGCTTTTCTTCAGCGTTAAGCAAATCACCTTGGCTCGTTATTTCTGCAAGATATTTAAAAAAGAATGACATCTGACTGCAAAAAGTCAGCCGGAGTGTAAGTCTCGGCAAATCCTCCTCAGGCACGGCAGGGTTAAGGGGGCTTTGCCTGCACGCAGCCCCCCAGTACGCCAGATTCAGCTTCAGGGCAGGAGCCTGCCTTCTGTTCATGTCCTCCGGCATCACCCATGGAGGCATCGCCCTGCCCCTCTGCCTGCCACTGATGACTATTCTGTGCCAGGGAGATGCACTCAGGACAGTGGCATCCCTAAACAGTGCGGAGGTGGGAGCCATAACTCCTCCCCAGCCGGCAGCAGCCTTGACCCCAGTCTGCGCCTCGTCTGCCGTGTTTATGCAGATCTCTAAACTCATCCCAGAGATTCCCAGAGCTTCAGTCAGATGGTTTCTATAGGTCAGTGACAGTTTACTTCCTTATGGAAATTTACGTTCCCTATAAGAAAACATATAGATTGCAAGAGAAAAATGCCTCCCAGGCTCCTTTCCTCTTCTCTCTTCCCTTGATGGGTATGGGGCGTTTGGCTCTCCTACCACTGGTGGTGGCTGAAGGGGCTCCAGTCCCCCAGCTGGGCAGGTTTCCCTCGGCAGGCACTGTCCCTGTCCCCGTGGGATGCCCCAGCCAGGCTGCTGCATTGCTCCTGGTGGCAGCTCGGGACAGGACTTGGCAGCATGCCCTTGGGCGCTTCTGCATGGCTTAGGGTTTGTTCCTTGGGGCATTAAACCACCAAGGACCTCTCGAGGTCCAGCAGCTCCGTAAGGGAGAAGCATTGCTCCAGCAGCGCCGGCTGGCCCAGCCGTGAGGAGTTGTGCGGAGCACCAGCCACCCCCGAGGCTCGCCAAGGCTGGCGTCGTGATTGATTTGTACACACACACTTACACACAGCCCTGCCTCTCCATCACGCTGTACCACATGTGGTTATCAACGGTGGAAAACAGGTGCAGTGTGCTATCGAATCCATATGGTAACTGTTTAGTCTCACTTTGCTGCAGGATAAATTACGGCAGAAGGAGCAAGGCAAGAGAGTCAGACCCAGCCAGGGCTGATGGCTTGGAGGTTCTGCAAACGAACCTTTTCCAGCCCAAAACCTGGTCACACCCGGTCTGCTCTGGCTGTTGTTTCAGGGATGTTATCTCCCTCAGCCCTGAGGGAAACACCAGCCTCCATCCTCATGACAAATACCCTGAGCCCTTTGCCCAGAAGGTCCAGCCCTGGCTGGGAGCTACCTTTGGGTGGGTGACAGCACGCAGGCAGGTTCAGAAGGAGGGGAGGCAGTGTGGTTTGTGCATTTATGCAGCAGCGCAGACCATTTCACGTGCTTCTCGGCCTTCTTTGGGTGAGAGGCCGTGCCTGGAGGACTTACCTGTGATCCCCATGCGGTCTGTGGGGACCTCGCAGATGCAGAAAACCCCGGGGTGGGAAGACGGGGGCTCCTCACAAGGGCTGCAAGGTGACCCTACCATGTGCACTGCAGGGTGGACACTGATTTGGCTTTCCCTTTTCAATTCTGCAGCATGGCCCTGGTTGCTCTGACCTCCCACAAATTCACCCTCATGCATTCATTGGCCATGAAATGACTGCCTGAAAGAGAAGCAATTTGCACCATGATTTACCTGGGAGAGGAATCCTAAAGCACATGGAGACCTCCAGCTGGATGCCATCAATCCCTCTGTCAGGAGAAACTCTCTTGCTGGTGCTGCTGGAGTGAACAATGGACTGGCCAGTGCCTGTGTTGGTCACGGTTTGTAAATAAAGCACTCTGTCAACCAGGCCATAGAAACTGATGGTGGACAGCACCAGGCTTAACAGGCCAGGACAGATTATACCCCCCTGAGCTATTAGCAAATTCAGGGATGGGACTTGCCTTAGCACAACTCCTCATGCTGGACACCAGTGCGATAGCAAACATCACCCATCCCCACCAACCCATCTCGACCCCTCCTGAAAAGCCAGCAGGATCCTGTTGTTCACATATTCCTTCCCTCCCTCTTCTTTCACATTATTATTTCCAGCCTGGTTAGGGTCTTTTTAACCCCTGGCCTCATGGGCTTACCTTCATCTCAGAGGAGTTTATGGAATAAGATACATACCCTTGCCCTTTTCAGCCCAGAGAAAGCTTCTCATGACATGACAAAAATCCAAGAAATCAACAACTCTGGAGGTTTGTAATAAGTCTGAATCCTTCTTAAACCCAGACACTCAGCACGAAGAGGGGTCAGTGATCCCCAAGCTCCTTCTCCTTTGCCTCCTGCCACCCGTCTCTGGGTGGATGATGGGAAGCAGATGAGGCACTCTTGGGACACCCAGCTGTTTCAAGGTATGTTCATGGTTTGTGTCTCTGGAGCAGGTGCTGTGCAGGACTGTGCTCCGGACACTCCTCGTGCAGGAGACGCAGACCTCCCACCCAGAGACCCCGGGAGCGCTCCCACATCTCCTGCTTCCTCCCAGGTTCCTCTTCCCAGCTCCGGCCCGTGCAGAGCCAGGGGCAGCAGCAGCACGTGCAGGGAGTGAACCTCAGTCCGTGCGAGATACACTTCACATGTACGTGTGTGTGCATGCGTGTGTGTATGTCCTGGCAGGCACATGCATGTCCATGCAGGAAGGGTTCAGGCTGTCTCACTGACTGTCTTGGAAGCCCCTCTGAGCCAGGACTCTCCCCTGCTGAAACGAAGGGCTCAGTAACAGCATTTAACCCTTCTGGGGGCTTCACCACGCTGACGTACTGCATGAAAGGGCCCCCGGGACTGCTGGGGAACCAGACCAGCAGATGCATCCATCTTCCCTACTTCTAGCCTGCAGGTAAAATAAACACAGGCAATGTCACTTTACTTGCTCCCGCAAATTCAGACTCTCACACTCTCCCTCTCTCTGTCACTCACACTTACTCCCTGTCCTTCCTGCCTTTGGCCTCACGTCCTTATCCTGCTTCTTTGCTTCCCATCCGCCTGTTCCCCACCTCTCCCCAGCACAGCGGCAGAACCCCACGCAGCCAGCGTGACCGGCGTGCACGGTGGGGCTGAGTCCCAGCTGGGGTGCGGAGAGGACAGAAATGCCGCTGAGCTGCCCAAGGAGTCTGCTGCCAAGGTCCATAAATAAGGGAACCCTGTTTGCTTTCTCCTTGTCCGGCCCTGTGCAAATATTTACTGCCCCTGTGACCCGTGGAGGCAGCACAGGCAGCAGCGGGTGGGAAGCAGCGGCTCTGTGAAGAGTCACTGGTGCGGGAGGCATCTGCCTTGCTCCAGCTCGGGGGATCTCGAGTCTTTGCACAACTGTACCAATTAGCAGGGAGTATGAAAATCTCACTGGCTGGTTTGAGGACCTCATCCTGAGTCTGTCAGATTCTTTCCTAATGACTTTAGGCTGTGATTTTCCCGGGTGCAGGGCTGGGAGAGGAACACCGGTGGGCTGGTGAAGGAGCATGGCACACAGAAGGGGCATGCAGCCTCCTACCATCCTCTGCCCGGTTCAGGAGCTGGGCAGCACTAGGGCAGCGCTGGCATTAGTAGAGCACGTTAGCTCTCCCTGCAGCCCCAGAGTTGTACCTGTGAGTGATTCACATCCCTTGTGCCACAGGGTGAGAGAAGTCTGTCAAACCTGATGTAATGCACTCATAGCAGGAGATATGTGTGTAAGTCTCTGTTCGGGGAGGTTCCCCAGTTTTACCCAGGGCTCTGCACATCTCATCATCCCTTGCTTGCTCTCTCAGTCTGCACGTGTCTCTCCCTCACTCAGTTGCTCTGGGCATGTGTTTTCCCTCCTGCTCTGCTTGTTAGCCAGTGTCTCGCTTTTTAATTTAAAGATAAGCCTGCACATCTGCTCAGATTCACAGGGGAGTGCAGCAGCCCCGCGGCTTCATGCACCCACAGAGAGCAGTGCCAGCCCCCCGGACAGCAACAGACACATCACACCTCCCAGCATCTCCTGCCTTTTGAGATGAACGGGGTCAGTGCGGAGCAGCAGGTCGGACAGGAGAGCGGAACTGCACTCCTGTTTGCTTTTCCTGGCATCACCCTGCGGTGGGTATGTAGCTCTGGAGTGATGGTGGAAGGGAAAGGGTTAATTATCTCCCTCTGGGCTAAGGAATGCTGCAATCAACTGGCCCAACTGGGATTTGCTGGTGGGAGGGCTGGGCCAGCTGCAGGCTGTATATTTATTGCAGGGAGGGGGCTGATGGGGGGTTTGGCTGTAGGTGAGGTGTTGGGACTAGGACTGGTGTGAGCTCTCCTGTCTGGTGGTGACTGCAGTTCGGATGGTGCTGATGGAACGGTAGGGGTGTCATGTCTGTCCTGGTAAGTTTGCCCTTGGTCGGTCTTTCTTCTGACCCACTGCATTACATGTGTTTCCCTGTAATCTTCCTATGAGGGAGTTGGGAATGCATGGCAATCTGAAATCGCCCTTTCAGTGTCCCCAGTGCTGGCAGACTCCACATCAAGCCAGACCTGTGGCTGAACAGATTCACTAACAGCTTTCTTTTGTAATATCTCAGCTTGGAGAAGTTAATTATCTCCAAATATTGAAAAGGGCAGATGGATTTTGTAGGATTTACTTGGCTGTGTAATTTTGGTGCCCCAGAGATGCTATTTGGTCTGGCTGGGATGAGTGACACATCATTGCACCCGGGCGCAAATGTCACTTGAGTATATTACTTCCTCCCTCTCCTGTTATTTGCCCACTGGGGAGAACTGTCTCTTCCAGGCTGGCCTGGCTGTGCAGAGACTGTTAATGCTCTCACCCAGCCCTGTCTGCTCTGTGCTGCAGGCATGGCTATCTGAGGACATGCTGGAGGCAGCTTTGCAAACTTCCACCCTGTGTTTAATAGCCAAAGTCTGGGACTGGAAGGCAGAGCTGCAAATCGAGTGCTTCTGGCTCAAGCCGATGTGCAAATGTTAGGAAAAGCTTCTGAGCGCATCCTGTGTGTGGATGCAATGAGAGTCCGGTTATTCCCTGGGGGCTGATGAGGAGTCCTTGCTCCAGCTGGCTGGAAGATGGCCATTCTCAGCCCCTCCTTCATCACTCCTGTTCCTCAAAGCTCCTCTCAAGGGTTGTGGGGAAGTCTGTGCTAATGCTCTGACAGAAAAATAAGGGGTGGGCTGTGAAGGCTTTCTTTCTCTGGGGGGGAGTGTGTTCCCCCTCTCTGGATGTGGGGAGTGCTCACTGTTGGTGCCGGGCTTGGGTCTCCTGTCCCTACCTGCTGCCCTGCTGTAGTGGTGCAGCACCCACCTGTTTGCAGTTGCCCAGCCTGGGTTGCATTTAGGGACAGGGATTTTTGGTCTGATGCTCAGACCAGAGATAAATTCTCCTTTATTTTTACATCTCCTCCATCTCTTTGTGCTTTGTTTCAAGCATCGAAAAGCTAAATGTGCCATTGCATTATCAGCATGCTCAGCCCAGAAACTAAATAGAGATGTTCCCAGTGAACTCACTTTAATCTCAGTTTGTTTGCCAAGCAAAGCAATCTCCCCATGCAGTTATGGCTCTCAAAGTTGTCGAGGTGGAGGTGACTGCTAAAAAGGAGACACATGCATAGATTTTCTTTTTTTTTGCTTGGGTTTAATGCAGGAGGTGAACTTTGGGGGACCTTTGCAACACTCCATTTCTGTTTATAGGCAGAGGTTGACTTTTGTGTTTGGGGGATCTGGGTCAAATAGCTAAAGGGCTTGTCTTCGAGGGTTTACCAATTGTTGCAGTTGATTGAATTGGACTGGGGAGGGCAGTGACCACAATGCTTCCCTCCTAGCTCCCAGCTGGTTTGACTTGCAATGCAAATGTTTTCTCCTGTCACCTCTTAATGATCCTTTTTCCCCTTGCGGGTGTATAATTTCCCCTGGAAGTCTCCAGTGAATGGTTTCCATCGCAGTTATTTGTCCCTTTCTTTTCAAGTCTGTGGCAACTCCTATAGAATTGCAGACGTGGCATGATTTGGGGTGGGAGCAGATTGAATTGCAGTGTTTCGTCTCTGGCTGTCAAGTGAGCCCGTGTTACCTTCTGTGGGGCTGACAGCGAGGAGACATCAGAACTGCTGGAATATATAAAGTCAGCTGACAAGTGGCCCAGTTCGCAGAGCGGAGCTTTCGCTCTGAAGCGTGTGTTCTGGGTGAACAGCATCGCTCCCCGGGCCAGCCGAGAGGGGCCTGGGATGGAGGAGGAGAAAGGAATGCTTGGCTCGGTGGAGCCAGGGAGGAAGGGGAAAGCAAATGCTCTTCTGGGGGATACTATTGGAAAGACATCATAGAGGAGGAGTTCATAAATCCACGGGGCTTCTCACGGCTGAGGTTCGATTCATCTGCACATCAAAGGAGACCAAGAGCCCCTCGGTGAGGCTGCAGGAGTCAGGGGGAAGAGGGGGTGGCTGAAGGACCGGGCCCCCGCATATCACCCCGAAACACATGTGCTTTGAAACACCTTGTGGGCAACAGGCAGTGGTGGAAAACATCCCCTGCGGTCTGCGATGTGCAGCGTGTACCTACATGTGCTTGGGGTCTAATCCGTGCCCTGGATGACAGATACTGTAGCACTGGCTGGAAAAGACTGCTGGCATCGGTGTGCTTCGCACAGTGCTCGCCCGAGGCTGCCTGTGCAAAGATGCAAACCCAGCCTGCTGGCTGTGGAGGCAGGACCCTGGAGAAATGTCTCTGTCCCAACCAGTGACAACTGTGTGGCTGAGCTCTTTGGTCAGATCTGCCTGCTCCTCAGCTGGAAGGTCCCTCTAGGTGAGGAAGCTGCAGGATCCTACCCCCTGGAACTGGGGGAATCAGTTTGTGGACTGCCAGCTTAATCCAGATTTCAAAGGGTTGCATGGATTTATGGAGAATATGGGGCATGTCTGAGCAGGACACCAACCCTGGCCTGATATGTCACTGTCCTCATGTATCATACTGAATTATTGAGCATCAGAGCTACTGTCTTCCCTATGTTCTGTGTAGGCAATGCTGAGGTGCCCTGGACTTTTTAGCTTGATGTGAGAAAAATGCTAAGAAAACCTCTCTGCATCACTTAAGACCCTAAAACTGGTCGGTCTGAAGCTGTGCCTTGCTCAGCAGGGCCTGAGCTGTGTGATGTAGCCTTTCTCCCAGGATGCCCTTGCGCTGTGCCCGCTCAGATACCTGCTTTGCTGTTTTCCTTCATGTGCAGGACAGGCACCTCTCCTCACCGGGACACCTGCCATTGACTCGCAGGAGGCAGGACTCGCTTGCGACTCCACTCCTGCTAAAATAAGGTGGAACAGTTTGTGGCTGATGGACTTCAGGCTCCTGACTCCTCTTCTGTCTTGGGGCCAGTGTCAGGTCTGTCGATAGGAGAGGGCAGCCTTGACAGGAGATAAAGCACGTGCCGTGTTTATTGACCGCTGCTTCTGCAGGGGAACTAAACCTTTCCTCCCCGGGGGACTGTACTGCTGATTGATACTTAGGCAGCCTTTCGCTGTGCGTTTTTCTCCTCGCTGACAGTGTTTCTGGAGCAGGCGGTGTGGGCAAAGGGAGCTGCTGAACAAATCAGATGCTTTTCCTAAGCACAGAAATCCCCACGAGGTTTCTGAGAGGAGAAGGACCTTGTTTTCCCTGTGGAGGGAAATGAAAAGTGGGGTTTGTGCAGCAAGGTGTGGGTCCTGCAATGGGAACGGAGCCACGGGGGCTGTGCACCGTGTCTTCAGCGCAGTCGTTTGGGTTAGGCAGGTCTAGACATACTGTGACACTTGTGCCAGGACTGGGTTTCCAACATCTCCAGCTTTTTAGGACACAGATGCAGCAGGCTGGCAAAGGTCCTTTGCTCCTGTGGAAAAATATAGCTCTGTTTTTGCATGGCTAGATCCTGAGAGGACACCTTTGGGGATACAGCAGGCTTCAGAGCAGCTCCCATCCTGTTTCACTAATTCCCAATGGGAAGAGCTGAGCAGGGGATGTGGCAGATTTCTGGTGTCTCCAGCGTCTCCTTGCATCTCCCCTCATCCATCAGATGAAGAACAGGAAGGTATTCTCGCTCCTGCCAGACCATGATGTCCTATAATCCTGCTGGGGGTGCAAGGCAGGGTTTGAACCTGGGACTTAAATATCTTTTGAGCATTAACGATGGTTTATGATCCTTTAAAACCTTTGAGCCTCAAAGGCTCCCGGAGAATTTGACAAAATGCAATCCTTCTGCGGGGTTCACCTTGTTGCCAAAATATGGCCAGTTCTGGGGGTGAAGCGATGCAGGGATTAGCGCCCGTGCTCTGTGATGAGAGGAAAACAGCTGTCTCAACACAGAGCAAGCTGCTAGGGGAATATGGGGAAGGATCCACCTGAAATATTCCTCGTCAGAGTTTGGGTCAAAGCATGAGGAACATGTAGTTCTCCAGGTGGTCCTTCCCACAGCACAGTAACCTGCAAAATGCACCTCTGCGGCAATCGGGGACCTCGTGAGCCATCTCTCCTGTGATTTCTCCCATCCTGGCCCCCAGCCTTTTGGTACAAAGCTGCCTGGAGCCACCAGAGCTGCTGCCTCATGGGCTGCAGTGAGATGCTGGAGCCCCTGGCAGGAGCTTAGCATATCTTCCAGCAGTTTTTCTCTTCTATCTTCTTAACCTTTCCTCAAGTAGAGAAAGCAGCGCTGGAGGAGAAGGCTCTATAAATCAACCTGCTTTATCACCATGCACTGTTAAACTACTGCTGCATTTCACCCTGGAGATGGCTGCATTTCAGTGCAGGATGAATTGATTTCTGTATACCAAAGGTCAAATCCTGAGCTTCTGACTTAGTTCTTACTTAGTCTGTACAAAAGCAAAATCCCCATTGAAGCAAGCGTTTGGATATCAGCCGCTCTATAAATAACACAGAACTAAGTGAAAACTAAGCCAGGCTCTGAAGCTTGAAAAGTGCTTGGGGATCCTTGGAAACGGATGGTCCTGGGGTAACTTCGATTTTAGCAGCAAAGGAAAGAACAGAGGCTTGGATCACAAAGTAGGGAGGTGGGTTTTTTTTTCCCTTTTTCAGCTCTTCTGCAGCCTGACTTCTTCTCTTTGACAGAGGAATCCCTGAGAAGTGCAGCCTTGCTCCGAGCTGTTTGGTCTGATCACCTCACAGGAGCTTTTTAGCACTGGGAGGATTCAAATGGGAGGGAGTGCAGCAGGCAGATGAAATGTCTCGCATACCCGCTGCCCTCTGCATTCCCCTGCTCTTTGTTTCACTGTATCCAGCTCTTTTTCCGAGTTTGGTTTTCTTTTCCCCAAGGGAGGCAGTTAGCTTAATGAGCTAAGGCTCCTCTGATTGTTTCTAGAGATGCAGGCAGTGCCCCATCTCCACTGCTGGCCTCGCTCGGATCCTGCCAGATAAATCATGCTGATTTAAAATTGATCGTTCTGGGATGTGGAAGAAAGTGGAGTGGGCGGATTTACCCCATTAGGGTGCATTGATCACCATTACTGCGTGTAATCGGGGTTAATCTCAGGATTAATTGGGGGGATTTGCTGATGGAAACGATCGGCAATTTGTGTTAGTTACTGCTCTATTCGCCTCTAATGGCTTAATCAGATTACAAATTAAAAGTGGCTTCTTCCAGAGAATCTCCCTGGACTGCTGCAGGAGCTAGAGCAAGAGGAAAGAGGCACATCCAGGGCATATGGTTTGCAATTCTGAGCTCAGTTACCCGGACAGAAGGATGGATGGATGGAAGAGCTCTGCAGGGTCTCTGGGGAGCCCTGGGCTGGGGCAGGGAGAGCAGCTGTGGGCTGCAAGGACGGGGTGGCTGCAGTGGACTCCGGGCACCTGCTCTGCTCTTGCTAATTGTGAGCTGGGAACAAAAAAGTGCATGCGGCAAGGTGATGTTAGTGCATTTTCTTTAAGGATTTGCTCAGGGAGGAGGGGGGGGAAACCCCAAATCCTCCGTTTGACTTGTGCAAGGTATGTGATGCAGAGCTGGGATGGGTGGCTCTCTGCATGCTGGCACCAGCAGAAGTAGCTCTTGGGCCATTTTGTTGGGGGAAAACATTTCAGGAGGGAGCAGGAAGAATTTCAACTCGGAGCAAACCATTAAAACAGTGATTCCTCAGCAAATACATTAAGGCTGATGAGCTGAGACTGGTTAAACTAATGATAGAAAGGGTCCTGTCCTGGAAAGATTCATCTAGCAGGAGCTGAGCTGAAAGCATCTGAACTGTATTAGCTTAGTAGATTATAAAGCCAGAAGGTTCTGCCCATGAACATCTTGGCCGAAAGGATGCAGGAGAGGAGTCTTGCAGTAGCAGCAGTCGCTAGGGGATTCACCATCCCCAGAACAGGCCATAACTGGGAGAAATTAGGAACTGTCAAGTCCAGCTCTCCTGTGAGAAGGCAAAAAAAAGTATCTTTTATTTGGAAGTGCAGTCCCATCAATTTACCCCAACAGATGGGGCTGGTTATAAGTGGGGAGGGTTCAGTCTCACCTCATTCCTAATCTGTGCTGATATTGATTGAGTTTTTGATATGTGACAGTCAGATATAAGTGCTGGAGATCTATTTATTCAACTATTTATAAAGACATTAGCAAACCTGATGGAAAAAAGGAAAGTGAATGTTTCAAGTGGCTGCTGACAAGTTAGAGCAGTTTAATAAATCACTTGTAATAAACTACTTTGTGCTGAGAAATGCCACTGACTTCTCTAATAAGCCATTCATGATGAAACAGGCAACACTTAAAGAACAGAAATTCATTTGCAGGGCTTGTTGATGTGTTCTGGCTGTTCCCTGCTGTAAATTACTCACCAGGTATGTCTGTGTTGGTGTGTGCTATCCAGACTGTGTATAAATCTGTTGGTAAGTCTGTAACTCATGGGGAGGGCATCTTTGCCAGGAGCTGCTCCTCATCAATTAAGAGCTGAGTAGGAAGGGGTAGCCCATTCCTCATTCCTGGCTAACTCCCCTCTCTTTCCACAGCATCCTTATCTCCCATCCAGCTAGCAAAGATGAAGCCCTTTTCTAGGGAGTGTATCAGCCAGCCGTGCATTTTTGCTGTTGCTCTAAAAAATACATCTTATTTAGGATTAGGTAATGTCACGCCCTGCTTTTAGCAAACCCAGCAGAGGCAGCTGCTGCTCGTCACTTTTTCCAAGCCTTTGAAATGCAGCTCCTCAAGCTGTGGCAGGACCTTGGAGGCCAAAGGACTTACATTTGTCGAGGGAAGAGGTAAATACCAAGGATGGATTTAAACGAGCCCAAAAGGTGTGTTTAGACTAACAGGAGAAGGCTGGGCAGCAGGTCTGTGAGGCTGCAGGTTACTGGTGCTCAGCAAGTCTACCAGCAGAGCCAAGCAGCAGCTTGGGCACTGAATCTCAGGGAATTTTAGATGTATTTCCCTGCAGCCTGGCAGCCCTCGAACTGTCCCGTCTCCAAAATCCAGCAGGCAGCTGACGGACGTGAGCCCTGCTATGGTGGGGCCACAGCATCACTGTGCCTGCCACATCAGAAAGCTCAGGAGAAAGCTGCCTGGCCTTGCTGGGCCTATTATATCCAGGGGAAAAAGGAAAAGTTGTATTTTTTTCCCTTCTCCTGACTTGGCTTCGATTTGGGGATCTTCAGATTAGGTTTTGAAAGGCACCTGATGTTGGCTTCGGAAATGTCAGGCATTGTTCTGTCTATCCCAGAACATTCATATGAAAAGGTGAAAAAAACACTGTTCAAATAGAGGCAAGGCTATCTGACCTGATTGTGAACACTGCTTTTGTTGTTGTGCTCCTCAGGCTATGTAGTGTTTCAGGAAAGCTTTTCAAGAAATTACAATACATATAATGTTTTGGTTCTAATGTTTCTTCATAAATGCAAACAGAAAAGGGAGGAGATGATAAGCGGTTGTTCCTTATTTTCATTTGGATAAGGATCTCAGTGACACAGTACAACAGCATCTGTGGAGATAGACATTATTTCCTGGGTGAAAACATAGGCAGTTCTTCTAATAATAATAAAAAAAAAGACTAATTAGGTTGGGGTTTTTTTTGCATCTACACCCTGACATATGGGGTGTATGAGAAGGATACCTTTTTCTCCTCAAAGCATTGGCTCTGAGGAGACTCAACTGTGTCTGAGCTGCTTTCCTCTGCCAGGTGCAATTCCTAAAACCCCTTGGCAAGAGCCAGTGAGGCTGCTCTGCTATTTGTTTTTTACTGTTTCTTTATTAAAAAGCTCCAGATACAGACAGGCTTGCTTTGTTCAGTGCTTTACTGGTGCCTCTGCTCACCCTGTCTGATAAATGGATTGTCTAAAATTTAAATTGGGTGCTGCTACCTTTCCCACTCCTGTGCATTTCCAAGTGATCCTGCCTGGATCTGCACCCAGCTCTCTGCACATCTACCCACATCCTCCTCCTTCTGCAAATAACTGACAACTCCATGGTTTTAATCTTTTAATCTTCCTTGCCAGTCAGCCAGGTAACTTGCCACCACATGCTGATTGCCTACTGCCAACCTGTGCCTAAAGATTCCTTGCCATGCAATTAAGCAAACCCACAGCAGCATGTCTGGGGAGGCAGCTGGAGACGATTTGCCCTCAAGAAGAGGATTTGCTAGATATTGGGAAAACCCCCAAAACTGTCAGTGAAGTTTTCTCCTGCAAGTGGTTCCAAAGTCATTCCCTGCAGCTTGAAGCATTGCTTATGTCAGGAGAGACCAAGTGTTTTCCAGGACAGCAGCTTGGTCAGCGCCTGCCAGTGCATCTTCACATCCAAGACCTCCCCCTCTGATGCTGCAAGATCCCCCCCCAGCTGTTCAAGTGCTTCACCGCCTTTCCCCTTCCTCTGCCTCACAACAACCCATGATTTTTAGTGGCATAGGTGGGTCAAAAGCTGTCTCTCTTCCCGCTGCCATTTCTGCAGAGGCGGTGGATGGGGGGGAGCAGGGCTGGGGTGGCTCAGCACCGCTCTTGCTGCCAGGGGATCATTTCCCCAGGCAAGGAGCCCTCAGCCGCTGCTGGGGCAGAGGAGCTGTGCCGCCTGCCTGCTTAGTGGGTAAAGCCACACGTTTTTATGGTTGTGATTATTGCTCTTTCCCTTTTGGAGGAGGTTTAAGAGAAAGCACTCAGAAAACAGTTTTGGTGCTTGGCAAGGCGACTGGAGACCCCATCTGTTGCTTCTTACATTGTTAAGCTGCTCTCAGCTTCCCATGCCAGCCTGGTTTCTGTTAAATGGAGCCTCACCAGGTCATGAGAGCCAAGCAGCTCCTAAATTAGCTAAGACATTAATCAGGTCCCGTTTGGATTAGTGCAGGGTGTCTACACCCTCACCCTCCCCTTCTTAAATTAAGCAGGTTTTGTATCTTCAAGGCTTCTCTGGAATCGTGTCCTCTCTACCCTCCACCCCCTTCCCAATTGCTGGTGACAAGTATACACAGCTTAATTGGTTGGCATGGGAAAGGGCTGACATTAATTGGCTGTGTTTGGCATGCAGACTTCCCATCTTGCAGCGCTTCCCAGGGATCTTATCAATCCCATCTCCGAGACCAGCAGCTCCTGAGCACGGCTGCCAGTTAGATGGGGTTTGATTCTTTGCTGCTGCTGATTGAAATTTTGTTTGGCTTTGATGGCACTTTGGCTGGGGAAGAGCAGTTTTCACACCGCAGCTGGCAATCCCTGCAGTGAATACACGAGGGTGGAAGGGATCTGCAGGCCTCGCCTCCCTCCCCGTGCGTGGGGTGAGTGGGAGAGGACACTGTGCTTGTGTGACATCCTGGCTGAGCAAGGAGCATCGGGATCCCCTTGGGTACAGGATGCTGCTCCTGGAAGGAGGTGGTGGGTGTAGCTACCCCAACAGCCTTTGCAGATGGTTGAGATCCCTTCTCGCCTGCATTTCTCCTCTGGGGCAGCTTGTGGTGAAGGCTGCAGGTGGCACAGCCGAAGTGCCACCTCCCAGAGGGGACGGTCCCCCTCCCTCCCCGAGCATCTCCCACTGGTACTGCTCTGCAGGGCAGGGGGTGAGCTTTCCTTGTGAGCCCTTCCTGGGTGTGTAGCCTAATTTCAGTTTAATCTGTCCTGCATACTTACATGCCTAGGGTTAGAAAGTGAGCTGTAAATTAAGGTTTGGTGAGCTGCGGATTTGTGTGGGGATGTATGTGTTGGGTCTCTGACAAGTTTCAATAGCCAGTTAACTTATTTTAAGGGACAAACTATCCCAATCGGGGTCCTGATTGTTTTCACATCCCTCCCTTTACCCGATTAATTCTTAACCCATCTTCATAATTAAGTGTGAAAGACAGCAGCTGTCCCTCTTCTCCAAACAGTCTTTCCACCATTAGGGAACAGTACTTGTGCTGGGATGAACAGGAATTTTCTGGTAGCTCTAACTATAAAAAAATAATTTGATGCTGTTTTTATTACCTGCTTATGACTGCCTGCTTTCACTGTATTTACTTAATAGGGTCCTAAACGGCCATGCACCCCTCCTTGGTGCAATCAGTGATGCTGTATCAGTACTGGTGTCTGTGCTTAACGGTGTTTAAAGAGTTTGAGTAGGATTGCAAAGCAAAACGGTAACCCAGCCGAGGGCCCGCGAAGGCAAGAGGCTCAGAATGCTGCTTTAATGTTGATTTGCTGTCGTGCATGTTTTTTGCATTGCTAATTTCCATTGATCGCCTCTGGGAAGTGGTGAGGATTCTCTAATCCAAATGTGCAAAATTTTCCCTTCAATTTTTTTTAATTGAACTTGCAATTTATTAAAATATTTGGGGGCCGAAAATGAAAAGGTCAGCAGAAGAGAGCAAGGTTACCTCAGCCTCCAGGTCTTCGAGCACTTCCAATTCTACCTGTGTTTCTGATGGGCTGTTGCTCAGGACAAGCATCTTCCTGCCCTCAGGCACTCCCTCAGCCCTGGCTCTTCCCTTTGTCTGCATCTTTGTCCATTAACATCTAGTGAATTGGTGATAGATTTGGAACAAAACCCTCAGCAGCTTAGAAGAGTGGAAGATAATTAGGCTTTTACACCTTTTTATAAAAGGGGTAGTTTGGGTGAAGAGAGAAAGGAAGGAGCTCTTGACTGCTCATAAAAGCTGTGGCCTGGCTTTACCCTTCCTTAGGAGCTGTGAAGGAGATGGATGTTAGAAATGCCCAGCCAGGAACGAAGCTTCACTTCAAGGGTTAACTTTGTTCTTATGTGCCAAAATGGAAGGAATGCTAGATGTGCCCTGGCAGTGGAGATTACCATGGGATTACAAGTGAATTTTCAGAGGGAGTAGAGCAACCCTCCATACCTTGCAAGGATAGTCTTGCCTGATGCCATCTCCTTAAGGGATTACTTTAGTCATAAACCCCCACCTCCACTCTCAGCAGCAGGACTGCTGCAGGCTAGGAGCACACCTGAAACCCTTCAGCTCCCTCCTAGACCTGCAGCCTCCCTGCCGAGGTATGGAGACCTCTTGCTGTGGCCAAGACTTGCACTGGAGAAGTAGTAGGCTGTTCAGCAAACCTCAGAATATCCTCTCTCGTGCGGCTTTCCCCGAGGGAGATGGTATCTCAATGTAACTTCACTGTCGGGAAGTTTAACAATATTCAGCTTAAGTTTTCTTTTATTAACGTGATCCCCTTGTTCTTAGCAGCCTGTAGCATAAGCCTCCTTTCCCTGCGGTGTTTATGTACTGAAGCTATTTGCAGGATGCTGTCATCTCCCCCGTTAGCTGCTGCTTGCTTGAAGTAGGCAGGTGCTGCTCTTAAAACATTTCTGCCCGGATTCCTCCAGCTTCTAGATCATTATAGCCTCCCCTTAAACTCTTCTCGGTGTATCAATATCTTTTCTAGTAATTACATGCTTAAGGAGCATGCAATATTCCCGTTTTAATACATCCTCTCCAGCCCAGTATAGATGCACAGCAACACATATACAGAAAACAAACCAAAAGCCTTACTCGGAAAGCTTTCCACTCCATCCACAATTATCTCTCTTGGGGAGCGAATGAGAAAGAGCACATGCTGTAAGTGACAGGCTCTCAGCATCTCTTAGAGCACTGTTGGACCGCGTTCAACAGCTAATGGCAATGACGGTGGAAGGACATGTGTGGCGGTGGGATGGACTTGCCTTTGCTGTCCCAGCCCGGGTTTGAGGCTGTAGGTTTTGTGTGAGCAGCCTTTCTGGAGATGCAGCATGGAATGGGAACTGATTTTTGGTCTGAAGTTCAATTGCACTGTAGGAACAGCTACCAAAGAAACAGGTTGCCCCCAGCATCTGCCCATAACCCTGAGATTGCAGGTTGACAAGGCACCGCTGCTTCCCTGCACTGTGCTTGCAGGAAATGCTGATGTGGGGCTGTCCTGTGTGCTGGGCTGGAGAAAGCCAGATTTAGAAGTTAAAGACTTGGAGTTAGACAGTGTGTCCTGATGAGAGCTCCTCTTCCTGCTGTGCACTGTCATCGGCCGTGCGTCAGGGGAGACTTTGGAAATAAGATGGATGGCTGCCTTCTGGTTTGTATAGCACTGGGTGACAGGGGAACTTGTTTTTGAAGACAGCTTATTTTTATCATTTTAGCAGAAAAGATAAGCATCCATGACACTTGATCCTTTGCCATGGGTTTGTGTGGGTCTGTGAGGGCTGTACCTGTTTGCTCATGGCCAGGATCAGTGAGTGCCAGTAATGTCCTTCACTGAGCATGGGAAGGAGCTCAGCAGCTTGCTGATGAGTCTCCTCCATCTGCCAGTCTTTGGAGATGGGCTGTGCAGCCTGCCAGGCCAATCTGCAGCGGGCATGAGTCTTCCCTTACAGGGAAATGGGGCTCAAAATTGTCACTGCTTGGTGCTGGTGGGCCAGTGTTGGCCCCAACCAAGTCCAAGGAGCAAATGCTCCTTTGGAAGTGACCTCAGGGGAGGCTTGCGGTGTCCCCTTCAGCTTTGTGCAAGGCACTGGGTGGGTAGGTGGCCCCAGTAGGGTGGCTGCCTGCCACCCACCCACCTGCTCAGGGATGCATCATGGGGGAGGATGCACCATCCCTCTTGGCAGGTGAACACTGTATGTACGCGGGGCAGTCCTGTCACCGGGGCTGCCAGTCTGTCACCTTTCACCAGCGCTGATTTCTTGGCCAGAGGAAAGAAAGGACAGTGTGGGGGAAAATAGCCTGTGGTGCTTGCAAATACTTGGGGCTTGCTGGTCTGTGCCCTGCTGGAGGGCTGGTCTTCAGCTAGATAACATTGTGTTTTACTGTGGGTTTCGGTTTCCTCCGAGCATAACTTGGTTTGCCATTAAGACCTGATTCTTTGCTGATAAAGGGAGACTGAGCTCACAGGAATATAAAGGCAACTGGAGCACCGATCCTTCCCTCCCACTCATCGCCAGCAGGTCCAGTCCTGCTCCCGTGGGGGCCCTGCTGCGGCTGTGGAACTCAGCAAGGCAGGGAGGGCTCCGTGGACCTCATGGCCACATCCCCTTCTCAGAGGGCAGCAGTGGTAAACGATCTTTTTCCAGGATGGCAATGCCGTACAGACAGAGACCGACAGCTCCAAAACCCCAGGGGATGCTCTGTGACTATCAATCAGGTTTCCCCAGCAAGAATGGGAACTTGGGGTAACCCCTTCCTCCTTTGACACACACAAACAGCTCTCAGGTGACTTTTACTGTAAAAACGCCTTCCTTTTATGTGGTACCCCTTCCTAACATAGTTTTTTAACCTATGCTCCAAATTACAATGTGATGTAAAAGATAGATACTATCTGGTTTTATTATACTATTCATTTTTTTCTATCAGATAATAGTCATTAAACCACACTGCTTTTGCAATGCAGAGACATTATTGCAGATGAGTGACCAGGCCTAAGCATTCCAAATGTCTGGCTAATTAGAAATGAAAATGGCTCCCAATAGGAGAACTGAGGAGATAAGGGGGGAGTTAAATCAGAGGGCAGAGAGGAAAGGAGAGATCACAGAGTGTGTGACCACGCTGACTTTTTCCGTCTGATAGAGAGGTGTCAATTCTCCTTTTGGAATAAGCAATACTCTCTCCTTTCACAGAGGTTCAACAGGTAAGATGCAGGGGATGAAGCTGCTGAGAGGTAGACAAAGGCTCTGCTAATTTTTGAGTCGAGTTGTTCACTTGACATTGTAAGCAAAGTTGTCAGAGTGGCCTATTTTTTTTGAAAGATTCATGCTGATCCAGGGGAAAAAAAAACCACAACGGAGGGCAAATCTCTCCCTCAACTTGTGCAATTAGGGAGGCTTTTATTCTGAGCCTTGGTAATGTGGGGCCATCTGTATTGGCTCCAGCAGGTCCCATTCCCCAGCTCCTGTGCTTAATTGCACTTCCATTGGCAACTTAAGCAGTCGCTGCATGTGTTTCAAATGAACTCTCCACTTCAGGCTGGTTTTCCTGATCACCTTTGTGTGATTGGCAATTAAAGCCCTTTTCAGCTGAGGGAGAATTATTGCCTGTTTTTCAGCTTGTCCCTCCTTCAGCTTTCTCTGCCTTTTGCATTTCCTAATATTCCCTCAGTTCCTTATCTATTGCAAAAGCCCTGCTGTGGAGCTGTTTGTCTCTTCCCTTGATGAGAACCATGCCTTTTGGGAGACCATCTGGGTTTTTCCCCGCCGAACAGGACGGTCTCCAGTGTTGCCGCAGATCTGCCCAGTTTTTAGGTGCTTGTGGGGAATAAAGGAGGAGGGGAGCAAAAAAACCAAAAAAGATTGAGAGCAAAGGAGGGTGAATTTAGCCCAGTGGTAAATCCATCCCTGAAGCTGCGGTGCAAGCAGGAAATGATCTCTTAACACCGTGCACCTGCATCCCTGGGAAGAGCATCCAAAAGGGGCCCAAGCCTGCGGCGAGGTCCGGAGGAATGGCGCTCACGAGTCCAACTGCAGGGATTTTTAAGACTCCTTGGCCAGCTTCAATCCTTGCTTGGCTTCTGGTTCCTGCCTCCTTGTGCCTCTGCCAGATGCGCTCTCCCTTTACCTTATCCTATAGTAAATGAATCCAGTGCTGTTGAAAAGTATCGAGGCGGCAGCTCTGGAAGCTTGGGGCCAGCGAAGCGCTGGGATGCTGACAGCATCTCAGTGCCCTGCACAAAACACCGGTGTTTTTAATGCCCTGTGCAAGGCTGGCACTTGGAGAGAGCGAGGCTGCTGATGGGCTTTTAGGAACCAAATCTGGTCCAGAACCATCAAACCCGGGATCTCGCAGCTCTCCAGCTACCCCATGCCAAAGCTCCTCGTCAGAGAGAAATAAATGTGTACCCAGATGAAAAAGTGCTTATCCGGAGCCTGGGTTGGCTGCGCCCAGCCCCGGCGTGGAGCCTCCCCGGCTTAACCCCACACAGCAACAGGGTGTAAGCGGCTGAGACAGAGGAACATCAACAGGACTGAAACCAGAGCAGGAGGGAAATCTCCTGCCCAGCCAGGAATCTGGTCGGGCTGCCGGGAGGCGGGGTGGGTGTCAGCGTCCATACTCTCATTAAAACCCGGATGAGGTTGACGGCGTGTCTGGCCAAGGTGCCTCCTGAAGCACAGGTCCTACCAGGTCTGCTGGCTTTTCTTTGCTGTTCAGGAGTAACATGAATTAAAGCATCCTGAAAGATCCAGTGCTGAGGGTTTCCCCTGACCTCGGAGGATCCAACGTGCCTTGAAATGCTGGAAGTGCCAAGTAAAGTCACAACGGAAGGTGATTCCCAGTAAAGCAGACTCACCCGTTGAGACAAATACACTCCCTTCTCATCACAACTTTGCCAGGGAATCCGCCTTTTCTTTACAATACAGGCAGCGTCTGTACAAAGCGGTGCCTGACCTTTGCAGGGAAGCATACCTCGCTCCCAGTTCATCAAGCACTCCGTGGATGCAACCACTCGCAAACAAGTGTCCTGCCCCGGGCTCAGCGCTGTAAGTACGAGGTGGGGTCGGCATTCCCAAATTCATTGGGCTCACCTCCCCACCCTACAGATGCGGAGGAAGAAAGGGGTCAGAGTGCCTTTGGCAGTGGAGACTAAAGCCTGGAAAAGCCTGAAAGAAATTGCCTGCAGCTGCTGCTGTAGCATGTGCTAAAACCCAAGCCATGACAGTACTTTTTGGATTCTGCTGGGATGGGAGAGGTGTTTTCTCGAGGTTCGCTTCCCCCTGCCCCACAGGGGGTTATAACAAGGCGAGTGTGGGATTTAAGCCCATGATGGTGGGATTAGGCGTTCCTCAGATGAGACTGCTGCACATTCTTTCCCCCTGATTTGCCACTCGGTGCTCTCGTTCCCCCACCAGAAGCTGGCTTGTGCAGCTCCCTTCCAGTTACGGCGCTGGAAGAGTTTACAGCACAGCTTCAGCCCAGCGTCCCTTCCTAGCGTATGTGCCTTGATTTAATGCTTTGATTTGAAAGTTATTTTTTACAATAAGAGAAAGATGGTCCATGCCAAAAAAAGCAGTTTCATAAAATGCTGAACATGACTTGCATTCTGTAATTGCAAACCTGAGAGACTTGGAGTAATTGACATTTTGGATGTATTGCAGAGTATCGTATTTAATCTTGAAAAGCAGGTTCCAGGCAAAGGAGGCAACTGCCAAGCCAAACTCAGACTCCTTGCCGGGTTCCTACCATAACTCATTTTCAAATCCATTCAGCACAGTCCTGAACCTAAATGTTTACGTTTTTGATTTACTAAGATAACATTCTTGGGTCACTGAAACTGTTTGTCAGGGAAGGTCTCAAAGAGACAGCAGGAATTAGTGATGCGCCGGCTCAAGCCTCAGGGGTGTGTGAGGTGCTGGTACTTTCTAGCGCTTCACATTGAATTGTGTCCGTCTCCCAGGATCTGGGGGATGGCAGTGAGGTCTTGCATCTCCCTGTAGGTCCTCATGCCTCTTTGGGGGATGCAAGAGTGTGTGTGTAGCCCGTTTCATACAGGTGATGCTTGAAGCTAAAAGTTGTAAATGTGTGAGGTGCAAGTAGTGTGGAGAGGTCTGCTCCAGCTCCTGTGCAATGGGTTCTGTGCTGCCAGGTTCTCCATTCGTGAGTGTGTGAAATTGCATAAATGTGGGACCGGACACAAATTAGGTTTCACAGAAGTGTGACTCAGTCCATGTGTATTTTTGTTGGTGCATGACTTCAGTGCGTGTGTAATTTTATAAATGTGTGGGATGTGACTGATGCTCGGTAAGTGCGTCTAAAAGCGGGAGCAGCATTGCAGAAGCAAGCCAAACTTTCAAGCTAACCCACGGGTTCTACTTTTCCTTTGTCTGCGAGTGTGGCTTCTGTAAAGTATCTGTCCCACATTATCGTGGTTTACAGCCCGGCTATAAACATTTGCTTCTGTTTGAAATACAACAAATATAAGCGGAAATCTGCTCTCTGCTTTATGCGTCCTGGTAAAAGATACCAGTTGAAGTTTTTAAAAAGGCCAGCCCTCTTCTTGCAAATAGAGTGTTTACATTGCTACAGATTTCAGCGGAGCGAATACTAATTTACAATGGTGCAAATGAAAAGAAAGCAGAAAACCCAGGAATGTAAAAGGGAATTATACACCCCTGACCGTGGAAATGAAGATGCAGCCCTTGGCACCACAGCTCTTAAAAGCATCGGCTGAGCTACATTTATATCAGGCCAAATTTTGACTCTGTGACTCATGCTGGATAGGGCCAGACGTTTGAACTGCTCTTCTTAAAGGTCTCCTAGCTGGGCTCCTGAGACCATAAGTTACTTCTCATGAGCGAGGCTAGCAGCATGGTGCCAGGCTTGTTTGTTAAATTTGTTATAGCTGCTCCCAGGATTCAGCCAGGATTAGGATGATGTGGAATTTGGTGCTGTATGTACGTGCTGCAACTATTGCCCTTTACCTAGGAGGGTACCCCCGGGGGGAAGGAGCTTCCCTTCCCCTCTTCTGTGGTGGGTTTTCCAGCAATGCTGCCAGCCCAGTTCGGGGATGATTTGGGGGTCAAGGCTGGCATCGATTGGGAAGAGGTTATTATTTGCCCAGCTGCACATCTTTATTCATAACGTGCCCATTGTTCTTAACATTTTGCATATTTCATTGTGAGGAAGTGGAGTTGGGGGGGGGGGAAGCAATCGCCATGTCTCTGGGAGTTCGGCTTCTCTTTTATTTCGGCAGCGGCAGGCTGCAGCAGGAGCCTGTGGCTGTCAGGATGTTCACATCTGTTCCTGATTTGTGGACAATGGAGCACCATCCACCCGCTGCACATGGATGATCTGTGACAACTTGACAGCCTGCCCAGGAATTCAGACCGAACGGTTACTATCCAAAGCGATCAACATTGTCTGATCCAACGTTAGAAGTGCGGGGGGTGGGGTGGGGGGGAATCATAATTTCAAAGGGAGGGAAATAAAAGAAAAGTTGCCTCTTTTGGCATTTGTGATGAGTGGCGTTAGAGCCTCCCTTCGTCTGGCAAGAGAGGGTGTTTGGGAGCAGGAGCAGCAGGAGCTGGAATGCTTCAAGGTAGGGCAGGGTGCTGGTCTTGGATGTTCCCCTGCTTTTATCTGGTCTTTAAATCTCACCTCGCCCCTGGAGCAGCCAGAGTGCTGTGGGCAGCTCTGCCGAGCCCTGCTCCTTGCCTGTGCCCTGCCTGTGGCTGGGGAGGCAGTGAGAGGCTCTCTTCTTCCTCAGGTGCTCCCTCCCAGGCCTGTGCTCTCTGGGGATGGGGCTCTGCTTGGGCATCCTGAGGTCCTGCTATGGGAGTGGATGTGGCCAGGAGGGGCTTCAGCCTCTCCAGCTTATTCTGGAAGAAAATATCTGCTCCTGCTTTCAATTGTCCTGCAGCACAAAGGTTCTCTATCCATCCCAGATCATGATTATACACGAGACCAATACGGCGTGGCAAGCTCTGTGCAGCAAGGCAGCAGGTGACAGGCTCCTGAGATGGGTCTGTGACTCCTCAACCCTTCCTTTGGCTCAGGACAGCTGCCCCAACCTGCACCATGCCCTGTGTGCCCCTTCCCCTTCCAGACCACCCTGGCTCCGGCCTGTTGCAAGGACCGCAGCAGCCAGGAGAAGGGGCAGGGAAGGTGACATCTTTCCTCCTTGAACATGCTCCGAGGCTGCCCTCCTGCTCCACGGCACATGCGCTGCATTGCTTCACCTCCTTTGGTGAAGCAAATCGGTGTAAGTAGGTCTGAGCAAGCCTGACAAAATGCAAGGGACCTAAATTACATTACCTTGCACACCAGCTCTGAATCTGACCTTGGGGATTAATTAGATAAACAACCATCTTGTACAGTACCTTATATAAATGTACAAGCAAGGCACCATTAAGGATTACATTGTCACTAACCTAAGCCCTTAGTGATTTAATTAGACAATTAGAGGGTGCTTGGGAATGCTCTCATAGTAACCAGAGATATTAACACCATTTGTATTTATATTTAATGGCATTGCAGAAGGGATTTTAATTATTCCGAGTCTTACTTGTCTTTAAACTTCCAAAGAGGAAATTCTCTTCTGACTTTAGCAGTCTCGCAGGTGCTGCTGCAAGCATTGTGTTGGGCAGGTCCTGGGGCCAAACCCCTTTTCCATTGTAAAGCCATGTTGCTCCTTGGCAGGTGGCTTGTTCGTTGAGATGGCACAGAGCGTGCCGATCCCATCGGTAACTGCAGGAGGAGCACGAACTGGACCTGGGCTTGCTGGCATCTGAGCCACGGTAAGTAACAAAGACTGTCCCCTGTGGTAATGACTGTGCAGCCAGAAAGGTTTGTGTGCTGGTGGTTAGGATGGTAAAATCAATGGTAGGTTCAATAACTGTATGTGGAAGAGTGATTGGCATGTTTCCTGGTCCTCTGCACGCTGTAGAAGAGCTGGATGTTTATTGGCACGGTAAGCAAGGTGTTTGACAGAGCCTCTGATGGGTAAAACAAACCCCGTCCTCATTCGGGTCCTCTGCAGCGTCCAAATCACCGGTGGCTGTGTAGCAGCTTAGTAATATCAAATAACATCTGGTGACTAGGGAGAGCCTTCAGCTCGCATCAGCTGCAACCTGATTTAGGATATGAACTGGTATCCCTGCAGGAGGAAAGTCTTTGTCTCAGCACCAGGTAGCTCTCAGCCCCTTCTTTGTCAATACCAGCTAAGTGACCTTTCTTTCTGCTTTCCTAAGGATGCCATTCTTGCAATCTCTCTGCCAATAATTGTATTTTCACTGTATTATAGCCCCAGTAATATAACTAAGCCTAAATAATATAGCTGAATTGGAGAGTAATTTGATTTGCTAACTAATGTTTGAGTCAAGTAGACTTTTTTTTCTGTTTTCATGAATCTACAGTTGACTAAGCCCACAACCATTCCTCCACTCCTCATCCTTTGGTGAAATGTGGATACAGAGGAATGATTCATTGGAGGGATGGATCCAGACTTCTGAAAAATGAGAGGCTGTTTCCTTTGGTTTGTGTGGAAGGGGTGGGGTCCTCTTGGGAACCCTGTATGAGGCAGTGAATGGGATGTCCTCGATAATCAAAGACAATGAGGAAAAGTAGGGTCAATGATCTGTTCAATGAAAGCATAAGGCAAATGATACATTGAGCAGTTCCAGAAAGTGGTAATTTGACAACGGTCTGCTGCAGTGAGCCATCTGGCCAGAGGAGAGAGTGGGAGTGCCAGTCTGTGAGATGGGCACCTCTGGGATGGGAGCTGATCTTCTGGAGCCTTCAGACACGGCTTGTCCTCTGCATGGGGCCTTGCTCCACAGATATGCACACAGCTGAGGCATCCCAGTTAAACGGAAGAGAGGCCCTTGCTGGCCTCTGAATGTATGGAAAAACATTCTTTGGACCCTAAAGAGTAGATGTTCGTGTGTGACCTGGTTTTCTAGGAGCTGATTAACTGGATAGGGGCTTGGTGAGTTGATATAGGGGGATATTGCACATAGTTATTCAGGGTCAGGACTTTGGCATGTTGTGTTACTCTTTTCCATTTGCAAAGGGCAAAAATATGAGAGCAGAGCTTGAAAAACCTGTGTAAATAAGAAATAATAAAGGAAAAACAAAACTTCAGGGAACAGCTTCCTCATGTACTTTGCTCTGCCTTTTTTAGGCAAATCTGCTGCTCACCCTCACAGCCTCCAAGCTCTCCCTAAACCCCCGAGTCCCAGCAAGCCAGGAACTAGTTCATGCTCATGCTACCACCTGGGGATGAGCCAGTTTCCATGGCATGGGGGATACTTTTACAAAAGTAATCTTCAGCAGTGGCCAGGCTATGCCAACTGGTAGCAGTGCTCTGGAGAGGGCTACAGTGAAATATTTTGCAAATTCTTTTTATTCCTTGTTTACTAAGAGATGTTTTGAAGAAAAGCACAGCAGTATGTGTCCTTGGGAGGATGCACAAAGTTCAGAACCCTGCCTGCTCTGAGCAATGACTGATAGCCCATTTATTTGCAAGGGCTAATGCTGGTCCAGGCCAGGTCCTCCTGCACAGATGGGCTTCCAGCAACAGCAAGCAGAGGCAGGGAGGGAGCTGAAGCAGCAATCAGTGGTTAGGTGATGGCAGGGGAAATGCCAGGATGCTTTATTCAAAGTAGATGTGCTCTCCAGGCTGCCAGACAAGGAAGGAAACTGGAAAAACAGTCTTTCATGTGGGTTTTGGTCCTCGTTGCAAGGAGTCAGGCTAGGATTAACTGTCCTGTTGGAAAAGGGCCACGGGAACAGCCTCTTGCAGGGTGCCTGAGCTCTCCTTACTGGGGGGCCTGGCTGGAGCCAGCTGTGTGTGGGCAGGGAGGCAGGAGGGGGGGACTCGGGGATGTGTTCCAATGCTCCCAGTGCCCCTGGATGGGCTTGTGCGCAGGGCAGGGCTCCCTCTGCCAGACCTGCTTTTCCATGTCCCGCTGCGTTCCAGACCTTGACCAGATCCCAAACTTCATGGGTCTCAGCTCCAAAAGTGGCTGCAGCCCCTCTGCTTAAGAGCGCATAGGCACTCCTGAAGTCTCCGAGAGACCTGGGTGCCCTGGCTGCATCAACAGCCCCAGGGTACTTACTGGTCCATGGCCCTCTACCATGGTGGTGGTGTCCCCAGGCCCAGCTCACCCCACTGGTGAGGAAACCCCAGGCTCTGCACAGGCACAGTTCAGGGGTGAGCACATTCCCAAAGGAGATGGATGCAGCCACCTTGCTCAGGAGGACAAGAAAGCTCAGCTGTGCATGGAGGGGCTGAGCTGTGGAAGGGGCCTCAGAGCCAAAGGAAGGTCTCTAGCCCACTTTATTCACTGATGTAGGTGCACGCAAGAGTGGTGATGTCCAGATGAACATCTGCTTGGGATTCAAAGTGGAGCTTAGGGCTCTTCTGTTTCTTATTTTAGGCTAAAAAATGATGTGTGTTTCCCCCTCATCCTACCATAACTGTGAAATGCCCTATAGCAGCATGGGGAGGGACTGAATTTCAAATTGAAGGTGGGATGGGGAGGTTTCGCAGCAGCACAGTCGTTCTTGCCTGAGGCGGAGAGAGCCTGTATGGCTCCCAAGAAAGTCCTGGCCACTGCAACAAAGACAGAGTGTCTAATGCAGGGCTTGGTCGATGGATAGTGAAGAAAACAAGGAGGAAGGAGGGAAGGCTTACTTGGTGAAAAGAATGGTTCATCTACTCAGCAGATGGTGCCAAGGCACAGAACCCCTGGCTCGCACTTGGCATCAGTAGCCAGTGCTGGGAACCTGAGCTACTGCTGAGCAACCCTCCTGTTGATCATGACAGAGCAGTCAAAGCAAGCCTCGCCCAAATGATGCTCGTGGTGCATTAGGTAAGGGTGCTGGCTGAGAAAGTGCCCATCTGAGCAAACACTGGCTCTACTGAATGTGCTGCAGTGATGCTGTGTTTGAGGCTGTCACATGAAAGCTTGGAGAACACGATCTCATTGCAAACATTGACCTAGATGGTTGCATTGGGATTACAGCTCTGCAGCATGGAGGCAGAAACTGGCTGCTTTTACTTACACACGCACTGATACTAATTCTGTCTCTTCTCCCTGCAGGCTGGAGCTGCTCTTTTCTTCCCAGCAGTTGCTCTTGGTGTTTTGTAGTTGGCTGGTGGCCTGAGGTCTCAGCTGTCCACCACAGTTCTCACCTGCAGAGCCCAGTGCCCCACACAGCAGTGCCAGGCTTGGAAGGCTTCCGAAGGAGCAGAGCCCTGGGGCCCTGCAGCTGGGGACCATGAACTAACAGCCCTGGGGGACAGTTCTGCCAGCTGGGGACATCGGGGAAACCTCACCAGCTAAATGTCACTGCTGTCCTGCCTTTGTCCTCACGGTAAGCCAGCGAGGGTGATGGGGGCTGTGGAACTGCACAGTGCAGCAGGGTCACAGGTCTGTCCAGGGCTCAGCAACGTGATGGTCCAAGGAGCTGGCATCACCTGGTCCTCTCCCCTGCGCAGAAGGTGTGGGATATGCGGCGGCCAAATGGCTGCATTGTTCCCCAGCCCTGGTAGCTCATCTGGGGGCTTCAGGGTAGGCTGGAGGGGGAGTGTGGAGCTTCCTCCATGCTGTGCTCCAAGCAAAGGGGCTGGAGGCACCAGCAAGATTTCTCTTCCCCTGAAGTGTTGTCCTCTAGCCAGGAACAAACCTCTCCCTCCACGGCAGCCTCTGTCCCTTCCATCTTTCTCTTGGCAGCGAAGTTGTTAATAAGCTTCCTTTTGCTATGATTCCATCTAAATTACTATTTTAAAACAGCTACAGATGTGCTAAATTGGCTCAGCATAATAGGATGAGATGGAGAATAAAGGTTCTCCCAGTGGGCTGTCGCCAGCACAGGTAATTTATTACCTGGGTGGCTAATTATATGCTTCTCAGCTTTCTAGGGTGAAAACATCTTGATATTTCCTAGTTAAGGAGCCCTGACACAAGTGAAATGACCAGACATGTGAATAGGAAACATGGTGATTAAGTACCTGAGAGATGAAGAATGCAAAGGAAAAGGCATTCTGCAGCCAGAAAAAATGAACTGTGTGATTTCCCCCAGCACCTTGGGGGAGTGGGGAAGGGCTGGACCTCTCCGAACTCTGGCCAATTCAGGCACTTTGTGCATGAAAACTGCAGCTAACCGAATTCCAAGCTGGGAAAAAAACCCTCCTGTAAATGAGAGAGAAGAAATAGTTTCATGAGTTCTGCATATGCGCTCATGAGCTTCGGGGGCTGGGGCTGATGGGAAGGAGAAAGTCCTGTAGTCCTCTCTTCTGCTCAGTGCTGGCTGCACCCCATCTCACTGTGCAGCCCCCCAGCCCTGCAGATGGATGCTCCCCTACCCCACCAGGCAGCCAGGAGCTTCCCAGGATGAGAAGCTCCCCTGTGGCCACCAGTCCCACCCCAGTCCCAGGAGACCTTCGCCACCGACAGCTCCTCCGGACCCTGCTGTCTTCAGGAAACACCCACTATTTGCCACTTGTGTTCCAAGAGGTGTAGGTAAGAAACATATCTGTTATCCTCTCATTCGTTATTTGCTTGATAAAATGTAATGTTTGCTTAGTTAATGTGTTTGAGACAAGGTATCTTATAAAATACACAGTCTGTCAAATACGGCAAAATGGGCCAATTTTCACAGTACTTAAAATCTATGGCGTGAGGCAAATCCCATCTAGAAGAAAGATGCCTCCTTGAACTGCTGGTGTCAGCCCACGGCCTCTAGCCACATCAGAGAAGCCAGGCAGTGCTGGGTTGTTTATGGAGGATTTGCAACAGAAAAGTGAAATAAAACCTTGGCAAAGAATTTCTTTTTCCCCTGGACAAGACGGGGTGGCTGGCTTGGGCAGCGGCCAGCCCCCGGGGCTGGGTGGGCTGGGGATTTGCTGCCCACCGGGTGGCCTGTCCCTTGCACCGGCTTTGGAGGCTGCTTGTGGTGCATCTTGTGGTGTCCTGACCATGTCCTAAGGCTGACGAGAGGGGGCTGCGGTCTTGCCTGCCCCCAGGAGCTTGCCCTGGGCTTTGATCTTCCCGTGAGGCCGTAAAATGATCTCGCCTAAAATGAGACCCAGACTTCAAGACCTCTGGGTGCTGTTTTAGCACCCAAATCTTCCCAGTCCAGCAACGAGGAGGTACCTACTTCTGCTTGAGTCATTTCCCACCCCATTTGCCAGTGCCCTTGCAAGACACCCCTGCTCACCAAAGGAAACCATCCCGGGGTCAACGCAGGGGAACTCAAGTGCAAACCTGAGCAGATACTTCTCGTGAAAGCCATGTGAGGTTTATGGAGCTCTTCTGACTGTGATGGCAGCAGGGACTGCCTGGGAAGTGTCCCCAGCTCATTCCTGGCTCTCTGCAGTGGTGGAGCAGCGATATCAGCTTTTTTCCTCATGGTACCCTCTGTTTCATGCGTTGCAGCAGGGAAGGATGGGGCTGGATGAAGCCTTGCTCTGGCTGTGGCCAGGGGATGGATGCAGCTGCAGTGGTACCAGAGATGTGGATCCCATGTCCCTCTGGGACTCTGGCTGAGATTTTTCCAGAAATCCCTTGGTTTTGCCTGACCTGTGAGGCTGCGGTGACTCACAGTTTGCCCTGCTCCACAGCCCCTAAAGCGGGTGGTGAAGAGGAGGTCTTTGGGAAGGCAGAGTATTGGTGATAAAAAGGAGCACCAGAAAACAAGGTGTTTGCTGTATGAAAGGGGCCTCATTCTCACGGATGAAAGGGAAAGACATGTACACGTGTCTTTGGACTCCACAGCATCTCCCAAAGCTCTGGTTTTATGCTTCTTTAGCCTTCAACTTCTTCCTTAATGAGAAATTAATTAGCCTTGTAGTTCCTGCCCGGGAACTTGTAAACATGCAGCAGTGGTGCCTGTCACTCCTCCCACCCCCCCGCCCTGTCCCGTCCCACCCCCCTTCCCCGCCATGTAGTCCAAGATATCTGACAAAAACACTCGAGAACAAAGCTGCCCGGCTAATTCAGGGAATTATCAGGAAGCCTGTAGCAGAGCTGAGATAATAGGCCTTAAATAGCAGCCTGATTGCGCTTCCTCCAGAGGCTTCTCATGGCTCCCTCCCACCCTGGGGCAAGTGGTGAGGGGCTCTGGGCCACCAGGACCCCCACGGTGGGGAACTGGCCAAGCTGGGGATGTCCTGACAGGGATGCTGGCATGGGGGGACAGCGTTGTAGCACTCTTTGCATTTGGAGGACAGAAAAAATAAAAAGGAAAAGCACTGCTCGCTGGCCTGGTGGTCCTCACTGCAATGTCATTCTGCTGTCTGGGTACCACCTTGCACCTGGGCCACCCTGCGCTTTAAGCAGCTCCTGATGGTCAGCAAGTGCTGGGAAGGGAAGGTCAGGTCTGCAGCCCTTCAAGCCCAGCCTCAGAGGCATTTATGGGGGCTGCTCCAGGGCTCTGCTGCTTCATCCCCCCCTTTCTCCATCCTCCCTGGGGACCTCCGCATCCCCAGCCGCAGGGCTGGCCCCTGCCAGCAGCCACAGCCCGTCCCGCTGCAGCTGAGACCTGCTAGCGCATGGGTGTCTGCAAGTGCTGGAGCTGAGCATCTCCAGAAGCACAGCCAGACCCTTGAAACCACATCCCCAATAAAGGGCAAGACCTGTGAAAAGGATGTGCTTCAAGGGCAGTGAGAGAGACGGTAAAAGAGGTGGAAACAAGGCTGAGAAAACAGGGCTCAACCCAGTGATTCACATCTCCCCGGGACACATGGTGGACCTTGGGCTGTGGCATGGAGTGGGGGAAAAAAATCCTATTTGTGACAGGACCTGGTTGTTTTTCATTAAAATATTTTTCATAATGGAGAAGTTTAATTGGCAGGAAAATCATTGTTGCAACCAAAGGGGCAAATTCAAAAGCCTGTAGACCGGGAGCACATTGAGGCCCCAGGGCAGCAAAGCACTGAGCGTGTGTCTTGTATAAACCCAAACATGGGGCAGAGATGGGGCATGTTCCCATCCATGCTGTGCCAACGCTGATGGACATGCACCATAAGCTGCCTGGTGCAGACCCTGGCCCAAGGGAGGCTGCGGATTTCGGCCACTCTAGCAATACCAGTCTGCTCCACACCAAAATCTCTGTTATGCCCCATTTATGGCACAGCTGGTGCAGGGGACTGCTTTGTAGCCTTAATGCTCAGAAGGCAAACTTTACTGCTGACACATTTTTTTTTCCCCGGCGCAGTTAGTTAACACAGGAGTTTCCTACCCTGGAGGACAGGCAGTTTCCGCAGCAAGGGGGTACAGTGGCAAGGGAAATCTTTTGATGCAAACGTCAAACCTTTCTCCTCTGATGCTTGGATGATGGGACGAAAAGGACTACTGTTTTCTCATTTCCTTGTGGAGGAAATGTACTATTCCAAATATGACTTGTAGCTACTTCAGAAATGAGTCATTACTTTGTATATAAGCTAAACACTGGAGCATAATCATAAATAAATAAAACTGGCTTCATAAACTGGAAATTAAATATATCCCGTCCTTGTTTGTAATGCACCATGATTCATACTGTTGCTTCCTAGTTTAGTTTTTATTTTAAACTAGGTTTTGAAGCCTTGTTGGGCTCTTTGTGCTGTTTATCCATGCTGTAGTTTTGATTTGTCCTGTGATATTGCTTGAGGAACACTGTTTGCCCATATGTTTGACATTAATAACAAATTCCACCCCTCGTGTGCTGCCTTTTGCTGTGTCCTTGCGGGGCTGGCGGTGGTGACGGGCGTGAAGGTGCTGGGCTGGAGCCTACTGAAGGTCTGCAGTTCACCAGGTCACCTCTATCTCCGCTGAAGGCTGTGAAAGCACTGCCCAGAGCAGGCGAGCAGGAGCCAAAGCTAAAATCTAGAGCACACAGATGGGTGCTCGTGACGGTCTGACATACACTTCTTGCTGAAAGTGCTGGTCCCACCTATTTCTTTTCCCCAGCCCTTCCCCTGTTTCTCTGCAGCTGCAGGAGTGTTTGAGCAGACAAGCTGTGAGCTGGTTCAGGCAGTTGATCTCATCAAATCCTTTGCATTGTTGGTTGTGGTTTTTGGGTTTTTTGGTTTTTGGGTTTGTTTTGTTTTGGTTTGGTTTGGTTTTTTTTCCCCACCAGGATGATTTCCAGCCAGATCAGTTCCCCAGCCTGACTCACTAGGAACACTGGGACAAGCAGCTGAGACCATACTGCCGCCTCAGTGGATCCGGCGTCTGAAGGAGGCCATAAGGAGCTGCCCCTGACTTCGTTGCTCAAAGTACCATGGCCCTGGGCTTCCCTCCTGCCTTGCTTTGGGCTTCACCTCTAGAAGCATAAATTGTTTATGTGTACAGCGAGCGGGTGAGAAAATGCCTTGTGCCTCAGGCTCCCCTACCCTCTTCTCAGCGCTAAGGGCAGCTAGATACTGGGTTAAACTAAAAATCACACACCCATCCTGCCTGATCTGTCCTGAGAAGCCAGGGGCCGGATGGATTTTTGCATTTCAAGTCAGGGCTGGCTGAGGCTTGGAGACGGCTGACCAGCTGAAAAGCATCGTGTTTAGCCCGGAGCCCTCTGCCCGCTCAGCTGTCCCCATCTGAGCCCCGAGGCAGCGGTGACGCTGCATGGTGAGGCCCGGCACGGCTCCCAGGACTCACGCTCCAGAGGAGCCCGGCAGCCGGCTGCATCCCTGCTGCATTGCTACTGATGGAGGAATCGGAATATTTTGGTTCCTAATCCTCCCCCAGCCATCCCCGGCTCCTGGGTGTCTGGCCTTGGCTGCAGAGCTCTTGGTTAACAGCAGCTCTGGAAGGCTCTCTGGGTGAGGAGGTCAGCACAGGCATCTGGGGTCACTTTAGGGTTACCCTGCTCGTCATTTAGGCAAGAAAAAAATAAGTCTGCCTCTCTCTTCCCCTGGGGTCGGAGGAGGCAGGGGTAGGGAAGAGGGGGCTGAGCAGATCTGCAAATGGCTGGTGTCTTTTTCCAGGATGGGATGTGTCCCACTCTGCTGTAAGATGCACAGGTTTGGGCTGAGGCCGTGTGCCCTGAGAAGAGCAAGGCTGCTTTCCCACAGCCAGCGGCATGGGGAGCCTCGGTGCATCCCAGGCCGTGAGCTGGGGCTGCCCACTCCACACTGCGGGGGTAGAAGAGGCCCAGATGGTGGACGTGTCCCTTCCATGCTGCATATCTACCCTTGTTCTTGTTCCTTATTTTTTTGCAGATGACCCATTTTAGCAGTAGCAAGGGGTAGTTTAGCCTGGGAGGCAGAAGGTACCGTAGTGCAGGAGCTCCTTAAATCCATGTATTTGCTTTTACTTGTGCTATTTCCCATGCCATACTCTATACCACGAAGCACTAGATACTAGATATTGCTTAAAGTTGAGCCTACTGAAACCAGATCCTCCCTATGATTTCTACTGTGTCAAGAAACCTCACAGACCTTGGTGCATCATGGTCCAAATCTCATTCTTAAGTTAAATACCTGCAGTTGCCTGTTTTGGCAGAGTTCAGCTGCTAGACCTGCTCTCTGCAAAACCAGGCTGGAGCATGTAAAACAGGAACGTTAACTATTTTTCCAGCTGTCTGTAGCTCATGAACTGTAAAACACACACTAATGTTACACCTCCACACCTTGCCAAGGAGATGCCAGTGACACCGGGATTACTTTGTTTGTTTGTTTGTTTTAAAAGATGGTTTCTAAAAATTGGAGGAAATCCCTGACAGCGATGATTCTTCTGCAGGAGCTTGTATCTGTGGCTGCTGGCAGGGACTGGGCTCCACTGGCATTCCCCAAGCTGGGCGGCTGTCACTCCATCCCAAAGGTAGGACAAGGCAAGTTGGACCTTTCCCACCAGTGGCTCCATCTGGGTCCATGGAGGTGGAACACCCCCAGATCTTGGACTCAGAGCCTAGCCTCCCATCTGTCAGAGCCCACTGTCCCCTGCAGTGGCACTGCAGATGTGCGAGGATCCCAGAAGCAGTTGGCGCCAGCCAGAAGTTGAACCCCACTTTTGGGTGGGAAACCACGTTAGCTGCCTGGCCAGTCTGAAATCAATTTGTGTCTATCTTTGAACCTGATTCCCCTCTAAGCCTGTTTTGGCTCTGTTTGTTTGGAATAGACCCGATCCTAAAGGGAAAAGCAGACAAACCAGACTAAACATCAAATATTAAATAGCAACTGCTAATATGACAGCCATTAAACACAAGTGCTCTCCTGCCTCCGTAGCAGCTGGAAGCTGGGCTGCACACCCACCTCTGGATCCCGGCGCTACCGAAATCGAAGTCGGGCTGCACGTGTATATATCAAATTGCTGGAACGAAGAAGAAATCCAGTTTCCTGTTGCCAATCTTTCTGGCATTCAATCTTCTGCGTCTGCTTTTAGCTGAGGTAGGAGGAGACAATGTACTTTCCCCTTCTGAGATGCTCCGCACTGGCTCTGCAAAGGTGCTCAGCAGAGATTGGCAGGGAGGCTTCTCCCCCTATCCTGCTGGAAAATTAAAAAAAACTTATTTTGTTTTGGGATGAATCCAAGAGGCTTTGAAGTCCTGGGAGGGATCTGCTGGCCAGGCAAAGCCTTCTCTCCTTCTCTCTCTCTCCCAGAATTTCAAAGCCGTGGCATTGGAATAAATCCAAGAAGAGGGCTCCTGTACAGCCATGGTGAAGGTGAGCGGACACAGAGTGCCCTGGCTCAGGCCGCTGCTTCATCCAGCTGTGCTGGGGATCGCAGGGGCCAGGGAGGTTGTAGTGGAAGAAAGAAGTGGGAAAGAGAAAACCTTGGCTGTACCCCTATTTGCTTACATGCTTGTGCTGCGCTTCATTCGCATCTCAGCTGTCCCTTGCGCTTCTCTATGGGTGAAATTACAGGAGAAACGGGGCAAACATCAATGTCCAAGGATCTCCCACAAGTCTGCCCATGCCGGGGACAGCAAAGGAATGAGAGACATCCCGACCTCATCCCTGAGCAGGATCCCCCATCACGTTGTCAGCGGGCACTTGCAGTCATGGCACGGCGTGGCCCTAGGTCCTTCTCTTTATCTGCCATGCTCCTCCTCTTTCCTTGAGCCACTTCTTTATCACATTTCGAGCATACCTTCCACTTGACTTAACACTAACATATGTACAGTCGACATTTCAGTAATGCCTTACAAATTAGCTAGGGCTGATTGAGAGATTATCTGCCGGTTCCAGCCTCTTCCCCCACTCCATCCCTGGCCCCCACCTCTCTGCATCGGGGCTCAGTCCCAGGGAAGGGAGCTGGGGCCCCCTCCTGGTGCGCCCACCCGGCTGCTGGGAGCTCCCCATCCCATGCTCTCACCTCCTTGGTGAGTTTCTGGGAAGCATCCTTTTCTCCTTCCTCTTCTTCTTTCCTCTCTCTCTCTAGCTGAAGGACCTTTTTTGGGTGTTGCAGTGAGGCGTGCCTCTGCTCACCACGACGTGGCAGCCCGTCGGGGGCTTTATGGGGCAACCAGCATCCCGGCTCTGCGCCCAGGGCTGCTGCGGAGGCCAAGGGGGCTTCCCACGTCCCAACAGACGGAGTAGCCCGTCTCTAGAAAGTGGCTCTTGCTGGCACAAGAAGCAGGCAGCATTCAAGGGAGGGGGGACCTGTGCTGCAGCCAGAGGAGCAGAGACCCTCTGAGACCCACCAGACCCTGCTGCAGCCCCAGCTCCAGCAGACCTCTGCCTGTGCTGTGTATTTGCAGCTTATAAACAGAGATGGGAAGGCAGACTGACTATATAATTGTCCAAGCGCTTTCATGAGAAAACCTTTAGCAGTTCAAATGTCAGGTTGCTGGTTCTGCTTCCGCTGTCCCAGCAGTGCAGCCTTCTGGACGGAGAGGATTAAAGTCCTCCTGGAGGCGTTCCCATCGTCCAGCAATTTCCCTAGACACCTTATTACGGATTTCTTTGTTCTGAGCTTTTACATTTCCTGCAGCTCTCTCGAGTTCCTGAGCACCGGCCACTTAGTACTTGCAGTGCTGGAGCCTTGTTTCTGTGTCACTTAGCACTGGGAAGTGCTCTGCGGGCACATTTCTATGCAAAAGGCTGTGAAAAATGAGGATATGTTTTATGATGTTCCAGTGCAGAGGGGGCCTGCACTGATCACACAGAGTTATTACGGCTGGAAGGAAGCGCTACCAGCTCACTTGCTGCATTTTACCCTCTGCATCAGGCTGGTAAACTATCCTTGTCAGATGTGTACTTAGCCTTATCCTTGAATATCTCTGGAGAAAGCAATTCAACAATCTCCCTGAGCAGCTTGTTCCACAGTCTGAACTCTAGTTAGAGTTATAAAGGTTTCCCTAATGTTTAACTTTAATTTTCTCTACTGCAACATAACACCATTATTACTAGTTTGAGCTCCTTGATGGCTCCTTTTCCCCTAAGCCCCCATTTAGAAGAGACTGGGAAGGAGCTAGATGAACTGACTTACAGCTCAGTTACAACACAGTTTCAGCCAATTCCGTTTAATACGAGTTAAGGTAGGCAGAGTTTATGGGATCATATCAGGTTTTAAATGGTCTTAGGCAATGCTCAAATGTCCTCTTGTGAAATTAGCTGGCTTGTGGAGCTGGTGCCCTGGCTGCCTCTTCCACCCAGCTCGGGGAGATGAGGGATGAAGTGACACCCCCCCCCTCCCCCCCAACATGGGGGGGGCTGGCAGGTGAGTGGGCACGTGGAGGATCACCAGACTCACCAGCTGGACGCAGGGAAGAGCGATGGTGAGGCAGTGAGGTCTTGGTGGGGTTTGAGGGTCCTGCCTGGGGGTCCCTCTCTTTCCCCCCTGCACCATTTCACAGCACACCCACCCGCGAGCATCCACCCCCTCCTGGCACCCAGGGACCAGCATGGATGGGATGTGTGAGGCACAAGCACCCACACCCTGCCCGAGGAGCAGGGAATTTGCTAGATCCCCAGCTCACTCCCTTCAAAAACCTCCTTTTCCCACTCTCCCCAGTCCCGCCTCACCCCAGGGCTGCAGAGGAGCTGCAGGGACAGGCAGGGGCTGCCAGGAGCAGTGGGGCAGGTGGTAGGGCTGCATCTCCCGTGGGAAGGCATCGCATGTGTCAGACGAGCTGTGAGAGCGTCTGGGCAACGAGCATCAGTGCACAGACTGGAGAGAGGAGACTGGAATGTAAAAAGGAAACGAGTACATGGAAATTCAAAACTCTCCCCAGATGAAAAACAGAGGGGAGAGGGTTTTTTTGGCAAATGAAGTTGTAAAAAAGAGTTCCTGATTTTCTTCCTCATTTCTAACTTTGCAAATCACACCAAGCTCTAGCTGCGTGACTGCATCCTATGTCCTCTACTGAATCCAGCGTGTGTCGGCCTGGAAGAAGCCACCATCCGCCCACTGCTGCTAGCAGGACCAGCAGGATCTGCTCCTCTGCCTGCTCCATCAGGCCAAGCTGCTCTGTTGTGGCACTGATGATCCATGTGTCCTGCTGGAGGAAAGGTCTCAGATCCCTTGGGCAGCAAAGGGGATGCTCATGGGTGTCCCTGTCACTGTTCACCTTGTCTTCGTAGCTGCCTTGTGTTTCTTCTGCACCCTGGCCCCCTGCTCCCCTGCCATCGTGCTGGTAATTCTCATACTGCCTTTTTTGCTTTCAGCATTGTGGTTTCTCTCCAGCTCCTCCAGCAGCAGTGGGTGGGTGATCTCCCCCTTCCCCAGTCCCCCCCGCAGCCCTGGATGTCACAGCTACCCCCTCATCTGATGGGCCACGCGGGAGCCCTGTCACAAGGCTCACCAGGAGATGGGGAGAGTTTCAAGCCTCACAAGATTGGGCTGCAACCACTTCTGTTGGATCTCCATGGCTGGCTGAGATGAATCCAAGCCGGCAGGTCAGGGTAGCAGGTATTTCTTGATCTTTGGGGCAAACCGAGAGAGAATGGCCGTGGGCAGCACCAGCAGTGGTGGCAGGAGAAGTCGGTCCTCACTGGGGCGGGTGGCTGGGATCTCCTGCCAGGGTTGTGCATGGGAGATGCTCCCCAAGCACGTGAGAAGCCACCGCTCGGGTGAACAGCTTGCTTGTCCCATTCAGCAAGTCTACGCTTCGGGGGCTTTCCTCACCCATGAATTGTCTGCAGAGTGTGATTTTAATTAAAGTAATTATTCAACAATATTTTTTTTTCTTACTGAGTGATTGTAGCAAGTAACTTTTATCCATTCAGGGCCCATTTGTAAGCAATTTACCTCAAGAATTTGGCAGTGGAAATTCAAGCAGCTTTACTGGGCGAGTAAGTCACGCTGTGTGTTTCCGTGTCGCCTGTGGATGAACGCGACTTGTTGAGTGAGGTTAGTAGCGCATATATTTGTGCTTATCGACTTGAAATGTGTTTCCTATGGATATTCTGTAATATTTACTTAAATCTAGCTGTTTCTGCTAAGGCTCCTGGCAGCAAGCACAATCACCCGAACTTTCATGGCTAACAAAGACAAAACAGGACACTGGGCAGGGTCTGAACTGATTGTTTGAGGACTCAAGTACATGCAATATTTGTTTTGTGGTATTTATCTAATTTAGTTTACAATGTGGGAAACTTTATTTATTTATTTTTAAAGCATGCCCCCCCCCAACCTTGTAAAGCTTGTGGTTCTATCCAAGATTCAAGTTACAAACTTTTGCTGTTTTGCTTTAGCCATGATTTTTTTATAAAAGTGTGGTTAGGCTATTTTTGCATTAGAAAAAGAGTTGGTTTTTCTCCTTTTTTTGCTGATAAATTGCAAATGGATGAAGGAAATTTGCTCAGACTTTCCCTGCAGACATTCTCCTTTGGGCGGAGATTAAACATGGGGAATTTCAATCTAAAATGCAAATGCTTTAGACATTTATGAGAGTGGGAAAACAGGGGCCAATTATGAGAACTGCTTTGTGACTTTATAGGGGTGCTACTGGCAGCCAGTAATGCCCTGGGGAGCACTGGGGGCATCCTGCCTTCACCCTCCTCCTGAGACCCAGGCTGGTAGGAGAAGACTGGTGAGCACCGTGTCCTGGAGATGGAGAGCTGGGTTGCTGCAGCAGGATCTACTCCCATGGGTTATTTAATGTTTGCTGGCTGCAAAGCCCAGGAAAGTAGCTGACTGTGGGACCTGTGGGACACTGAGAGCCCCTCCGGCCCCATGGAGGGAAGCTGGGGGGGTGTCTGGGGGTCGGTAGTTGCGCAGCAGGGACGCTGGTCACTCGGTCAGCAGGACAGATGCGGCCGCGGTTTGGACATCGCATATGGGTTGCCTTAGGAAGGTGGACACAGTTCACAGCTCATTGCTGCCGGGCTGCATGGTGCTGGCGTCTAAGCGAGAAGGTAAATGGGACTCAAAACTCTCCCAGCTTGGTGGGGGATGAAAAAAACCCCAAACAACTTGGTTTTCTTTTCCCTCCCTCTCACTCCTGTGCCTGGACCTGGGGTGCGGTTGCTGCCCCTGCTCAGGAGACCTTGCTGCCTGCTGCCCACATGGGGTGGGCTGCCTGGACGCTGCCTCTCTGCCAGGACCGGGCTTTCCCCTGCTCTCCCTGCCAGGAGGTGCCACGTCAGTGCTGGGCACTTGGGAGGGCATGGGGCGGCTGCAAGCCCCTTTGCGGAGCCCTAGGATGCTGCTGATGGGTTTAGGAAGGAGTAGGAGGGGGCTTGCGATGAGAGCTCCGCCGGGGAAATCCCTGCAGAGTCTGACAGCAGATTTGCGCTGTAAAAAATTTACAACTCCTGCTGAGAACTCAATTTTCATAGGAGATAATCAAATGTGACCTGTGTAACAGACTGATATTTTTACAGGAAGGTTTTTTGGGTTTTGTTTTTTTTTTTTTTTTTTGTATTTGCTCCTTTCTCTTGATTTCCGTTTGGCGTCTTCAGCAGTTCCCGACGGTTGTATTTTGACAAGGATCCTCAAACCACTTGTAAACATTTCCAAGTGAGGTCAAGGTGGAAACCACGGCGTCTACCTCCAGTTATTAACATGACTTCAGAATGAAATAGGTTGAGCCCAGAGCCCGGCTGCCTGGTCCTGGTGGGGGCTGGACTCATTTACTGCCATCCCGGAGGTTATCGGAGGGAGGTGTGTGGGAGACAGAAAGTGGGAGGAAGGGATGTAACAGGGCAGATATGGTGCAGGTATCCACCAGGCATCACTGGAAAAGCGTGGGAGTGGGGAGTATCAGAAGGTAATGCTGGCAAAGCTGCGAGGGCAATTCTCTTCTTCCACCCACAGGCTCTCTTAAGCCCTCGCCTGTCAATCAGCCCCTTATTTACATGAATAGTAAATCTACTTGCAGCTTCTTTAAATAAAACAAGAACACGCACCTTCCTGTAGCGAAACATATTATAGCAGTTTGTCACAGCATCATCCAGTAGGTATTAATTCCCAAATCATTTTATGACATGTTTTATCATAAGTTATTAAAGAAGGTAGCTGCATTGGGCAATCATTTGATAAACTGAGCCATAATTTAACACGCTCCTCCGTCATATTAGTGAGGAACAAGATTTATTTTCTCAGTGCAACTTTAATTATGGCTAACACAAGCAGGGGATTGAGTCGGCTGAATCCTTAAGGTTAATGACGTCTCCTGCGGAGCACCTCAGGGTAAGGCATGGGATCTTCCCAGAGCTGCTGACTCACCCGCGGTTGGCATCTCTGGCTCCAGGTATGCAATGTGACCTTGAGTTTTGGGCCTCAAAAAGGTGGTTGTGTTCCTCTAGTGAGATTTAGGGCATTTGTAATACATTGGTGAGGTTGGCTAGCTGCCTGGCTGGGTCCCCTCGGGGAAGCCGAGTGCTTCTGCCTCCCCTGCCGCTGCACAGGCAGCAGGAGGGACTTTCCCAACTGGGCAAGAGTGTGTCCCTAAATCCATGCTTAGCTGAATAACTAGAAGTTGCCTGACATTCGGTTCCCCTGAAATCTGGTCACGTTGTGGCCCATCGGGCTGAGCAAACTGCGAAAATCTGTGCTCTGATAAAGACCACAGAAGAAATTTGTTTTCACGCAGGGCTTGCTCAGTGCACGTCGCCATTTGCTACAGAGAGCGGCAGCAAGCTTGCTCCAGACCTGAGGCTGGAGTCCTTCCCTGAGCCTTGGCTCTTAACAGATGCTTTTAGCACTTCCACTGCAGCTGTGAATTCTCCAAAATCGCTGCCAACCAGAGGGTCCACGACTGTTTTCTCAAGACCCTGCTCTTCGGCTTCAGGTGGCTGTTAGAAGGCTTCTTAGAAATCATGGGGAAGTAGGCAAAGGATATCAGCTTCTGCAGCCTGTACTCCCTTGAGGCAGAGCCGGCTGTGAACCCAGCCCATCAGGGTGCTGGAACGGAGCATCAGGGAGGCAGAAAACCCAAGCAAATGACCCAGGGGCTTCTGAAAAAGCTGAGTATCTCCTCCCACTGGGGGAGTTAATGACCCTCCTGGCGAATATCACTATTAGGCTGGGAACTTGTCAGAAATCCTCACGTTCCCCCGACTGCTGTGGCGTTCTTGTTCTTTTTCCCATATTTACTTTTGGCTCTGGAAATTGTCTTTTAATTTCTGCGCCTTTGTTCTCATGTCGCTCCTCCTCGGCCCTGTACTCGCTCTCCTGCCTCCGGCCGTGGAGGGTGCATGGAGAGGAATGCAGTGGGCTCACCACCTGTGTACGGAGCGTTTCCCGGCGGCTGTGGTGCTGGTGCAGGACCGGCGAGAGCCCTGGGGCTGGCACTGGGCTGCAGAGCCTGGCTGCAGGCACTGGCATCCCTGGGTGCTGCTGGCTGCGGAAGGAGGCACGCTCTGCTCTAGGGTCTGCCCCTTTATGAGAGCCTGGAGGGTCTCGGGGCTGCCTGCAGCTCCTCACCCACACATTGGCGAGATGGGGAGGTGTTCACGCAGCTCTTGGGATGGGGGATGCAGAATCCAGCTCCTCGAACCATCTGAGGACGCTGTCTCGCTGCCATCTCACCAGGGAAAGCTCCAGGTGCAGTTAGCAACCCTGGTGCAAAGGCTTGCGGGAAAGCTGTCCCTGTGGATGGGCTGGTGTCCGGGGGTGCTGGAGAAGTGGTACAGTGAGGGGTCAGGATGTTCCACAAGGACTACTCCAGGCTGCAGAGAGAAACCAGCCCAATACAGCCTGCTGCTTCTGCTGCCACTGCTATGCCAATCTTCTGCCCTTCATAATCACAAATAGGGGGGAAAAGAAATAATCCCTTATTAAACTCTATATTACTAAGCAGTTCGGGGCAGGGGCAAGGAGTGCAGAAGGGAAAAGATTCTTAAACACATTGGGCTGATGTCATGTCTTTTAGTCAGGAGCAGAAGAAACACAATCCAGTCCTCTCCCCCTCCCTGCAGAACAAAGGGGAAAGTCCCCAAAGGGAGATTGAAAAAAGTGAAACA
>VYZV01019347.1:273776-343930 GCA_013401275.1 Pandion haliaetus
GGGATCATTCCCCACCAAACACGTTCATATCCCACTGAAGCCAAACAGCATAAACACAGGATATTTATTCACCGCAAACACACAGGGTAGGAAATGCAGCATTGGGGGGGGGGGACTCAGCAGCCCCCCGGCCAGGAGACCTGCCTGCTGCCTGACCTTGGCTGCCTGAGAAAGGGGTGGGAGGCTGCTAGTGGGAGCTGCCGGAGACAAACCCGCAGGCAGGCAGCTCTGCCAGGTATTTCTCTGCACCACCTTGACCAGACCCGCACAGTCAAGCAGCCGCTGCTCCCCTCCCTGCCCCGATGCTGCCCGCATGCTGGGGCAGGCAGAGGGGAGAGGGGGGATGCGGGATGCTCTCCGGCAGTGGTACCCCTCAGCCCTCCCTCGGCACGGGCTGCCTGCCCGCATCCTCTCCTGGGAGTGCAGGTTTGGCTCAGCATCCATGTCCCAGGGGGAGCTGCCGGCGCAGCCCACGGGAGCGGGACCCAGCCCAGTGGAAAAGGAAGAAGAAACCCATGTTGTATAAATCAACTTGGGAGTGACTGTGGTGCATCTCAGCTGCTGGCATTCAAAGGGACCTGTCCTTTTCATCCCCCGTGCTGTCATTCAGCATCCCGCAGGCCATCCAGAAAGGAAGGAGGCTTTGTTGATAAGATCTGGAGCTTGCAAGAAAATAAAAGCAGAAGGTGGAATGGATTTCTTTCTTATTCCTTTTTTTTGTTTTGTTTTAAAGAAAAATGTAGGGTAAAGAAAAATGTTTGTAGGGTAGAAACCTGTTTGATGTGGAGCATCGCTACCCAAACACATTGCTCCCAAACAGCACACCCAGCTGCTTGCTTAAATCTGGTTCTGTAATGGGTCTCTAGCATCTTTGCAAGCTCATTTCCCGAGCACTGACTCGAGGCAAACCCCAGAGAAGCCCGGGGCTCGTACTTGAACCTCCCGGGAAATCAAATGCTGCAGGACTCCAGCGTTGGCTCTGGGGTGATGCGAGGTCAAGGTTCACACCTGCCCTCAGGTCCTGTTCCCAGCTCTCAGGAGGCACCGAGGTCCAGCTAAAGCTCCTTAGCCCGGTGGTGATCTAACACAACCACCCCGGCATCCCCAGCATCCCCCGTCACCCGCCAAGCCCTGGGGAGGCTGCTGTGGTCCCCGGTGGGACCAGGGAGCGAGGCATGGCGAGGAGTGGAGGTAACGCGGTGGCATGGGCAAGGGAGCTGATGCTGCTCAGCAGCCCCGGGGAGGGCCTGAGGCTAATGGGATTAGCTGCTGAGCCTTGTGGAGCTGCCGGAGGAGGAGCCTTGCCGACCACGTTATCACTGGCACAGTGCTTGTAGTGCTTGTCTATAAATAGGAGTTTTAAAGCAAGGCAATTAATCATGGTGCACGCTACTGTCTGGATGGGCTTATAGTGGTTTAACAGCATGGATGTGAGTCCAGCATCTACTGTGAGATTTACAAGGCCAGCCTACACAGACTGACACGAGTTTAAAGCTCCTTCCAAGTGCCACTTTGAGGATGCAGTGTGAGTTTGGGTTATTCTGGTTTAAGGAATTACCACGCATCAGCTGAGCAGCACTAACTAACTGTATGCATGTACCGAGCCCGTTGTAGCTGGGCAATTAAAGGCACCAAGACAAGCCACCAGCATGGTTTACCTGTTTGGTCTGGCATTTGCAGCAGGCTCAGCGTCTGCACAGGATTACTTGTCATCGTCAAGCTGATGAGCAGTAATATTATAAGCAGCGGCAGTCTGCAGAGATCCAGCCTGCCCTCTCTAAACCCGGACGGTTGTGCGTGGGGACCTGACCCCTGAGCTTTCTGTAAGTCACAAACTTTTTCCCAAACCCTGCACCCCACCATTATTCACTTCTTTTTTCCCTGAGCAAGGAAAGGGTCAGTCCCTGACCCTAACCAAAGGAGGGGCAGCATTTTCCCCTCCGCTCAGCTGTTTTGCTGCTGCCTGCAGGGCCACCTTTGTCCCTAAAAGGGACAGAAGCCAGTCCTGCAAAACATCCTTATTGCAACCAGGCAAAGTAGTTTGCATGTAGTCCAGCCGTAGCTGCGTGCCAGTGAAGGTGCCACCACACTGCATGGGACCGCCCCGCCGGTATTGTCCCCCTCTATACATTACCCACACGCTGCTGTAAGATGTGTGTGTGTATTTTGGGGAGGTGAGAGACCCTCCTGCCTGGCCACTGCTGCTGCGACGGTGGGCTGCGCTCGGGGGGGGGGGAGCTTCTCCCTCTGGCGGGGCTGGTGGAAGCCATGCTGGGCCCATCCTGGTGGGAAGCCACTTTTAGCTGATGGTACAGGGAGGGCCATATTGGTTTCAGTCTGTTCTGCAAAACACTAACCAGCATGTGCAATCTGTGAACCCCCTGCTTGACGAGAAATGCTAATTGTGTGAGAAGGACCTGCCAACAGCCCACAGTATTCAGTGTGAAGGGGGTTTATTAGTATTATTACTATTGTTCTGGCAGCTGCAGAACAGCCAGCCTGTTTCGCCATGGCCGAGGAAAGCAAGCAGGGTGCAGGAGAGCAGGTCTTCTTGCCAGGCCCTCCCTGCGGCTGCAGGGCCGGCCATGGGAAGAGGATGGAACTGGTGCTCCGTTCTCTCCGGCTGCCTGCACCCGGTTGTACCCCCCCAGGGAGGGGTCCTGCCCGCTCTTTTCTTGTCTTTGTTGCAGGGGAGGGGCGGACGCAGCATTTCTCCTTGGGCTGCAAGTGTCAGTTTAGCATCAAATACGAAGTGAAAATCCCTCCCCTTCTCATTTACTGCCTGTTCTGCCAGCACCTGCCTGGGCCGGTGCCTGCATCCCACTGCTTCCAAGCCCTGCGATGGGGCACCCAGGCACCAGGGAGCCGGGGCTGCCCCAAATGGCTGCAGGCAGCAGGGTCTCTAGGGCAGGGATGCTTGGGCAGGTACCCGGACGCCGCCGTGTCTGGGGGGACGACCTGTCCTGGGGCAGGCAGCAGATGTAGGACACGGGGTTTGCATCCTCCCTGCAGCCGTCTCCAGCAAGGGGCTGGTTTCTACCAGCCTGGGGCATCTTGGAAGTTCCTGCCTGATGGGCTGCTGGGGAAGGGGAGAGCAGAGGGGAAGGTGAATGGAGAAATGGGGGGAGGATTTCTTTGCTGAGCCCCGAAGCAGCAGCAGCCGTGCCTGAACACCACCAGAAGAAGAGACTCATTCAATTCCCAGTAATCCAACAGAGCTGAAAAAAGCTAAAGATGGAGATAGGAGGACTCTGGCTTGATTTAAAAGCAGAACAAAAGCTCCACGTGGTGTGAAAACATGGTGGCTTTCCTGGTTTTTGCAGGAGAAAATCAAGGCTCTGTTTTGCAAAATCATCCTGACTTCTCACCCATGGGCCTGTAAAAAAGCAGGAACACTGATGGATTCAGTGTTTTTCTTTCTCTTCTGGCCTTGCTAATTTGCAGAAAAGGAACCAGATAAAGTTTGATAACTTTGAAATAGAAAGAGAGAGCGAGAGCGAAGATGTCCCAGGCAGCCAGCTCCTAATACTCCCCCTCCTGTTTCAGAGAATAAATGAAGTGCTCTTCATTCCCCGCTTGTCTGCCACCCTCCACTGAGTCTGTCATGGACTCATCTGTGTATAAATTAGCTTTTCACAGTAATGCCGTGTAAAATTATTTCTGTCATCCTTTTATCTGACCAGTTTATCTCGTCAGCTTGTCAGTCTTAATTCTCCAACCTTTCTCTCCTCTCTCTGGCAGAAGCCACCTGAGCTGCCCTGGCTCCCCTGGAGGAGGCATCGAGCCCTCCTGCGGCCGGGTCTGCTGGGCAGCCCCTGTAGCTCCTGGGGTATTGAGCAAAGTGGCAAACATCTACCCACGCAGCAATCCTTGAAGACCGCTGGTGCAGCTGGCCAAATGGCTTACAACAAGCCCGTCTGCTGGCAAGACGAAACGGAGCAGAGAGGCACAAAGACTGCCATTTTCAGGCCATTATTTATTGTTCAGAATTAGGCAATGACATTTATCGGGATTGGCACGTGGTAGGTGACCCACTGCTTGGAGTCTGAGACGAGCTGCACGTGGTCACATCAGTTACGTGGTATTTTCCCCTGAGAGTAACGTTTTTCGCATTCCGGCTTCTGCTGCGAAGGCTTATGGAAAAAGCATTTCACATCTATTGTCTGGGACTCTTTGTGCTCGCTTGCACGAGTGCTGCTGGAAGGGGAACCCAAAAGGGGTGCAGCTGGAATATATTAATTAGAGATTCCAGATGAATAGTCACCCAAGTCCTTTTGCCACCTTGTTCCAGCTCCGCACGCCCCCCAACTTTCACTGCAGACGGAAGGTCTCGTGGGAGGAAGGCAAATGCTCCCTGTAGCCGCCGCAAAGCCCAGGTGCTGCAGGATGCGGCTCCCGGCAAGGGTGCCAAGTGCCCGCCGGGATGGCAACCCTGCACCCAAGCACAGCGGGAGCTGTCTCTGAGTCTTGCAGAGCAACATCTCATGCAAAGCCCTGCCCTCACCAACCGCACCTTCACCGAGGCTTTTGTCCCGCCTCCCTAATTCCTTCTGCCCACCCAGCAGACCCTCTCCCCCCAGCATCCTTCCCCCCCCCCATCTTTCCCAGCTTCTCTGCGTTTCGCTGCTATCTGTGAAGCTGCAGGGGAGGAAATATGCCTTTATTCTGAAAAAACAGAGGGACAGACCTCTCTCCTCCCTGGACGTGCCACTCGAGCTCTGCCATCGTGCGGGGTGCCTGTGTGGCTCTGCAGTGTCCCCTCCCTGCTCCCACAGCCAAACGTGTCACCCCAACCCCCTCATCGATGGCCAAGGATCTGTCCTCAGCCCGGTGCACCTCCTGCTTCCACCTCCTTCCCACGCCACGCTGCTCCTTGATTTTTAGCAGTTGGTTGTGACTACTGAATCCCCACATTGTTATCTGTTCTCTTTCGCTCAAAGAAATATTGTGGGTTGTAATTCCGTCTGCTACATCTTGTGAATACTTCTGGACTCTGAAGTTTCCCGGCTCCAGATGTTCTGGCCAGACCAGAGGAAAAAAACCAAAAAACCTCAGCATTAATAAAAACCTTTTGAAAATAAAAAGTCATATTGCGCAGTAGTGACATCATATCCGTGAAATATGACCTTATGATGTCACAGCTGTGAAATGAAGGATGATTGCTTCTTTTTGGCAAATGCCGGCTGTTTGGGCCAGACCTGTTAAATAAATGCACATGTACTATAAATATATATATATTAAACCCAGAAGTTGCAAATGCTGCCTTGTGGTCACCTGGGTCAAGAAACCTGATGGGGAGTGCTGGTGATGGGACGGGCACTGCAAAGCCTTGGGAGAGGGTTCCTCACCCCGCTCCGTACCCAGACACCGAGTGGCTGACCAGGCACCTTAGGGTTTTACTTTGCTTTTCTCCAAGCGCTCGCTCCCGGTTGCTGCTGAGGACAGAGGAATGACTTTGCAAGGCTGTCCGTCTGAGCTGGGACGGTGGGTGGATGGCTCTGTGCTGGCCAGCAGAAACATCCCGGGGGGCCACTGCAGCTCCGACAGTCCTACTGCTCGGTGGAGCCAGTGCCAGCCATCCCGCCAGAGCCAACCATCCCACCGGAGCCAACCATCCCCATCCCGTAGCTCTCACGGCCGCCCGTGCCAGGCATCATTGGAAAATACATCCCTTTTCAACCCCCTGACGAAGTACTTACCCCTCAAAGCCTACAGATTCAGTTACCCTCCTCATTACCTTAACAAGATTGGCTGCAAACATTACTGCCTTGGCTATCTTCTCTTACACAATATATTTAAGCTATTTGAAGCAACAGTCTATAAAATATCTGCACCAAATTGCCCAACTTTCGTAATCTTGAAACTACCTGGCACTGCAGTGATGCAGTATCTATTACATGTGCATTTTCCTCATCCGCACATATATCTTACATGTGTGTGCAATCCCCTTTATGAAGAAACATGTTGCCATGCCATGGAAAAGGTCTATTTTTTCCATATGGGCTTCGCTGACAGTGTCAAGCCTTTAGTTTAAGCTCACAGCATGCTTTTTTAATTTGCCCTTTCCTCTTTCCCTTTTAGTCCTATTGTTCGCAGAGAAGTTTGTACTATTAAGAATGTGCAAAGCAGGAGGGTGCTGTCTGCCAAGGTGTCGATAATTGATACCCTGAGTGATGTGGAGCTATCTGAGAATTTATTAATGATTCTTGTTCTTGCTGGAAAATGCTGATCAAACCAGAAACTTTTATTAATGTATGTATTTATTTATTTATTCACTAGGACAGAATGTTTTGGATGGGACATTTCAATTATGAAAGTTGGGGGGAAAAAAAAACCTGCCTTTGAATTTGCCAGGAGGATTTTGTTTTGATACTTTGAAAATGAAAATTTCCTTGTCTTCCTACTTAACATGGGCTCATGTTTCCAAAAATATGCCAATCATAACAAAAGAGTGGAAAGAGGAAAGGCAAAGGTTGCAACAGAGATGAAAAGTTGGGACCAACCTGTACCAATGCTGTTTTCCTTTACTTAGGTCAATGAAAAGGATATTTTTATTTTTTAGTCCAATGCAGATTTTTTTTTTTTTTTAAAATCTGAATTTTCACCAGGCAGGAAACTGTTTCTTTGACAGCTTTAATCAGAAATAAAAGACTTGATCACGCAGGGAGACAGCGTATCAACTTCAAAAACACGGCACAAGAGGTGGGTGCAAGTACCAGTGTGCCGGGATGCCTTGGAAATTGAAAGGGTGATCGGAGGCAGGACCGCCGGAGGAAATGAAAAGGGGACACAGCACTGGGGAATCTTCTAGGCAACAAGAGGAGTCTTTGAAAGGCAGATGTTGAATTCTAGACTGTACAAACCGGGCTAAACCAGGCAGGAAAACAGAGCAATTATACCCAGAAAAGCCGCCTCCATCTTGCAGCCTGCGCGCTCCCGCAGCAGACAGGCAGGGTCAGCTCTTGGTCTGGAGGGCGAGGAAGGGGGGATTCGTCCACTCCCCCTTCCTCAAGATATTTGGCAGAGCCAGGGTAGGAAACTCAGCTGCATTCATTCCCCGCAGACACGGTGGCCGGCAGCCAGCTGCAGACATGTGGCACGGGGAATGGGAACAGCAGTGGGGAACCCCAACCAGCGCCGGCCTCAGCCAAAGCGGCGATGGGGCCATTGTCTGCGGTGGCTGGTGCTTGCGCTGCGGCAGGCTGGAAACCTGCAGAAATCCGCTTTTTCCCCCCCCGGCATTTGTGTATTATAATACGAGCCTGAAAGAGGCTCAGAAATACCCCGCGGGCTGCCTTTCTCAGGCTATGCATGCAGTCGGAGGCAGAAAAAGGCAGCGTGGCAAACCTGTCTCCATAAGGCTTCCCGGTAGCCCCAGAGCACCCATGCCCACCTGCACGGGTGGAGAGGTGGCTGCAGCGCCCAGCGAGGGGTCCCGCAGCACCCAGGGGCGACGGAGAGCTCTTTTGCCAGCAGCTGCTCTTTCCATTATGAACTGGACTGGAACCTGGATGAATATTTCCCTGAGATGGAGAAACACATTTCACTTTTCAGCCAGAAAAAGGGGCCCCGGCTGCCTGTCCAGGCAAAGCTCAGGAGGGGCACAGGGACAGGCTGGGGAGCCAGCGGTGGAGCTCAACCAGCCTCACAGGAGGGAGAGACCATCTTGCAGGGCCTCTGAAAGAAAGCAGGCCTGCAAGGTGTGGAGGAAGATCTCACAGCTTGCAGCACTGAGGAACTAGAGCCTAAACATCTTCCATCTCATTCAGCCCATGGGGAGCTCACAGACCAGCCCCAGACCTTCTGCAATGACCCGTATTAATGTGCCGGAGGAAAACCCATCCCCACTGGCTCCGGCAAGCAGGGATGGAGGTAGCTGCCCTGCACACCTTCGCTCCTGTGCAGGGCGCTTTGTGGGGGGGGGTCCTGCAGAGGCAGGCATCACCCCGCACCAGCCCCGGCCCCAGGCCAGCCTGCTCCCCAGCACAGCGGCCAGGCGAGGGGAGCCAGCCCTCAGAGCCACCCCTTCCCACACTGGCTCTGACGAGGAATTTCTTGTTCGTGCATGGAAAAAAGGCTTTTGCTTGAATGATGTCCTGGGACTTTATTTTCCAGGCTTGACTCATTCATTGGAAGGAAAGCAGGGTGTTTGCAACCAGGGGATATTCTGCAGGCTTCAGAAAGGAAAAACGCCTGATCCATCCATCAATCCATCCGTCGCCTCGGTGCCCAGGTGTCGCCGAGCAGAAAGAGAGGGACAGGGAACAAAGGGGAGCAAGTGAGGGGCTTCCCCGAGGACATGCATGCCTGCTGGCCAAGCAGCATACTGCCGGGCACAACGGGGCAGGAGCAGACAGCCTGAGCCTGGGCAGGAGACGGGCTTTTACTGCGAGCATGGCACCTTGATGTCTGTACGCTGCTGTTAATTAGCATGTATTGGTTTATAATTGCACCAGCAAAGTCAGAGCAGGAGTGACCTCACCACCGGCTAATTCTTGACAAAGAAGGAGAATCTGGGGGCACCTGGAGCACAGTGCGGCACTGCAGCCCTTTCCCAGCCATGATTAATCCCCAGGAAATGTTCTGTGGTCAGGCCATTACCACTCAAATCTGTGGATGAAAATGAATCAGAGCAGCGTATGACTGTGGGAAAATTGTCACCAAACTTGGATGGTTTTGCTTTGTTTCACCACAAAATTATTAATGAAGCATTGAAGCGGAGATGGATCTCTGATTGTAACCTGACGTTAACCCCTTACTGGACCCAGTCAGGCTGCTAGTAGCTGCGTTCATGGGAGAACAATTCCGTACTTCAGCTCCTGGCTGTGTGGAAATTCTTTAAATCAAGACAGAGAGACTGAGCTGTGAGTTTTACTGATGATGGCTGCCCCGTCTGGGTGTCTGCCTTGGCTGAACTCCTGCAGTCCTCTCCCAGCCTGCTCCGAGCGGCGCGCAAAGCCTGGTGCGGATTCCCCATCCTCCTCCCGCATCCCTCCTAGACCTATTCTCTGCCCTCCTTGGGCAGTGGGTTTTCTCCTCCCAGAGGTTTGTGAGTGGGAGCTTCCTTGTGGGGCCCTGAGGTCCCTGCTGTCCCCTCCAGCCCCACAGAAGCATCTCCTCCAGCTCCAAGATCCCAGCACGTGGTCTGTGGGGTGGCTGTTTGGAGAGCATCCTTCTCAGGGCTGGACCACGCCGTGAATCAGGACGTATAATGAGATTCTTGGCAATGTGTCTGCCTCTTACAAACGCCTTCTGGAGCAGCTTGCCAGACAGATCCACAAGTGCAGCCTCCCTCTGCCGCTCGAAAATGAAAGAGAGCTTTGTGAAGCCACCACAACCAAATCTTTCTTGTGGGTGGATAGGCAGCAGCAGTCAGCCTGAACGCAAAGCCCTGCTTGTGCCACAAACCTTCGGCAGACCCTGAAGGGAGGAGGGGAGAGAGGCAGGGGCTGCAGAGGAGCTGGGACACGTGGGAGGACAGAGAACGGAGAGGCGTGCGGGGTGCGGTGTGAGGAAGGAGATGCGATGGGGAGAGACAGTGCAATGACGCACGGGGCTGTAGGAGGAAGATGGGAGAGGGACCGGATTGCATGGCACAGGGTGCATGGCGGAAGGATGCTGGGGTTTGCGTGGAGCTCACCCAACAACCACGAGAGCCCCCACACATAGGCTGAGATGTAATAGCCATGGAAATAAATCCATTTATGCTTTACAGACAGTGCCTCAGAGATCAGCCTGTGTTTGGCCCCTCAGCACAGGAAGGGGACTGTCCAGCAACGAGGCAGGGCTGCACACCGCAGGCTTGCTCCAAGCAGGCTCAGCTCTGCTCTGCTCAAGCCCCTGGGCTGGGAGAGGGGGCAGCCGGCCGAGCCAGCCACCCTCACCCCTCTGCAGAGCCCGGCCGGCGGCCAGCATCTCCACCGAGGGGCTGGGGAGAAACAGCAGGTACAGGAGAATCGGCCTGAAACCAGGCTTCTGATGCTGGGTAAAGAGCCGCAGTGCTGGATCTGCCCAGAGCAGCCTGCTCAGGGAACTTAGTGCACAGAGGCGATTTAATTCAGTAACTGATTTTTCCTGTATGTATATATATAAAAAAATGTTTGAGGTAGAAAGAGTCAGAAGTGTGTGTGCATAGCCTCAACTCTGAAATTTCATCTCAAAGCAAAAGTATATTTATACATATTTTGAAGTGTATTCATTTAAAATAATAAAAAAGAGCCCTGAAAAAGGAGCAAATTCTTTGGCTAATGGGATCCACAGGGAAACTAAAAGAACTTAATAGCTCTGCAGGAAAGTCTGTGCAGCACCTTCATGTAGAGGAGCTACAGTGGGGAGGGGAAGAGAAATGGAGGGGGGGAAGGAGAGGAATGAGGTCTCAGAAACTGTAAGTGTCTGAAAAATGATGTCAGGTGTCACAGGGTTACCCGAAGGGCCACAGGTCGCTGCCATGTTCTGTTGTCCTGAGGACATCAGCGGTCTAGTAAGCCTGACAGGTTCTCGTTGCTTTTGCGCTTGTAGCTCGCCATCACCAACAGTCCCAATTCATTAGGAAGGGAGACGTGTAATTTGCCTATTGTGTCATTAGCGAGCATGGATAATCAGCAGCAATATTGCAAACCCGCACGTCCCCGTGGCAGAGCCCAGCCAGGCAGAGGGGGGTGGATGGGGGATTGTAAGAGCAGAAATAAAATGAAGTGGTTTTAATTTTTCAGGGAACCAGACCATTTCTGTGGGTGAGAATGGGGCTGGAATGCTTCAGTAATCCAATACGGTGCCAGGCCTGCTTCTGCGGCACTGCGCCCCGGCGCTGCTAGGGAGCACGTGGAAAAAATACCGTGGCTTTTCAGAGACGAATATATGTATCCTAAGCTGCATGGCACACACGCATAAAGAAACTCAGGCAAGGTTTCCTAAAGCTCTGTTCAAAGTGGGCTGTGATAGCTAACTGTTGTATTTATAATACTTCCTGTTGCACTTTGTGGTTTAAATCGATTTCAATATACTGGATTTTAACCGTGATCCCACTGCTGGTTGTACTCTTCCTCACCGAGTCTATTCTCTCTCTCTTTATATATATATGTACACACATTTATATTTATAGACCTATGTGATCCACACAGTTGTGGTTACGGTACCACATGCTCTGCTGACTTAAATGTAATTTAAATTGTGCAGTATAACACTGGATGTGCTGACAGTATCCAAGTACCAGTGGGTGAGGGGCAGCGTCTTTCCTCGGCAACAACGACCCCCAAAGAAGAGGGAAGAGACGAGGGCCCGGCTTGCAGCTGATGGGACCATCAGCTCCTCCCCGGAGGAGCTCCATCTCAACCAAGGCCACTGGGCAAAGCTCCAGGTGACACCTGGAAGGCTCACCAGGTGAGTTTTTCCAGCAGACCAGGCCATTTCAGCGCATCTGTGCAGAAGATCCCTGGAGCAGCGGTCCCCTGCAGCCAGATTACCCTCCGCAGCCCACTCCCCGTGTTTGAAATGCATCGAGGGAGCACGTGTTGAAGCATCCACGTGGTGCCAGGGAGTGACACGGTCACTTGCCTGGCTGGCTGTGCCTATGCTAGGGGAACCAGGGAGTGCTCTCCTGCTCCAGATGTGCAGCCCAGCTGCACCCGCAGGCATGGCGGGGCGAGCTGGTGCTTTGCCTCCGCACGATGCAGTGGGTACCACTACATGGTCATTGGCAGAGTAACAGCCTTCTCCGCCTCACCCGGCTGCGGGGAGAGAAAACCTGCAATGCTTGTAAGAAATTCTTAGTTGCATTGCAGAAAATCATGCAAATACTTAGACAGATGCTTACTTATCTCAAACCAGAAAAGCAAATTGTATATTCCGCGCCGAACAGGAGAAGACTGCTCTGTTCCCTGCTTGCCAAATGAAAGGCCCTTCTCAGGACAAGCCAGAGGTGCACCAGCAACGTGGCAGAATCTGCAACACCACTTCCAGCCTGCCTGCATCGCCCGCTCGGGAGCTGCCACCTGTATGAAACTTGTCACAGCAAAAAATGAATATATGTAGTACTGAGGTGGGCTGCAATCATCCCGATCTTGGCAAGATGAAGGCCACAAAGTAGATTAGATGAAATGGAGCTCTTTTAGAACAAGCTTAATTTTTGACTGGGTTTGAAGCCAACATGATGTGCCTAGGCTTTCTTGTTATCACTGGAGTGGCAATTACAGCTTTGCCTCCAAAACCCTCAGCCCAGCTCTGAACAGGCCCTAGTCACCTCCCACACAAATTTAACATTTCCTTTCTCCATCAGTTTCTATCTCAAGAACAAAATTGGCCAGAGCTGCAATAAAGGGAGGATATCCTGAGACCTTAGGCTATGTTTGTACGTGGAAATCGATCTCCTGGGCTGGAACTGTGATTCATCCACACTACAGAGGAGTAAAACTAGTATTTTGTACCAAATTAACAGGAAAATCCTGGTCAAGATTGGGGTTTTGCATTTTCCTCTCATCCAAGTCTCTGTAAAACCAGAGGCTTTGCTTGTCATGTTCTTTGCAAACTAGGAGGAAAATCAAACTGGAGCACGGCATAGTCTGCAGGGCACATCGCTTGAAGAGACAGCATCCATCCTCACCCTGTGACAGAGCACACCCATCTCCAGCAGATCTCCATATCCCTCTGAAAGAGGACACGCCTCACTTGTGGTCATTGTTCAACCACCTCACTTTAATGAGGTCTTCTGAAAGAAGATGGATTTCTCTCAGGAGATGGCATATGCAGGACCATGCCCCTGCTTATCCATTTGGAACTGAAAACTGAATGGCGCTAGAGCATCGTGTGGATCCCCTTCAGAGCACAGCATCAGCCTGCAGACAAAAGTCCCCACCTGACACAGCACGGTCATCCATCGGTGCTGAATCCACCAAAGCCGAGCCAGCCAGTAGAGTAGATCTGCTCTATGGAGTTTATTGTCTCAGCACAACAGACTAAAAATGGATTCTGCAGACACAGCAATAAAGGAACAGCCATTTCCCCTGCTGATTAGTTTAAGTTATAATTACAATTTTGTTGTTGGTTTAGGATCACTATAAAGCAGACCCTGCTAGAGTACATATGGAGAGAGCAGTAATTTAAACAAGCCAAAATCAGGCCACTTCCATTCTGATCTGAATCCAGTGCAGTCTCAGCCTAGGCACCCCTGCCCTGCGATGGAGAGCTCTGCCCTGAGTTCTGCTCTCTTCTCTCCTGGTTTTACCAGAATTCTGTGTGGCCCAGACCACAACCATCTCCACATCTCCTTCTTCCTCTCATGCTCTCCTTGAGCAAAAAATATTTGTGAGACCAGGTTGCCCGGTGGCCCACCGAGGGCTTGCACAAAGTAGGTACAAACCCAGCAATCGATGATTTGGCCTGAGCTCTCCCTCCTCTGACCACTTGGAGCCTCACCCCCTCATTCCATAGCTTAATTGGACATAATCACTTTAACTTCTCTGCAGTCTATTCAAATTAGAAGCACATCGATTCCAGGAAGAGCCTGGGATCCAGCCTGAGCCCCAGCTGTTGCTCACAGCTAAGTGAGCTGCTTACCCAGAACCTGACAAAACTATCAATCATCCTCATCCGATGGTTTCAGTCTGACTGGCTGATGGAGACTGTACACCTGACTGGAGAGGAAACCTTAGGTTAAATCACGTCGGGTGTAGAGAGATAGGCCTGAGCTCGTTCTCCTGCCAAATAGACAACACACAGCAGCAGAGCAGAGGTGGCACCTCCCACACAGCTGGGATGCAACTCAGGCAGGGGCTATGGCTTGGATGGCAGCTCCAAGAGCATCCTGGTTTCCCTGGGCTTGGTCTGTCCTGTGTCACTGGTCCTTTTAGCTATGGGAACTCGATACACGGTGGTGATGCGGGCTGCAGCCCGCCCAGGTGTGATCTTTGGTGTTAGGTCTGGCCTAGCGAGAGTCTCTGCAAGAACATCACTTTGTAGCATGCCGGTGGGAACAGCCAAGGTACCATCCAGAAAACACAGCCAATCCCAAATACATCCCTTGGTTGACATTCTCCATTCTCACTTTTCTCCACGAGTTCCTCAAGGAGTAGAGCAGATGTGCCTGTGGAGCTACAGCACTGCTTATAGTAAGGGGCATTGGACTGTGAGCTTTGGGGCTGGATGCAGGTCTTTGACCCCAGCGCCCCTGCTCAGAGGTGCTGGGTTGCCAGAACGATCCCTTCCATCTTTCCTTTATCGCTGACTGTGTTGTCTGGCACAGTCAGAGTCGCTGCTCTGTTTATTTGGTCATTTTGGGGGTGGGAGGAGGGGGTCGAGGGTATAATTTTCAGCAGTCTATGACAGCGTAATTAGGTAAATATAAATGAAAGAAAAACATGCTCTTGAAGTCCAGGGACTTTCACATATTTTCGCTGTTATTCCATCTCACTGGAAAAATAAAAGCTACTCAGCATGAACATTTATTAGCAATTAGTATGTGGGGCACTTGGGACCTCCTGGGACAACTAGGCAATTAAAGCTTCCCACAGCCTTCTCCCTGGATTTTGCCACCCTGTGCTCCTTTCTGGTCACAGCCCTGCCTGTCTGTGACAGGATGTTCTGCATTTGTGAGGCTGGGACCTGAGGCATCAACAGCATCAGATAGCTCAGAGCAATGTCCTGGCTGCAGTCTGCCAGGCCAAAACCTCCAGAGCATCTTCACCCTTACCCAGAGTCAGTTAAACAACAAATGAAGCAAATCCTCTTAGAAAAAGGAAAAAAAAAAAAAAAAGGAGTACCATGTGAAACCACCATAAAAGGACAATAAAAAGATCTAGATCAGCAGCCCAACAGTCTGCATCTTCACCACGACATCGCTGTGAACTTTTCTATTCTCTGCCCATCTAGACACACACTGAGCAGCTCCTTTGAAATCAAAGCCTTTGCACATATATTGAAGACAGAATCTGTCAGCTTAGTTTAAGCTCAAGTGATAGACTTGGACGTATGTTAGTGCAATGTTTAGGAATCAACTTTGCCATCAGGAAGAGGAATGTTTCCAGGAGGCTGTTTGTCTCCGAAAGAAGGCAGTTTTTGGCAGGGGGAAGATTTAAACCTTCCTCTGCAATGCTGGGAGCCTGAGCAGCAGGGCACCATGCAGGTGTGAAGGGCAGGAACTGGTGCTGGCTCACTCACTGCCTCACCTGCCCAGAGAATAAGAGAAATACCAGGGTGGACAGGCCTAATACCCTTGCAGAGGCTACTGATGTTATTATATTTTATACCTCTTTTTTTCCTTCCTAGATCAGAGTTCGAGGTCTTGGTTTCCCCTCATGAAATTAAGAGATTGAGTATAGGTAAACTTTATGCATAAGGTCCTTGAGAAAGCCTTATCTTATAAAGGAAGCACTCAGAACCTGGATTGCATGTTTTAGCAGTAAATTAGAAAAAAAAATCACACCCCCACCCCCCGGTTTTCAATGACTTTGTTTTAAATCTGCTATCTAATAGTAGTCACAAATGAAGCTGGCTGCTCTGGGAGATCAGAGGCACTTTCAAAGTTTTACAGAATGTCTTCCGAGGGCCATGGTGAAGGTAAAAATTGAGCATTAGGAGAGAAGTACTTACTTTTACAGAGAACGAAATGAGAACAGAAAAAAACCTTAAAGATCAGATTAACTTGTTACCACATGTAATTGTAACTGCAGACTGCTCGAGCGCTCTGAGGACTGTACAGACACTAAGGGGCAGGCTGCCATCACCAGTGTGAAACTGCACCACAGCTAAAGGTCCAGCCCTGCCACAAACGGGGCTGCTCTGATGGGGAACACCATGTGCTTCAGGGCTTGGCGACACTCAGCCTTTCGGAGCTGGGCCAGGTGAGGAACCAGAGCCCTTCTCCTCTGCACCAGCCACCACCTCCCCTTCCCCACTCCTCCCAGCCCTCGCTAACTGGCTTGCCGGCATTCAGCCCTATAAGCTGGTAGTTCATGTTTGCAAGATGTGTTCTCACAGCTGCAGTTTGTACCACCCGGGAAAAGCCAAATGCGGTTAAGTCTCAAGACAACATTTCAGTTGGACTTTTTTTTTTTTTTCTTGCTGGGAGCCTCAAAGCTTGTCAGTTGTGCAGCCAAACTGCAACCTTGCTGCTGTGAGAAGGGCCAAGCTTGGGTTTGTTCTCCTGATGAAGAGTGAGATGGGAAAGGACCAGAACTGAGACAGAGCTGGGCTTCCTCCTCCTGCTCCTGCTGGGAGAAGGGAAAGGCTGGGAGGACAGTGACCAGCACCAAGCTGCAGCTCCTTCCTCTCCAGTGTGGAGAGCCACCCTGTTGCCACCTTGAACCAGGAGCCCTGACTCTGTTTGAGCACAGACCCCAGGGACTGGACTTGCCCCAGAGAGTTCACCGTCAAACCAGGCTGACCCTGTCAGGTCCCACCACCCACTTGCCCAGAAGCTGCATTTCAACTCGCGGATTGCCGCAGAGACAGGCAGGTCCCAGCCCAACCTGCTGCCACCACCACCTAAAGCCTTTGAACAAGACTGCTGGTTTTCAATCTGAAATTCTAGCTTCCAGCCAAGTAAATAATTGTACGTGTCACATTTATTTACTGCCTCAAATAATTCTTTGCTGGCCCTTTTGGTTTGGACATAAGTAATTTTTTAATATATGTTTTCTCACACTGGTGGCACATAATAAAGTAATCATGTAATTACTGCAGCCATAAATTTGTCACCTTGGTAAGTAATTTTTATGACTTAGAACAAGACAAGAAAAGTGTGCCTCCTTTTCTGCAGTGATGTGGTTTGTGGTCACAGGCACTTTAAGGGGTGGGTTAGTTTGTGTCATTCTGATTCAGGTGCTTAGAATTCGTTTATACTTTGTTCAAGTCTTTCCTCAGCTGCCTGCTCAGTGATATTAAAACATTTTCAGAATTTAACCCCCTCGCAAATCACAAAAACCTCACCTGGGAAGCCGAGCACTGAAGAGCAAGGCACAGAGTGATTAACAGCCTCCTGATCTCACCTGGAGCAATGCAGGCACATCGTTTTCCTGGGAAAAGGGGCATCAGAGTAACAGACTGGTAAAAAATCAGTACTGAAAGGGACTCCAAGCAGCCTCACCCCAGGACAGAATCACCCATTCCCTGCGGTTGCTGACAGATGCTTGTTTGCCCTCTCCTTGAAGAGGCACAATGATGGAGAAGCCAACATTTCTCTAGAAAACATAAACTGGAATTTCACTGTCTTCACAGGTAGGAAGATTTCCCTTTTCTCTAGGATTTATAGTTCTTGCTGTCGCTCTCCTAGGCCCTCCCAAATACCTCATGCAGAGCTGTGGCAACATTTTCAGGTTTCAGATAATTCAAGAGTGTTTGGAATTAGTTTTCACAGCAATTCCTCTGATTTACAAAAGTACTGCAAATAGCTTGCTTTTTAAAAAGCAACTTTTCACAGTGACCTTATTTTATTACAATATTGTAACAAAACAAATTTCAAGTCATGAAGTTACAAATAAAAAGAGAATACTAATATTCATTTTGAGAAATCAGATCGGAAATTTCCAGCTGTGCTGCACTTCTTCATTAGGACTATTTTTGTTTGATCTGTAAATTAAATTTTTCTTCTTGCAAAGGTTGTATTTTGGATAAAATAGTGTTTTCCAGGAGGCAAATACTTCATTAGAATTTTCTTAATCACTTGTAGCCCCATGTCAGCAGGGTTGATTTCAATGCCTTAACGCTAGGTGTATGTTTGAGCACTCCATGGCATCAGAGCAGCAGTTTTCAGTTTCCTCCTGTTCTCTTTTCCATCTCAACACAACATATCTCTCTAATTCAAGGAACTATGAACTGGCTTCAATGTGCTGCCAATCTGCATTCAAATAGCTGGTAATAGTGAATTTTTCCCATTTCAAAACTCTCCACATGAAAGTCCCAAAGTATTTGAGACATGCAAGTTGTGAGTTACGCTCCAGGATGCAGACCTGTGGGCAAACTCAAGTACAGAGCAGGTACGTGACTCACTCCAATTTAACGCTGGAAGCCAGTGGTAGAGCTGGACTCCGTAGCTAGAAACCCTGCACTTAAAGCAGAAGCTTTCAGATCTTTTCAGTTTTCAGTTTTCCCTGGTGGAAAGAAGGATACTGCTGGTTATTCCTGTATCACATATCTGAATACGCATTTCTTAGCCACCTTTCAAGGACCTCCAACAAACAGGTCATGACCCCACAGGGGATCTAATGGCCCTCAGGGGCAAAACGCCTCTCCCCAGGGTGGGTTTTGCCACTGATTCTGAATGATTGCTGGAGAAGAGAGAAAAATCAGATAAGAAGACTTTTCTTGTCCAGCGGGATAAATATTCCCTGCCACAGCAGGAAAGGGGGTAATTGTGATACCACAGCTCCTAAAAGCCACCAGACAGCAATCCCTTGAAAGACAGGTTCACGCATTTTGCCCTGTCATAGTCAGGGGCTCCTCCTGACAAACTAGTTGCTGCTGCTGCTCAAGAAGCATGTTTTATTCATGCCAAAGAGTGTTCTTTTGGCCGCGTCAACATCAAGCAAATGCAGCACAGAGTGGGCCAGTTGGGTTCATCCCAGGAAATCATTTCTCTCCCTCAGGGAAGTGCTGTGCAATGCCCTTAAGCCCTCACTGATATTTAATGGTGCGAGCCTGATGCTTAAGCACTGTCCCTGCAGTGGAGTTGTCTTGCTTCTGCGTTGCTTTAAGGCAACAATCGCTAGCGTTTGCAAAGGCTGAGGGGAAGGATTTGTTTAATGCAGCCCCAAGCCCCTGCCCTAATGGTTTGTTAATCCATACCCAGTGCATCGAATTTGCCAGCTGATTCTCAGGGGTCCCCAACATGCCTCCATCCTCCAGACGTTTGCAGGCAGCCTGTGGTTTCCTGGGATCCCCTAGGGAAAAGGAACAGCGACTGTAATAACAACCCCCACACAGCCCCCTCCCTCCTGACCCAAAAGCAGCTGGCAGCCAAAGTGATATGCACATTACTGGATTTATATGAAGTGCTGCTGAGCAAGAAAGATTTGAGGGGGTTTAACAGCTAGATGGGACAGAGATGATCTCAGTGCATTGGCTTGTGCTGCGAGGAAGGGTGAGAGCTTTAAAGTAACAGAACAGGAGAAGCCTGCAGAGAGTGGAGGTGTCTCCTCCTGTCCCCACGGGACAGCCAGCACACCCGAGGCACCATCAGGAGCTGCAGTAGGACCCTGACTGCGCGAGGCAGTTGAATATGCACTACCCAGAAGTGGCCATAGGTGACAAGACTGCTGGTAAATGATGCAATCTCAAATGATGCTTATACTCCAGGTCTGCCCAGTACAAGGGCAGAGAGAGAAACTTGGTTGTGTTTTCTCCTGTAGACCCCCATCATACTACAGTGCTGGAAAAAGCAAAGGCCTCCTGAACACGCAAGAGGGTTTTATGCAGTCATCAGGCTGGTACTTGATCAAGCCTGGAAGGACGTCTTACTGCTGCAGTTTACTAGCTCCTTGTTGATGTTTAGAGCAGATGCTGTGTGTTAAATTGCCCTGTGATAGCAGGGTGAATTTCAATGCATCTGCAGGCTCTGGTAACACCAGCCAGGGACAGACTACATCCACAGGGACGGTGTGCTTTGCCTGTACACAGACCACCTAGATGCTGATTGGGAGCACCCCCTGCTAGCAGCTGATACACACTTCTGCCAATAGCCAAAAACTCGCAGCGATAGCCCGTCACTCCCCGGGTCCTGCTGATGGGTGCTGTGCTGCAGCCCCCTCCCTGCTTCCCCAGGTCAGGGTTTTCTTCCCACGCCTTAGCTGTATTTCTGTCCGGATAGGCAATGCCCTTCACACCGTCTCAGGGTCCCTCTTGGTAAAGTCTGTCAGTCTCATGGAGCTGGAGCTCAACTCAGGGCATCTCAACAAAGCAAATTAGCACCTACTAGAAAGGAAGTTAAGAGCACCCACTAAACCCCAACCAAGTGATCAAGTCTCAGCAGGAGACTTAAATCATGTTCATCAGGGGTGAGGAGCTGTGGGATTAACCCCTTTGGTTGCTCGTCACTCCTTTCACACAGAAAAGCTTTTAATAGGTCAGCAGATAAAAAAGCAGTAGCAAAAACATTCCTTATCTCCCCTGCCATGCCTGGGCTCTGTAATACAACTGATTCCTGCGATGTGCAGACCTACTCAAACAAGTTTATCTTCATTCGAGGAATAGTCATACAGTGAGATTGCAATGTAATTACCTTCTCACAAACCCTAACTGGAAATCTTCACATCCAGTCATTAGCTTTAAGACAGGCAGACAGGCAATTATATCTGAATAAATGACTAAGAAACGAATCCAGGAGACTCTCAGCCCTGATTCAACCTCCAGTTCACAATCTTGGGTGCAGCAGCAAGCTGTCCGTCAGGGCTACCTGTGCCTGGCACGATCCTTTGCTTGCCCCGCACCAGTCATCTTGGCCATCCCGAGAGTCCCACAGGTGACCCAAGACCTCCCTTCCTGTGATCCTGGCATGGGCGAGCTACCTGCCTGCCTCCCCCATGGTCTGGGATGGGCCTGGGTAACCTTGGCAAGGTCTTGCCCAAGGCTCCAACACCTCCCAAGTATTTCACTCTTGGCTGAACTCCTCCTTCACCTTTTCCCTTCCTCTCTTTTCTCAGTAGGTTTATAAGCCTCGATGCTGAATGTGTGAAGTCTCCCAAACAGGTGAGCAATAAAACATCCGAGACCTCATTGCAGGGGAGGCAGCAGCACTACAGTCTCTTGGTTAGAACACGCAGGCAGCAAGCCAGGACACTTGGGATCAATGCCTGGCTCAAGCATAAACTTGCTCAGTGGCCCTGGGAAAGTGGCAGAAGGGAGTGGGCTTTCCACAGGAGCCGGGTTTCCCTCCACGCGGTGCTTCAGTGGGGTCAGCTTTTCTGAAGGGCCCAGCATCCACTAGTACCCAAAGTGGCACTAAAAGTCCCCCAGGCTATTAGGAACAGCCCTCCCTCCACTGAAGTCATCAACCTTCCTCTTCCTCGTTCCCCTGTAAGACTGGAACATCACAGCTGGCCAGTTTCCAAGCCTTTCCCAAGGAGGGTGGGTGAATTGCACTGAATGTATTTCCCAGCCATGCTCTTTCTGAAAGCTGTTTTAAAAAGCCAAATGCAACGCTCTCCCCCATAGACCCCTCTAAAGGGTCTGCATATAATTGTCCTCCTGTGGATGCCAGCATTACCATATACCTACAGGAGAAAGAGCAGGCGCATAACGGAACTGCCAGCCACCTCACGGTACCCACGATATTGATTCAGGGGCTGCTGCCTGGTACTCACCAGGTCTGCATTCCTGCTCCCCTCCCTCCATTTTACCATCAAGATGGATATTTTATCTTGTGTGATTATTTACTTAACGAAACACAGGTATTTGCAGCCCAGAGGGTATTCCCCACTGGGAGGCTGGAATAACAGTTTTGCACTGCACAGCACATCAGGCTTTGGGAGTACTGACAGCATCCTTTACAGGGGGAGATGATGGTGTTTGGGAGGAGGAGGAGGAGCCAAAGCAGCTTAAGAGGTTGTTTGATTGTTTCCTGGTTGTGAAGAAAGTCAGCTGGTTAGAGAGAGAGAAGAGGAGGAGGGAGAAGGCAGAGAAGGTGGAGGGGGGTGGTCTGCTGACGATGGGAACGACACTTCTGGCACCAGCTTTGTACATATGGAAGCCTGGATTCCTGGCGAGCCTGGGCTGTGGGTGGCCAGGTCTCCCTTATCTCCCCGGGGAGGGTGCTTCCTGGATGCTGTTCCTCCTCCCGTCCCCAAAAGAAACATCTACAACTCTCCCTTTGTCTTCTGCAGAAACCTCGAATTAACGTCGTGTTATGATGCGCAGGGGAAGGAGCCTCGCCGCGTGCCCTCCTTCTCCATGCTCCCACGCTGCCGACAAGGCAAATTCATTTGGCCGTAGCAAGTCCCAGAGAGGCCCCTGCAGCAAGGGCTGGAGCTCTGCTTGCTGCTGGGTGACAGGCAGCCAGGACCCTTCCCTCTGCTCTTCCAGAAAGCCCCTTCCCAGCCCTGGCAGCAACTGCACCGGAGTCGCAGGCACTCCCAAACCGCAGGCAGATCAAAACCAGATGATGGAGATACATGCCCCCTAGAAGCAGCTAGTGCCAGGCCTGAGGAACCGCCATGAACCCACTCTCTCCAAGCAAGGAATAGCACTCCGAGCTCCCAGCTGACCTCATGAAAAGCTAAACCCTCAAACAACCCAAATTCTACACCACAGAACCGAAGGGGAGGCCCAGGCTGGGAGGGCACAGCCTGAAGGGGAAGCGCTGAGCGTGCCCTCAGCCTGGAAGGGGGCTGCGAGCAGGCCGGTGCTCCCAGCGGCTGCGGGATTGGGGGGGGGGGTTGGGGAGCAGCTGCAGCCTCACGACTTCCACTGCGGTATCGCGATCCCTATCGCGATCTCCACGCCGCCCGGCCCTGCCGGCAGATGGCCGCTGGGCCTGTCACATGCCTCGCGTCCTGCCCCCTGTTTGGCTGGTGTGGTCTATATAAACCGCGTCCCGGCAGAAGTTGCTAGAACGCGCGCTCTCGCTGAGGGGGGGGGGCGGGGCTGATAAGCAGAGTTAGGGGTTTTTAAGCATGCTTTGCTTTTCTTTTTCTGGACCACACAGGCCTTCCCTGAGGTGTCGTTCCTAGCAAAATTAGACCACTGCGAGATTTATTGGCTGAGGGGAGAGCTGGAGTTCAGTTCTCTGTCATCAGGTTCATAGGCAGTAACTCCAGTCAGGCGCGCGGCCCGGGCCCACATCCCTATCCCCTCCGTGCTCGGGGGCGGGCAGGCGTGCTCGGGGCCTTCCTTCCCTCGCTGTTGTCTGATGGGGCATGTGGCTGGGCTGTGGTCACCCCCACAAGCAGGTTTTGGGGCTGCTTGTTCCCCCCCTGCTCCCTGCAGCAGGGCTGGGTGAGGTGGAAGCCAGGCAGGAGGTGGCAGAACATGGGCAGGCGGAAATCCCTGTGGATTTGACAGGGAATAGCTTGACCCATGGGAAGGTGCTGCACTAACCCACAGCACCCTGCTTCTGAAAGGGCAGTAAAAACCCCTCGGGGACAAAAGAGTCTAGTGACTGGTCTTCTGACCAGGAAAGGGAATTTGTAGTCTTGCGGCTGGTAATGCTTATCCTTTTCAGTGTCTAAATGGCCAGCATCAAGCTCCTTGACAGAGCCCGTGCTCTGTAGTTAGTGTTTGGCAGCTGACAAAGTGTGGTCCTTCAGCATCGCCCTTCCCAGCCTCGGCAGTGGTGGTGGCCCACAGGGCTGCTCTGGGGAATGCAGAAGGTCTGCCAGGATTCAGCTAAGCCTTTGAGCTTGGCATGGGAGGGACAATGGAGACTAGCCCGTGGTGAGATCACGTTTTATATCATGGAAGGAAGGCCTCACCATATCACTGGAGACATGCCTGTAAGAGAAAAGTTCATCTTAACAGGCAGTGTCAGGCTTTGGAAAGCATGGGGCTGTGGGCTGTATGGTGTAGAGTCTATCCACCTACAGGGAATGATTGATTTTGGGTTCAATCTGGTTTTCCTCAGCCTGAAAGTGTTGCTTCAGAGTGAAAAAAGTGTGGGATCATGCTGCAGCACAGCCATCGATGGTACCCCGCATCCCTGAGCTTCACCCAGCTACTCGTCATCCCCTCTCCTTCTGTTTGCTGCACCACTGTGCTTCTAGGCTTGCAGAGTAGCCACAGCCAGAGGGGCATATCTGCAGACCCCTCTGCATCTGAAGGCAGAGAAGTGCCAGTAATCTGTGGGGACTTTCACTCTCTTGCCTTGCTACCAGGAACTGATAGCTTCACAGACCAGACAGGCACACACACTGCCTTTCAGGCTGCTCAGCTGCACGTCTGGCCTCAAAACACTCCTGTGTAAAGGCCATCCTCTACAACTGGCTCAGAAAGCGAGCTGTCTGCTGCTGCTCCTCTGCAGGAGCCTGAGCAGCCAGAGATGGAAGACGGCCCTGTTCCCTGGGGTGTCAGCTCAGGAGGATTGATTTTAGCACACTGCTGACTGACAGCTGCTTGCTGGTCTGGCCAGAGGGTTTGGGCTGGCTCACCAGGGAGCCACCCTCCTTCCCCATCCATTAACATTGTGTCTAGCCCTTTGCTTCCCATGCATCATGCTGCACTGCTGCCTTCCATCATGCTCCCAGTGCAGGTGCCTGAAACATGTCTTCTGTACCCTTGGGCAACTGAGAAATATGTAAATGTCCATCTTATTTGCAATGCAATGATGTTTCGAAACATTGAGGTCATTATGTATTAACCTGGCAATGACACTGTTTAATCTTCCCAAGAGGTTGGAATCAAAGAGAAAACATATCGAGCCCATTCCCAGGAGTGTGTCCTGCATTTGTGGTTTTAGAATCAGAAGAATGTAGCCTGTGTTTGTACTTTGCTAGGTTAAGAAAGGACCGTTCTTAGTTGTTTGTTTATTCAGAGGTTAATGCATTAGCTGTAAGGAACCTGCCAGCAAGGGCACGGAACAGGAGCTCTTTTTCTGTCCATGATGGCTAACCTGTCAAAACAGTGGTGGTTCAGGTAGGCATGCAGAAGTGCATGCAGTTCAGTGCTTTTTTCTGGTTACTTGAACATCTTCCACTGAATAAACAGATTGGAAGAGCTTGGTGTGCGCTTTTGTATCGCTTGTGTATGCCCACTTCTGGGCAGAACGGTAAAATACAGGTGTGGTCCTTGTTTAAAGTCACTCTCACTGTGGTCCTTGCCAGAGGGTGGATGAGACTTTGGTGGTTTCATGGTTGTTTATGCCACACCTACTCATCTGTGGTCCTCCCCGTGCTGGCTCTCAGTTGGCTGCGATGGCAATTTTTGTTCGGTTCTGTCAGGATTTGATTTGATACCTTTTTCCAGTTCAGCATCCTTAGTAGGTTATCTAGGCCCAAGCTTAAGTCCAAAGGCTTTGACTGTCCCATTGCTAAGTCCCAGAGTTATCTATAATGGTTTGAATGCGCCCCTTGACCTCTTCAAGAAATGTGACTGCACTACTCTAGCAATTTTTAGGAATTGCTTGCTAATTGTTTCTTAGCACGACAGTTTTTTACTGATGCTGTCACTGACAGTGGGCACAGGCAAGGACAGGTCTTAGAGCCTAGTCACAAAGTCACTACAGAAACAACTATCATGTATTTTAGATGTTCCATCTGCTGCTGAGCTGGGATTATAGCTTGTGCGAATGCTCTTCATCAGCTTCAGTGCAAAGTTATCAAGGTCCATTTATGGGTTAGGAAGGAGCATTTATGGGGCTCTGAATAAGCACAGTGGATTTTACACTGTGTGGCACTAGAGGTACCCCATAGTAAGGGGTTCCCCCGGCAACCTTCTCTTGAAGTTCATAATGGAGAATAGAGTAGGTTAACTTCTACAATGCCTCCAGCTGGGCAGGAGCCTACCTGCCTGTGTCCTGAAGGGCTGAAGGTGGGTGCTGTGTGCAAGCAGGCTCTGCAGCGTGTGAGCTGGACTGTATGGGTGTCTGGGTCACCTGCCACTTAATAGTAACTTGTGCTTGAAGGGAGAGGAAAAACGAACAAGTGACGTACCTAATGGTATGCCCAGGCCTGGGGAGCACTGAGGTGGTGGTCACAGTCCTGCTGCAGAGGCTAAGGCCTGCTCCTCTCCATTCCCAGGCTGCGAATGCTGCAACTCCTGCTGTCCCTGCATTTTGCTTTTCTTTCCTCAGAAGCTATCAAGGCACCAAACTTTTGTACAAGAGTTGGTTACAGAGGGGCATCGCGTCCTAACATATTTAACCCAAACGACTACCATATACACAGCAGAAGGCAAGCTGTCTTTCCACTGTTCCCTTATATATAATACAGTAAATAAAAACTTGGAAATTGCTGTAGAAGCAAGGAAGGCCTTCAGCATGACTCTGCCTGTGCCTGCAAATTCAAGCTAAATTAGCCATCTCCTAAAGGAGACTGTACCAATATTAAACGGATGTAGGTCGTGATCTTTGTCAGCTCTTCCGATGGCCTTTGTTGGTTGTCTTCTGTTCACGCTCATGCCTGTTTTTTAAGGCATGAATGGAAATGATTCTGATCCCATCCTCCACATAAATACCAAGAGGATTCCTCTGGCTAATGTGATTACAGAGGAGACCAAACAGGGAGAGGGACTCTAAGAGACAAAGCTCTTGGTTAAACAACATAGATGTCTCAAATATTTGCCAACACTTGCGAACACAAATATTTATGCCAGCAGCAAGAGCCAAGGCATATTTTTGCTTCAAGATGTATTAAATGTTTCCTTGAGTGTGCAGAATTCGGAAAGAGCTCTTATATCACTCGCCGGCTCATTTTCCAGGCCACTGAATCCACTCACTTATTTGGCAAATCTTGCCATTAACAGTTTTTTCTCATCTGATTTTACTGACTTTCCTGCTTTCTCTGAGAATCTTGTGCAGGGAGGGAAAACGAATGCATTTTTTTTTCCTCCAGCAAGCAAAGCAGTGTATCAGATTGCAGAGTCTCACTGCCAAAGTTGATTATTTGTGGTCCTCTGTATTTCTTGTGACCTGCTCACTCTTGTTGCGGGAGGGGAGGGCTGCGAGCAAGGTCACAGTGCAACGCAGGGACTTTGTAAAGCCATTGAGCCTAATGAGTCTGCTGGAGCTACAACCCAGCCCTTGGCACGTTCCAGAGGCCCTGGGCTGGAGTGACACACCTGAACTTCGGAGGTGGCTGCTGCCCAGTGTGTACAAACCAAGCAGCCCGATTTCCAGAGGGATGGCCAGCCTGTAATTGTGGCCCCACGATAAATGGCACCATTTTTTGGAGGTGTGCCTTCACAGGTGGAGAACCACCAGCAGTGCTACTGCTGCTAATATCATTGCTCCTAGGCTTCTTTGCAGTCCAAGGAATGCCTCTGATGCTAGGACGCTGCAGGAGAGAGCTCTGATCTTTCTCAGACAGCTGTGTTCCCCTTATAAAACAGTATATTGTGCTAACAATAAATGTGAGGCTTATTTACAGTCTCAAACACTGGCAGACTAGAAAGGGGAAGCGGCAGGCAGTTCCCTCACAGAGAATCATGGGGGATTAATCAGTAGCAATAAAACTTCAGTCTGTTCCCCCAGATCAAAGGGGATTAAGCCAGGCACTTGGTCAGTCAAACCTTAGTTGAGGAACAAGGATGTTCGGTTCAGGTGCATGTTGCAGGCTCATCAGAACAGAAACTAAGAGGCAAATTAAGTCTTGGTATGGTGCAATGCCACGGACAATTATGAAGGGGGGAATATTGTGAATGAATAAAAATCATAATCCTTTTCCAAGATATTTGGCTTGTATGAACGTAATAAAAGCTGCACAGATGTTTTTTTGTGGGGGTAATAGAGGGCAGATGAGGTTGGTCTTCCTCTGCAAAGACAAAATGAGCCAAAACGGTGCCTCTGAAGCCCAGAGACAAAGCAATTCATCCCTCTGGTCGGGGAGCAGGAGTAGATAACCTGGGTCTGGAACCAATGGACCCAGAAATTCTCTGCAAAGAAGTACCTTAATACACGAGGAGTGGGAAAAATCCTGTGCAAAAGTGGGGGAGGGAAGTGGGAAACATTTGGTAGGAGCACCATGTTTCTCAGAGTGTCAGTAGACCAGAAAGCAGCACGGGCTGCTTTTGGTTTTACTGCGGGTATTTCACACCATTCTAGCAGAAGCCCAGTGGCAAAGATCTACTGGGCAGACTGGGCTGGGGCTGCAGGGTGGCAGGAGGCACAGAAGGACATTTTGCAGGGACGCAACAAAGCCTGTCGCATGGCCAGGACAGAAAATGGGAAGGGGCTGTTCTGACCCAGGGAAAGGTGAATAGAAATTTGTGGATGCTGAGGATTAGGTGCAGAAAGGGTGTGGTGAGGCCTGGGACCGAAAAGTGTTAATAGGGACAGATGGAGGAAGCTTGCCTAACATCTTCCCACTCTTTGGCTGTCTCCGTCTGGCACTATCAGCCCTTTGCTTAACAACATAATTCATATTGGCACTCAAATTCACACCCACATATCTACAGGGGAAAGCACAGCCCTGACCTGTACTTCCAGTGTGGTTCATCTTGTGAGTTGTTTCTGTACCTCAAAGAATGACTGGAACAAGGTACTCCCTCGGTGTCCTGCATTTCCACACTATGCACTTAATTAACCCTTTTTGTGCGTGACTGAGAACCAAGATATAAATAAAGCAGTGAACAGAAGATATGAGGGTAAATTAGTGGAATATCTCTATGGTCCACTGCCTGGGAAAGGCGAGGGAGGAACAGACACACGGTGCTAGTTTTTGGGCTGTGAAGCTCTCGGGTACCATACCACCCACAACTAAGTCAGGGTTATGACAGCCAGTGTCTCTTAGACACATGGGTATTTCAGAAGCGGCTTCCCTTGGTCACAGGCATGTTTGAATGCATTCTTACGGTGTTTATCGTCTTCATACTGTTCTGTGGTTAAACCCAAGCTATGTTTACTGGAGAGTGGCCCTTTTCCAACCTTGAGGATGGAAATGCGGGTCTCTATACTATGTTCCTTCCTGCGTTTGGCAAGAAAAAATGGAGATGTTTGGAGGAAACAATACAGAGAAACATTTAACGTCAGTGAGACACACACAAAGCATTTTTGGCAGCATGGTGTGGGAATTTGGCATAGACCGTTGCTCATAAGCTCTAGACTCCCTTGTCTACAGCAACAAGTGGCACCTACATCTATTATGTCTGGAGTGTTCGTGGGTCCTAAAAAGGAGGATCTCATAAGAGACTGATAAAGGAACTAATGGTGCTACAAGAGATTTTCTTTAAGGGAGAGTCCTTCTGAGTCCCTAAAAATGGTTAACTCCAGGAGATGTGGATGTTGTCCATGGTTTTGTTGGCATAGCACTAGTTTCTTGTGCTTCCTGGAAAGACGTGGCTATTTCACACCCAAGAGGGACTACAGCAAACCATGTGCTATCCCAGTTTGTTGAAGTGTCTGAGGAGACAGCCCTTGCTGTGGCTATTGCTGCATTTGGAGATTCCTTTGCATCAGTGTGGAGCAGCTTCTTGCAGCATTCTCCGGGGACCATGATTTCAAATGAAAACAACAGCCAAGAGGAGCCAGAGCTCAGTCCTTGCACCAGAACTGCAAGGCCCGTAAATTAACATCTCTATTGTTTTCTCCTTGATTTTGGAACTAAAACTGAAACGTATGGACCCTACTCCTTTCCTCCCCCAGAGGAGTGATAAAGAAAGGATTATTCCCGCCAAAAACATCAGGCCTTGATGGTTCTTATTTAATGTAGGAAAAGGGAATAAACCAAAGACCCAGTTCCCCCTCTGTAGTTTAAGATACACCTTCAAATCTGAAAACTCGGGAATCTCTGGCAGGGTTTCTTTTTTGCTAGAAAAACAAACAAAAAATGTTGTTTTCTGGCCAAAAAGCCCAAGCTGTTCATTTCTTCCCTCTCTCTGTTTTTCCCTTTCCTTTTTTTGTTCTAGGGCTGTTTCTGAGCAGCTAGGCGAGGAGGACACGCTGTATAAACATGGTACCAGCGGGGCGTTTGGAATGCTTCTCGCTCTGGACCTCCTCCCCACAGAGGAGGAGGCTGGCGGGGTGGGGGAGTCTGGGTCATGGAGCAGAGGGCAGGGAGAAGACAGCTTCTCTTTTCTGCTTGCGTGTCCAAATCTTCCCAGCTGAGGAGAGGAACTGGTGTACGCTGGTCCTTTTATTTAGCATTCTGTTCTCTGCTTCCCCTTTCATCCCCATGTGTCAAACAGCTTGTAGTCTTTATTTCAGGGGGCCAAGGAATTTGAACTACAGGCCCAAATACCTCAAGCATCTTTTGATATACAAAGTCTCGAAGCAAAAGTTCAGTGGTGCTGTGAGCCAGCACCCTGGCGGCTGGTAGCTCAGAAGGAGGGCCTGGGGCATAAGACAGTCCTCAACAATTTCTAGATGGATGAGTAAGTTAAAAAGTAGGGAGTCTTGCTTGGGGGATGCAGGCACTGTTTCAGTCTGAGGTCACACAGAGCTTCTTGGTTTCTGGAAGGTGCTTGGCCAGCGGGGCAGAAGCTTTCTAGGGAGGTATGAGAGTCCAAGAGGGAGTACCTGCGGATGGCCCCGCTCTGCAGAGTGAGGGGGGATCATGCCACATAGCAAGGCAGTCCCTGGAGTTCGGCTTGCGAGACGTCTCCCCGACGGGGACCCTCTGCCGGGTCACGCGTCCCCTGCAGTGAATCCATAACCGGAGCTATCGGAGTCCCAGTAGTGTCCTTCCAGCAGGAGCTTTTCACTGCTTCACGCAGAAACAGGACATCACATCACTCTGCAAGGATGTCCTTTACTAATGGGGAAATCGAGGCACAGAAAACGGTGGGGCTTGTCAGAGGCAGAGGGCGTGGAAACAGGAGTTCTGCTTCCCAGCCATTCCAGCCATCACTTTCACCTTCAGGGTAATTGTGGTTTCAGCATGACAGTTGGACATTCCTGTGAAAACTTGGCCCAGCAATGAAGCAAAGCATGACTGTGCCGCTACATATTTCAGACGGTTTTGTTTCTGGTTAGATGAAAGAACAGCAACATCAGCCCTCTTTGTGGATGAACTTCAGCATGTCAAATTACTGTTGATGGCTAAAGAAGGAGTATAGCATACTGGGAAATGCAGTCTCCAAGGGCCATGTCTCGGTATTGTGGAGGACCAAGTCTACGTTATGTTTGCTCTACACAAATTTAGATCCTCCCTTGGTTTCCCAGTAAGTGGCTTCTCACAGGGAATAATGGTCCCAATGAAAGCCCACTGAAGTCAATGGGAGTCTTTCTGTTGACGTCAATAAGTTTGGACCTGGTCCCATGCATACGGCCCTCCTGCTGAAGAGAAATGAGCAGCAAATCTTCTATGTCTGCATGAGGTATTCCGTTGCATCATTCATTGTCTATAACCACAATTCAGCTGTTTTTATATTGCTAAACTGACAACTGGAAGCATTTAAAAGGGAGGGAAGGAGAAAGGTTTGACCGTGCCCTCTTTGCCCGGGGACTGTTAGCATGACACAACCTGATCGCAGGGAGGTCTTCTGGGCAGTGCCTTCAGCAAAGCCAAGCTCCTCCTTTTCAGAAGACCTTCCCTTTTCCCCAGGGTTCAGTGGTGGTAGTGCATCTGGGGAGAAGCGGGTTAAAGTACCCAGTCCTTTCACCCTTGGGGCAGAAGGCCCTGTTAGGGACTGAGGACTATGGGATGCAGTTGTGGCAGCTCGAAATGTTCCCTCCCAGAATGAAACTAATTGCTTCTGCAGTCACTACAAAACCATTGATTGTTTTTGTGCAAATTTTCGGTATCTTCCAAGAGCTCGGGGATTGACAGCCTTTTGGGTATGACATCCCGGGTGGTGCCAGCCTTTCCCAAATTAACAAGCTCTTGAGAACCAGCCTTTGAAAAAGGCAAGATGCTGCCCATCAGCTGATCAGTGAAACCAGTCTGTGTGCGTGGCTGTGGCTCCAGAATCCTGCTGAGTTTAAAACTCGGTGAGGGCTGCTGCCTTCTGCAGGGACCTTCCCTCACGTGCCATGGCTCCTGGCTGCCAGCCCTGCCTCGGCTCTGCTGGGTGCCATTCTCCATGCTCTCACGTGCCATCCTCCACACCCATTGGTGGCTGGCTTCTGCTGCAAAGCATTGAAATCCTTCCAAAGCAAACAGAGCACAAAGGCAGAGGCCATGCTTCAGAGAAGGGTCTTGTAGCTGGCTGTGGGCAAGCCCTCTGCAAACAGGGGAGCTGGGTGCAGGCAGTCAGGAGTCCATCTAGGTCTGATGACAGTGAGAGTGGGGTGCTAAAAATGTGACCCAAGGGTGCTTCCACTTGGCACATCCCTTTTGAATGATCAAATGGATTTTTTTTGTTGTTACTTTCTTCATTGCAGGGGTGTGATGCCTTTCCCCTCAAGTTGGCTGATGGATTGAATAGGTGAATGCCCCTTTGAATTGTCAGCTGTGGCCATGAAAAGGCAGAGGCCAGCTGTTCTAGCCCTGGCATGCCAAGTGTTATCCAATAATCCATTATTACACTCCTGCTTCTCTCCACTCTCAACACTTGCTTTTCTTCCTTGAACCAAGTGCTACCTTGTGGCCATCAGTGGATTTTAAGTTAACCCTGCCGTCACCTGAAAGGCAAGCCCCACCATGGAATAAATCCGAGTTCAGTTGGCATACGAGACAAATACAGAAGCTCTTGTAAGAATCAAGAACAATGTCTTTTAAATATATATGCATATGTTACATATACACACATATGTATGTATATATGTATGTGTGTGTAGACAAATGCAGTGTGTACATATGCATGTGTGTGTAGAGACAAAGGGAGGGAGTACTTTGTACAAAAGGCAAAGGTGTAGAATTTGAGGGTTGCCATGGATACAGGTCAGATGCCTTTGTTCTCACATTGTGGTGTAGCTTAGGGAGATGAGAGATGCGCCAGCTTCAGAGAAAGATGAGGGAAGAATGTTTTTTAATTTTTTTTTTTATATGTGAAGGAAAATATCCATACTTTTTTTATCAAAGTTTGAAATAAAAGGCAGTAAATGAAGGCAATCTACAGATGCATATGTGATTGAACTCACAGAGAGTCTGGGAAACGACTCAGTTGAATGGCATCAAGGGAAATATCATCGTGGTATCGTCATGGTCACAGACAGCCCCTCTGTGGAGCCACAAAGCCACTTGTCTGTGGTAACTCCGCACTGATACGGAGACTGATGTCTTCATGCACCGCCTGCATGTACAAGTGTGCACACATGCATGTGTGTGAGGGCATGTGCGTGCTTCTGCCTTTGTTTTTCCCTTTTAAAGTCTCCTCACTGGCTTTCTATAGTCCCAGGCTATTTGATTCGGTGCTGAGGAGGAGGTTTCAAACCAGGATCCATATGGGGCCCGTCAGTTGCGACTGGATTCATTTTAAAGTCCTTGTTAAGTCCAACAAAAAGCCAAAGATTAGAGCTGATATGTTGGCTTTTATCCAAATACTGATCCTTGAAAGTCTGCCTTGAGACCGCCAGGCGACTCTCATTCCCCTCTTTCTTCTCACTCCTCTTCTTCCTTTCTAATTGCTTCCCAAATTTGGGTTTATTACCATGATTTTGAAGCCAGGTAATCAGAACCATGTATGTTTTTCTCTCCCCTATCTCTTTCTGGTACCAATCAAATCATGTCTCTTTGTTGGTTCAGAAAGTCCATTTTAGTATCTTGACCACCAACGTCAAAGCCTTGGCAAGGCTGCAGCCCTTCGGGATAACGCTTTAAAACCAGCCGTTAGCTAGCAGATATATTACTGGCAGCCAAACAGCCATGTCTAAAAGAAAAGCAACATGGTTCTTGTCTGTTTGCTGGGAACACTTTTTCCTGTCCTCCAAAGCCAGGACTACAGTTTCCCCTTCCTTTGTCTCTGAGGCTCATTGTTCAGGGCTTGTTCTCATCATGGCCAGGGTGCCACAGCGGATGGGTGGCATCTCTGTGAGTGAAAGGTCTGGCACTGAGCGCTGGGCTCCACCTGGAAAATGGATGTCCCTGTCTCAGACCTTGCTGTCTGTCTTCACAGATAGTACTGCTAAGGTCATGCCTAGGTGATCAGTTCAAGGACAATAGGAGCTTTGATGGTCAATTCCTATTGTCTCCTGTGGTCCAGCTGCACTCCACCGCTGCAGATCTCTTTTCCAACCTGAGCTCCTCCCTGCTTTTCACATCACAGCACAGAGCTTGTCTCTTTGAGAACAGATAGCTCTTGACAGTCTGGATTGTGAGTGAAGCAACAGAGTGCCAGAGAAAGAGACCAGAGCTCTACTAAGAACTACATGTAATCAAGCAAGGAGAGAGGGAAGGATATGAGGCAGGGGAATGGATATTGGTGATGCTTTGTGCCAAAACCAGAAGACTGAGCAGAAGGGGAGCTGGGGCCATGGAAGTCCACAAGCCCAAACCTAGGCTTTCATGGTGAGGACACCCAAGCAGATAGTACTGCTTTGTTCCTAAGTTGTGCCTCATTTGGAAGACCCTCTGTAAACACTAGTCCGTGCATCTCAAGAATTGACAAACCTGGAGCTCTGGAGGAGGGTGCCTAAGCTACTGGAGGCGTGAGGAGGGCAAGTTGAGGAAAAGAGCTTGCAGGGCTTTGGACCTGTGGGAGCATGATCTCAAAACTGGAAGCAGAGAAGGGACTCAGGCTGTGTTGGAGGCACTGCACTGGAGAGTGAGCATTACACATTGTCCTGTTCCAGAAGGCGTAAAAATGAGTGCCTCGAAGGCCTGATCCTGCCCTGCAAGGCGAGGCCCAGCCAGGCTGGCCCAGCAAATTGTTCCTCACTCCGGCATGGGAAAGGCCGTCTGCATCGCACCATGGCAGCCAGCGCCTGTGGGATTTGTTAGAAGTATTTTGAACAGCATCTGCCATGGGGGCTATGTGCAACAAGGGGCATTAAAAAGCCATCATATATTGTATTGTCCATACATTAATTTGAAATATATGCAGCCACATATAAAAAATTACCTAACACGTAATATTCGTGCAGTTTAAATTAGACAGTAGGCCGATATATTTTCAATATGCGCCATGCGATGTAATGCACACTATGAACAGGCAGCGGATAGATGTGAAATGTGTGTGTGAGATGCATCTGGACCAGGAACAGCTTGCAAAACCATTCAGGAAAATATTTAGAGGGGTGAGGGGCGGGAATGGGCTTGTTCTGTCTTTGTTTTTGTGACTGCTTTAACTCCAGGCTTTCTGTCCCGGGAGTCCCACAGTACAGACTGGTGACCCCCTGCAGGCAGCATAAAAAGGAGCCAGCCCTGCCCATTCTGTGCAGTGCTGTCATCTCACTGCTTCGGCTGCCGTTTAATGAAGAGTGGTATTAAAAGGAACCAAGATTTCCATTCACTCCTGCCAGCATCGGCCTCGCTGATAATCCCTCTGTGTGGGCAGGTTTGCCGAAAGGCTCTCGGCTGTCCTCCAGGACCTGCCAGCACACGGCGTGAGCACGAGCAGCCTGAGCAGGGGCAGGGGACTCGCACGTACCTGCTCGCAGACACGGCAGTGGCCTTCGTCCCGCTCTGCGCAGCCAGACCCTCCTTTTCTCCCACCTCCCCTGCCGTACACATGGCCCAGACCAGCCTGCAGCCCCTTTATCTCACCCCCCAGTAAAATCCTCCCTGTGTACATCCGTCCCTCGCCGCAGTTCCAGCCTGGGACTCCCAACCAACAGGTCACCTCTCCTCCCACTTGCAGCATCCACTTCTAGTCCAGCTCTGACCTGTCTGAAGATTGCCAGGTACACATCCAAATCCTAGCAGGAAGCACCATCCCAAGGAGATATAATCGGTATCCATTGCATTTTCTCACTGAGTTTATAATTTCTTAGGTCTGGCTCGCCCTGGATCTGAGTATCCCAGATCTGAAATACGTACTTTGGCTTCATTTCCTTCTAATCTCTCTGAAGGGAAAAAATCTCCTGTAACCCATGGGCACTGAATAGGAGGATACCTGCCATACTTCTGCCAAACACTGAGGGCCAGCCGACACAAACCTTGCAGCAGAGACAGAGGTGGCACAGCCTGGGTACGTCCTGCTGGTGGGCAGGTTGGAAGGCAGACACTCAGGGCTGCACCGCACACCTTATTCCTCTCATCTCTGTCCTTTTGCCTCAGTCATGCACCAGACCCCGAGAACAAAGCCCATTTGGTTTCCTGCTCCAGGCAGACCAGAAGGGTTTATGCTGGAAGATGTTTCTTATTTCTGGAAACACTGTCTGGGGCATTTTTCTTTAAACGTTTTAGTTTATCAATGTGGAAAATGCTGTTGGAAGTGGACATTATCCACAACACTTCCCATTTCAACAAAAAGCCAAAGTTCATTTTTTTAGAGGGGAAAAAAGAAACTTTCAGTGTTTGGTATGAAGCCTGTTGAGCAGCGCGGCTCTGCTCGTGGCTGGCCCCCAGCATACCCTTTTCCTGCTTCAGTATAATGGGAGCTCAGAGGCCAGCGCAGAGACACAAAATCAGCACGCTGGGAAATCAGCGGGATGTGTGCAAACTGGCTTGGATAAAATCCACCTCTAGCACAGCCCATACCATAATACAACCAAGAACAGCGAAGCTCTGAAGTCTGAGAAATAACATTTCATTTCTCCCCATCCCCCCGTTTCTTTTTCCACTTCTGCTCCTGCCGGCACACACCTGGGCTCCAGTTGCCGCATCCAAGGACCACAGAAAGCCTTGGTCTCACAGCACCTCTAAACCGAGGGCTCCAGCTTCGCTGAGACCGTGTTTTGGCTTGCCTGGGTTATTTTAAGCTCAGTCTTTTTTCTGGTTGTGGGACTGGGACTTTACCAGGCTGGATCTCCAAAACTGGCTAAGCTTGGCCCAGCATGGGGAAACACCCATGAGCATGGACTAAGCATCTCTCATTCCAAACTCCCCCAGTTCTGAGATTAGGCAGAAATTCAAACAAATGAAGCCAGTTGCTGGAGAGGACAGGAAGCAATTACAGACCACCCTGTAAAGGCAGGACAGCTAGCAGCTTGTGTGGCTGCTGCTGCTGTTTAAACAACAACAACCCCCAGGCCGGGAAGGGCAGGAACATCTTTGAAGAACAATGCTGGAGCGAGGTGCACTGAAGAAGTCGACAAAGGAGGATTAATACAAAATGCTCTGGCCCAACGGCCCTGGGCTCTCGCTGTGTGGGTCAGGAGGGTCCCGCTGGCAGGAGGAGGACAAACAGGATGGCGTTGTGGTTCCAAAGGGAGTTGGGGCCTGGGACCTCCTGGTACCAAGCCAGTGAGTGGACCCACGCAGGTCAAGAGGAGGGTGGCCTGCAGGATGCCTTTTCCATCTGCAGGGCCATTTTGCGGTGGGATTTTTTTTCTTTGCCATGGAGGGGGAAGCAGGGGGAGGCATTTTCAAGCTGTTTTCTCCAGGATATCCCAGCTACGCCTGACAGCTGGTTCCCATTGGGCTCCTGACCAAACGCAGTCTCCAGCAAGGGTGGGAGTGGGCGGGAGTGGGGGAAGGGAACCTAATAACGATGAGGACGAAGAAGAGGAAGGATGAAAGGCACTTAAATGTGGAGGGTGGAACTGAACCAGGAGGACACTCGGTGGGAGGGGCTGGTGAGGCTTTGAAGCTCCTCGCTATGGGGAGCCTCCTTTAAACCCTACACCATATTGGTACAAGGTGGGGGAGGAAGGTCTGACTCTCTTTTTCCCTCTGAAATATTATGAGAGGTTGAGACCCCCACTCAGGATGGCCTGTTTCTGTCCATTAAGCATTTTAAATGCTTGTCCATCTCCCATGGCCTCTTGTCCTTCTGTTCCTTGTGGGAATGGGCTGGAAATGGGAGGTTCCCAAAGATGCCCTCCTGGAAAATGAAATTATATGGAGCATGGGGTAGGGGTGATAAGGGGTGGATGCCAGTAGGCGTTCAAGTGGAGGATATGTGAAAAGGACCTGCTTGTGTCCCGAAACCCAGCATCTGGTGGTGATTTTTGCTCCTTTCTGTCAGAAAACTCAGCAGGCAGGTCAAGGGGAGGATGGCTGACGACTTCCCCTTGTTGCAGGCCAGGAAGGAAACCTGCTGGAAAGGCAGCACTGGGACCAGTGCTGCAGCTCCCTCGGTCCCTGCTCCAGAGGGGATGGAGGTGTCAGCTGCCACACGAGGGGATCCATCTGTCCCCATTGTCCATCACCCAGGCCCCTTCTCCACACTCACTGCCTCTCCTCCAAGGCAGTCATACAGGCGGGAAGAGGAGAGGCTGCTGCAGTGACGGACGCTTGCGACTGGGATTATATTTAAATGCTGGAGTGCCCTGTAATTTGGGTTACTGGGTAAGGGGTTGTTTCTCCATCAAGCGCACAGTGGCACAGGTGTCGTGGGGCTCTGCATCGTTGCTGCCAGCGCAGCAGCTTGTTAGGAAGAGTCACTCGAGTGGAAGATGGTGGAGGGAAATTAGAGCCCAGCTGCAGCACTGGTTGAACAGCGAGGCCTCTGAAGCACCCATGCAATCTGGGAAGAAATCGGACAGTGGCTTTTTTGTAACCTCAGGTCCCCGTGTTGCCCCTTGGAAACCGGGAGGAGGGTTTGCTAATAAAAGCTGGGCTAGACCCAATCTGGGGGGACTCCCTGGCCGCACACAAACACTCATACTCTTTTACAGGCAATGTTGTTGGCAAAGGCAAGCCCAAAATTTGGCTGTGTCTGAGGAACTGGGGAGGGCTCTGCGCTTTCCTGGGACCAGGTTGGCACTGTTGTCTTGAAAAACTGAAAGTATGTTTATACAAGGACCCAAGGCTTTGTTAGAAATTAATGCCCTCTTTCTTGCTATTGCCCAGATTTCAGCTGAAGTCTTTGCTGAGGAGATACCGGGAAGGGCCCATGTTGAATCCTCTGGTGGGGAGGGCAAACCTTGGAAGCAGCCTGGCTGTTTGAGCTCCTGCTCTGGAGGAGAAGCACAAGGAGACAACTACCCACCTTTGCCAAAGCCAGGAGATGTGATTTTGGGGAGACCTAGCTGAATACTGTGTGCTGCAAACTCGGTTTGCTAATAGTATAGTTCTCATTTGCAAAGCACTCACACACCCATGAGTGGTGTCTGCCCAAATATTTGTTATCCGTAAGTGTTTGCCAGGTCTCATGGACTTGATAGCAGTTACCCTTGTGCCGGGATTGTACGTGAGAGTCAGGCCATGAGCACCTTGCTCATGTCTGTGGTCTGTCTGAGTTTGCATTAGGGACCCCTGCAAGCAGAGACTCTGCTGGGAAGCGCATGGTCTATTTGTAAGGCTCCGTGCCTTCCGCAGGCAGACGCTGTCGGGTTTCTTACCTGCTGGGAGCCTCTCAGACCTTGTGGGCTTGCTGCAGGAGGCATCGCCACTTCCTTTCTTCTTAACTGCAGCTTCAGGCAGATGGGGACATTTGATGATACCAACTTTCTCTGTTGTTTTCTGTGTGTCTCATGGCACCCATCTGACCTTGGGTTTGATTTGATTCAGAAAAAGAGCAGGAAAATCTTGTTTTATAAAGGTGCTAGGAGGACATGTCCTCTTCCTTCGCCAGTCAAACCCAGACAAAACTCTCCCTGGAAAATTGGACTACAACAGTTTAGTAAATGACATCTAACTAAATTCAGAGCTAAATCAAGAAATATAATGGCAGCCAGAAAATAAAGGTACAGGAACCACAGAATAACACATCCAGCAGACACCTGCCTTTGCAGTGCTGCATGTGTTCCCTCATCAGCTGCATAGCTGTGCAGCATGGCTGAGAGATTATTCACATTGGAGCTGAATTACCTTGCCCTAATCTAATAATGAATATGCTCCAAAGCAATGGAAGGAAAACTAATAAGCTTTGCTCTTCCCCCTGAAATAAGCAGGCCTGTCCAGGCTGGCTGAACCTTTCAGCACTGAAGGGTTCAGCACTGTGCTCAGGGCACCCTCATTCCTTGGCCCTCCTCGGTGCATGGGCTGTAAATCTCTAGAGGAATAAATACTCAGTCAGTGCATTGTTCCTCCCAAGGTTGTCAGGAAATCGGTGGGGGGAGAGGCATGAGGTGACACAGAAAAAACAATGGAAGGAGAAAGTTGACGATAACACTTTTTTTTGGTGTATGGCAAACTATTTCTGACAGAGAACTAGTTGAAGGTTCAGTGTGGTAATTTGTGCAATTAATTCGTCTCGGCTTTGCTCTGAGTTTGTCCTGGAGCCTCTGCAGTGAGTGTCCCATTTAGCAGCAGCCCCAGGCTCTCCAGGTGATCCAGAGGTTCCTGAGTTGCTCCCATACAGGTGTATACAACTCAGGAACCTGGAGCTACAGCACTCAGAGGTGTCTTTAGCTGGAGCCTTTGGCTGCATCACCCAAAGGTGAGGCAGCTGAGGGTGCGGGTCTGGCAGGGGACTGCCCATGGCTGCCTGGCAGCTCCTGCACCTCCTTAATTTGGGGCCCACAATTACAAGACAGCTAACTGTTCCAAAAGCAGTGATAGCAATGAGAGAAGTGCAGGATTTCCATGCCTTCTTTTGTCTTTGCCTTCCCTTCGCCTGCTTTGTGTGGGTGCTGGCCTCAGCCCTCTTTCCTCCCTGGTGTGCCACTCCTCATAGGGAGAAGCATCCCGCGCCAGGCTGTTTGCTCTAGTATAGCCAGGAGGAGTGGGGCAATGATGTTTTTGATCAATGCCTTCCCTTTCTCCATCCCTGAGTGGCAGCATGAGGTGGATGGACAGCATGTGTTTCCTGCGCTAAGCCCCAGCCATCCGAGACCCTTCTCATTGCCATCCTCGCGGCCTTTTCCAACAGCCACTTGATGGCCTGGACAGCGAGGTAAAGAGGAGAGTTTGCTTTTGGTTTGTGAATCCCCAGGAACGTGGCTTAAAACAAATAAATTAAAATCAAACAAATAAATACATTTTGGAAAGCAAACATCCCTAGGTTGGCTCGAATGGGTCCAGTGGGGAATAGTGGCTATTAGCATCTGCAGACACTTACCTGCAGCAGCCCGGGGTGAGCAGAGGCAAGCATATGCAAGGCAGAGCAGCAGCAGAAAGTTTGAGAGCGGTTCTGCTGCCGCCGCGGCATCTCCCTCGCTCTCTCCCCCTTCCCGTGCTCCCCTTTTTTGTTTGGTTTTGTATTAAGATCTGCAGGTGTCTGGTATGCTGCGACGAATTGGAAAATTGAATGCGATATTAAGTTAATTAAAACTGCCCTCTGTGTGTTAATCTTCTTGTCAAGTTTTAATTAAGTGCTGATAAAGACTCAGCATGGGGGGGTGGGGGCGTTCCTGGTTTCCCCTCCTGCGATCCAGGCAGCCTGCAGGCACGGAGGTGCTTGTTAGGATAATGTTGGGGTTACAGCAGGTCCCCTAATGCCTCCCGGTGCCTGCACTAGGGCCAAGGAAGCCTGGCTGTCCGGCTGAAATGCACTGAGGGAGGAGCTTCTCAGTGCCTGCACCCCTGCAGGGCTGCTGCCGCTTCCCTCCCAAGAAAGGGTGAAGTTTGACCATTTTCTCAACTGTCACCCTTGCACGGATGCAGCCCTTGCTGGCGAGCAGCCTGAAGGTCCCTCTCAGTGACAGCCCTTGCCCGAACACAGCAGCTCTCCTCCCAGGATGGGTCACGCTCTCAGTGATGGTTCATTTTCTGCTCATGAGCCAGAAAATTCAGGATAATTGTCAAGTCAGGGTAATTGCTATTTCTTGCTGTAGGGACAGGCCAGTGTGGGAACATCAGAAGTGGGGTTAGGGCTCTCTGTGCTTTCCTCTGTTCCTGTAGATGGGTCATCTCTTTCTGCAGGTGGTTATTTATTAAGTGGAGCCGATGCCTGAGCCCTCACCCTCGGCACTGTAACGAGGGATGCTCTTTGGAAGAGACAGCCAGGCAGGGCGTGAGGAGCTGGGAGCAGGTATGGGGCCTGCAAGGAGAAGGATACCCAAGGTCCAGATGGGTTTAGGGGTTGGTTAGGGCAGGAGTGAGCTGAGTGCAGGGTGAGGGAGAAGCCTGGAGCGGTCCTGGGTAACCTGCGGAGAGTTAAAAGGATGAAAGAGAGGACACTGCCAGATGGGAGTGATGGAGAGCTTTGGGACAATTTGGGGGTGTTTAGCTGAATGGCAACAGCGATTAGCAATGGCAGAGCCTTTTTGGGGGATTAATGAAGGCGGGTTCTCACACAGGAGAAGTGCACAGCCACGCGCTACGAGGCAGGAGGGTTGTGGTGGCCTTGGAGTCACAGGAGCTGAGCTCTTCCCATCCTGTTCCTGCAGTCGCGGATTTTGTATCAGCAGGACAAGCTGTACCTCTTTCCTTCCATCAACCTCCCGCTCCTTTGGTGCTGGGGAGCCCCTCCAGATCCTTGCAGTTCACAGGGGCTGCAGGGACCAGCTCACACGCATGTCTCCATCCTGCTGTGCACATAGGAGTGGTTCAGCTGTAGGGATGTTGCCATGGCTAGAGGAGTGGTGGGAAATCCACAGCAGAGGGTTCAGGGCAAGCGGTCAGTGGCAGGGCAGGAAGAGAAACCAAAGAGAAGGTCATGCAAGACGCCCAGGGTGGTTAAAATAAGTATTTCCTAGCACACATCAGTCCCTGGAGTGTATGCTGTCTGAAGCCTTGTGTTGCTCTCAGTCCCCAGAGCGTGCACTCTGTCCTGAAGCTTTGCCTTGATTCAGCCTTGCTATTTTGGTCTGCTGCAGTCTGCTGCTGGGAGACGGGCATCAGTGATCGAGCCAGTGCATCCTATGGGGCAAAGCCTCCTTTCCCAGCCCCACCAGCTGCTGTCCAAAACCCTCTCTTGGGGTGGTTTGTTGAGACTTAAGCCAAGCTGGGGTACCCAGGCTGGCTGCTTCTCATCCCAACACTGCAGGAATAATTTTTCTTCTTTTAGAAAAACTGCCTGTCTAATATCTCCCTGAAGTGGACAAGAAGATCCCCTGTTAGGATCTAACTCTCTTTACCCTCCTTGTTACTTAACAAGGATAACTTGGAAATCAGCAGTGCAGATGTCTCTTACATCTCTTTTTTTCAATGCCAGACAATATCATTTTGCAGCAATTATCTCAGTCATTGACCATAGATTGAGCTGGAATACATTTTGCCAAATAGTTCCTTGCTATAAATTTTTGTAGATATTTCCATTGTGGAGTTGACATTTCCCTCTGAATTGACAATTAAACTATCTTTGCTCAGTTATAGCCATTATATTTAACCTCTGTTGATTCCATTTTTGACTTTTTTATAGGCAGCATGTTTCCCACTCCACATATGAGTCTCACCTAAGCTTTTCATTGTATTTTTAAGGTCCCTAGCCAAAATTAAGACATTTCCCATTTTAGCTTACAGCACCTTGTAATGCCTTTAAACCATTACAAGTATTCTCTGAAATATGTCAGGGCCAGATCCAGTGCACAAGTGGAATTAAAAGTCACTAGTTTAGAGCCCAAGCCATTAACTTGACCAGCCCAAGTTTTTCTCCTGCCTCAGGTTTTTCAGCTCAACACAGGTACAGCACCTGCATTTACAATCAAAAAGTTATTAAGTGATACGGCTTTTAAAATTAATTGTGACTGTTCCCAAAGCAGGGCAGCCCTGCTGCGGATTTCTGCGCCCACTCCCCAGCCCCGGGATTAGGCAGTGGGGGTTTTCTGGAAGTGTCTTTCCATTGTGCATCAGTCTCCAGCTTAAAGGGTATGATTTTACCAGTTACGAGCAGTACTTGTCAATCTCTCGCAGTTTGTTTTGGAGCTAATGAATTTAGGAAGGTTCCCATATATCTGTCCTCCTCTTCAGCACGCCTGGGAGCACGCTTGGCTCCGGCTGTCCGGCGTGTTTCTGAGAGGTGGTTTTTTCACCCCAGTCACCAAGATTAATTTTGTATAGGCATTTTCATATGCTGGGAAAAAAAAAGAAAAAAACCACCTGGAATCAATTGTCAGCACAATGGAAGTTGGCATAGCTAGCGCTGGGGAGAAAGGGGTGGACAATAGTTTATTTACCAGAAATACTGCTTTGGGGACAATCAAAACTATTGGTGAATTAGTGCCAAATTGGATGAATAGAGCAGACTGGAAAAAAAATTAAGGGGGGAGAAAAAAACCCAGGAAAAGTCAAAACCTTTAGTCATACTGTTTTCTGAAATGAATTTGTTTTTGTTTTGAATGGACACTGAGAAATCTGCCTGAATTTGAGCAGAGATTTAAAGAGACAGCCAAATGAGCCGCTCTTCTCTGGGCTGGGTGTAGCGGTTGGGCTGGTGGAAACGAGCCCTTCCTCCCTTTTCTCTCTTTACCGCAAAAGCCCCAGGGTAAAGCCCATCGCTGGCTTGCCGGGATGATGCCGGGCCCTCGACAGCTGCATGGGGAGCTTGGGGGGGCTGCACCGCTTCCCTGAGCTCACACGCCTGCGCCGCACAACCGCTGCCGCCGCTCCCTGCTCTCTGTCCTGCCTTATCGCCGTTCCGCCAACCCTTGCCCACTGTGTTTATTCACACTATAAACTTCTTCGTGACGGGGTCTGTCTCTCCTTGCATTTGTTTTGAAGCCCTGTCCCCACTCATGGCTTATCTGTAGGCACAGCGATAACAACAACCAACAAGCCTCTTTGCTTATATGCCGTCTCTTTTAAATGTTTTCATAATCTAAACCAGGGCTTCTATCTCCTCTTCCTTCCTCCGTGTAAAAGCACCCGGTCCATGTAGTGCTAATGGGCCCGGCTCATGCGGAAAGGTTATTGCCTGCACTTTCAACTTGTTTTCTGTAGCCCCTGTGGAAATGAGGGAAATGTCAGACTGATGCCGTGTTTCTGCAAATTCTTCTACAAATACAGTGGCCGTGGAAGAAATAAATGCTCTGTCTTTGGTTCGATATAACTTTTGACATCAGGAGTGCCCAGGAGTCGTGCCTACCCGGGGAGGAGGCACCATGCTCTCCCCCAGCGTCTCCCCTGTCCCGGCACAGGAGCTGCCACGTTTCCATCTCAGCAGTACGTGAGGCTCCAGCCTTGGAAAGCCAGGCGAGGTACAGTTTGGAAGCAGGCTCTGCCTCCCACCCGCTGGGGACCTTGCAGGGGTCGGTGGGTGCCTCTGTGGGGACGGAACATCCCTGCAGCTCCACCCTGCTCCTCTGCCTCCATCCCTTTCCAGCATCTGCACCGACGAGGTCTTTGTGCTGCTTCCCATGCGCTTGGGTCTCCCTGCTTGCGCTTATGGTGGGAAGACATCCCCGCAGCTATACGTTAACATACGTACGGCTACGCGTGTGCCTGGCACTGGCACACATTGCCCTGTGAGTGCTGCCCTGCCTGATGCTCGCTCTACCGTGGGTACGTGTGCCAGGTTGGGCGACTCTGGTATGGGATTACCTGCCTGCAATGCATGCCTGGGGGGGTTATTTCCACCCCCACTTTGTTTTTTACCCCCCTAGGAAAGGAGTGTCCCTCATTGTGCGTGTGCCTGTGTACGTCTGGGCGGGCGCAGAGCATGCGTGTGCCACTCAGCTGTCGTTCGCCCTGATCACCAGAAGGGAAGCGAGCGCTGCCAGGGACTGAAGGTCAGCAGAAGGACATCTCAATTATTCCGTGTCATCTGTGAGGAACTCGGCTCTTGTCAGAGTCCCAGCGGAGAGCAATGAAACACTAACTTGGCTGGAGGAAAAAAGAAAGTAAAAAAAAAAAGGGAAGGAAAGAGGAAAAAAAAAAAGGCCCATGCAGTCTGCACAGAAGCTAAGGTCACTGGGATTGACAGCTGCTAGGAGATATCTCTATTTCGTGTGCTGAAAATAACACCTCTCTGGGCTACAGATCTGCGTTTTCAATTAAATATCGGGCAGTGAAGAGGGGGAAAAAAATCTCAGCGATAATTTCAGAGGAGGGGGAGGAAATGCAAAACAGGCTTGTGAAGGAAGCCTGTCTCACTGCTTCCAGTAACCTTATTTCCTCAGGATTGTCCTGTGTATTTCTCCTTTTCTTGTCTCTTATCTTCACCTCTCCTTTTGAAGCCCTGGGAAACTGGAGGCAGCAACTAGAGAAATAACTGGGCAGAAAGAAGCAGGGGGAGCCAGTCCCTTACATCTCCTGTTGTGGGAGGAATAACCAAGCCCCAGCGGCACTTCTGGTGGAGCTGCTCTGTGCCGGCATGGGGTGCCGGACTGGGATGCGGGCAGCCCCCCGCCATCCTCGGTGCTTCCGATTGACTTCTGCTCATCTCATGCCAATGGGTTGCCTTCATTAAGCACAGTTAATTGGCAGCCATGGACTTCCCCTCTGTACAGGTGGGATTTCTTTGCTCAGCCTGCGTTTCCACAGGCTCAGGGCCGTTGGTGTTTTGGCACAGCAGGGTGGCTACTGACGCTGGCTATGGCTGGGCTCATGCAGTGCCCCTGGGATGCAGTTCCCAGTGCCTTTCCCAATGACTCACCTGCAGCCAGTGTTTCCTTGCTGCTGGTCCTCACACCAGATACTCCTTTGCATGCATCAGAGGTTATGCCAGCGGCACTGCAAAGACACAAAATGGTGTCTGACTTTGTCGTGCTCCTACATTAGCGGCTCCTGCCACTTGCTTCCAGATCTGGTCACATCTTGCTCTCTGGACCAGGGGCGGTTGCCTTGTATCCCTCCCTGCATGACCTTGCTCCCTGCCTGAGGGAATCAAAACTGCTTTTTCCATGTTATTCTTCAGTGCAAGAGGGATGGGAAAGTGTTTCCAGAGAGAAAAGCCCTTGAAAGCTCCATGGCCTGGGAGCAGTCGGCCAGCAGATGTCTGGGGACTTTCCTGCAGGTACCTGTGCTGGTACCACCAGCATCCCCTGCCAAGGAGTCTGGGGCTTGGGGGTTTCAGCACAGACAACAGCTAAAAAAACAACAGCATACTCCCTAATTACTGCCATTGTTCCCAGGCACGAGCCTGCATCAACATCATCATTACAACTTACTAATACACAACGCTGTGGCATGATTGCATAAAGTGCTGCTGCTGTTGATATAAAATCAATTAATAAATGGCTTCAGCCCACTAAACACGTTCTGTCAGGAATTGGGTGGGCTGCCAGGAGGCTGGGGGAAAGGTGCAAGGGCTGTGCCCCAGAGCCAGCCCAGGGGTGGGGGCTGGGGTGCTAGGGTCCGGGGGCTGGCGGTCAGGGGAGGGCAGCTGCTCTGCCCTCCCCATGCAGGGTGCCCCAGCGGTTCTGCAGCTCTGCAGAGCTCCTGGATGCCACTGAGGAGCAGCTGGACCATCACACATGCATTTTGAAAGTGTCCTCGAGAGCTGGGCAAGGCTACCACAAATGACTGAAGTCCAGCAGTCATTACCAAGGCAGCTCAGGCATTTGTGTGCTCCTCTCCAACATGACTAGTCCCCCAGAAGTGGCAAAACCTCTTATGCAGGACTGGAAGCTGAAATCCACTGGGCTGTGGGGGCCTGGGGCTGCCCCCCTCCATCCAACACCAGAGGAGATGCCAACAGGCTCCATCCTCACAGCCGGTTTGTCTGCGAGCTGCAGGTGGCATTTCACCGGCTGTCAGCTGCTCTCGCCTGTGCTTTCCCTAATCCCCTTCTCCAGGCAGCCCTGTCCTGCATCCTGCACTGAACAGAGGCTTCGGCTCCTGCACCGGACCGCGTGTGGGCAGGGGGCACGGGGGGCTGGCTCCGGGGCACTGCGGCACAGTGCAGCCAGCTGGCGATGGAGTTGCCCAGCCTTAGGCAGGCACATTTAAAAATGAGCTGAGAGAGTGGGTGATGCATGGCTGTCAGTGCCCGAGAGCAGAGCCATTGCAGAGCGATTGCTTGGTGATGGGGGGAGTCGCAAGTAATGCTGTAAACTGCCTGGGAGGGTATTCGGGACCCCGCAGCTGGATCTCAACACCAAGCTGCTTGAGCTGCCCCTGCCTTACCAGTGAGAAGCAAACACCTGAGGAGGATTCAGGACCTCAAAACTCACGTGTGTGCAGGGAGAGGCCCATGGCGATGTCTAGCTGGCATTGGGAACATGATGCACAACCTCCATCGTTAGGTCAGTCTTTCGAAACCCGCTGAAACCCCCGTATCATGAAAAACCACAATGTCCCTGCGAGTTTCGGTGTGCGGGAGGACACAGACCTGCTCACATCACGGGGGAAGCACCCGCCAGCACATTCACTGGAGGGTGGTTTAGGCGACGGCAGCTTTTCCAGCCTGGGTGCCGGTGCAGGCTGGGCACTGCCGGCATGAAGCAGCCTTTGCTGCCAGGTGGTTGCAGACAGCTCTTCCCTCTCCGGGCTCAGGAGACACTTTCTTTGGGATCCCCTTTTTGCTGTGAATGGGCCCTTAGAGGGGGAGCATATGACTAAGGCTGGGGGTTACTGCTGCCTCTGGGTTGCCCAAAGTATGGTAGGGGTGTATGCATGGAGATGGGGAAGGTGCCACTAGGCATCCTGGCAGCCAAGCACATCAAGACTCTTCTCTCCCACACAGCAACTGACCCCATGTGCGTTTGCCTTCTAGGAGTGCAGGAGGAGATGTCCTCTCCTTTGCACTCTGTCTGTCTGTTGGAGAGGCGAATAAAGCAAGCAGCCAAGGGGTCATCTGCTTTGCAAGGAGGCTCTGCTCCCTTTTGCCCCAGTCCTGGACCCGTTGCTCTGGGAGTCATGCTCACACATCATAAAGTGTACCTGCTGCTGCACTGACAGGCTTCCCTGGAACATGGGCCTATTTATTTTATATGCCGAGAAACATAAATGTTTGCACTAAGCAGCAGACATGATGGAAGCAGATGCAGGTATTTCACCTTTGAATCCTGGCCTTGCCGGCTTGCTAGGAGCTAAGCAGGAGACTGATGAATTGCAAACACATTAAGACCCCAACTTGCTGGCAGACCTCTTGCCTGGCTTTGTCAGCTGTTCAGCCGATGAGTTGTTTAAGTGGTCCTTTTATTGTGCTTCCTTTCCAAATGTTCAGATACGCTAATGGTAAGAGGCTCTGCTGAGCTCCAGGCAGCCTTCTCTGACCTGTCCTTTCTTTCCACTAGCAGGTTTTTCTGAGCCCTTTTGGGCTGATGGAGAGAGGGCCTGTGTGTTGCCTACTTGTTGGCTGCACGGATTTTGTATCATGGACCACCTATTGTGATTTGACTTCGGCTTCTTTTTATTAGAGTCATGTGAACCCATTTGTGGGTGTCCTGAACTGCTGCCCACAACCTGAGCAACCATTCCTTCCCCTCAAAAAACTTCTACTGAGATGCCAAAGCATTTAACCAAAACTGATGTTGTTTCCTGGCCTGACATTGCTTCTCTGCTCCTTCCGAGCTTTGTCCAGAAACTGCAAAGCTCCGACAAGAGTGTGTTCACCCAGAGCGGGGAGCTGACGTCTCAGCTCCCAAGATCTCCAGCCCAGTTTTGCAGCACGTTAGGAGGTTTGCTGTTGGATGAGTTTCTCAGAAATCTCCCCATGGATCTGCCAAGCTGCCCTCAGCTCTGGGCTTCACCTGTGCAGAAGGGAAGCGGTCCATGCTGCTTTCAGGCTGTAAGCAAAACCCAACAGGCTTTGTAACCCCTGTGGCCAGGAGCACTTTCCAGCTCACTGCCAGAGCCTGCCGCACCAGGGCTGGTGTCCCCTCCTGCAGCGGGTGGGAAGGGTGCTCTCTCTGAACACAAACCTCTTCACGGGAAAGCAATCGCAGCAGAGTGCTGCAACCCAAAGCAATATGTAGGTCTGATTTTTTTCAGGGTTGGGAATAGCTGGCTGTTTTCAGGGCTCCCGGGGTGCTGCCCTGTGGGGAGGTAGAGCAGAGTCTGCCTGGAGAAAGCTGAGCGGGAGCCGCACGGGAACGGCAGGATGGCGAGACATGAGCACCTGGAAAGAATTAACGCTTACCCTCAGCAAGAGCTTGTAAGGAGAAAGAACAAAGCAGGCGAGGAAAAACCAGAGCAAGAACAAAATGGTGCTAGGGGGAAAAGGCATTCCTGCTTCTCTGCGCGGGGGATGGAGATGACTGAGCAGTACTGCTGGGCTTTGGGGGAGAAGCCGCTCCCTGTAGGGAACTCAGCCTTTCTCATATTTTCTTTTCTGTTCACTTCTGCCTCTGATTTTTTCCTCCTCTTTGTCTTTCCTTCCCCTTCTGACTTTATCTTGTCCCTCTTTCTTTCTACATTCTCTCTGCTTTTTTGTATGCATCCTTCTCACACACTCCCCCCCCTTTTTTCTGTATCATTCCCAGTAGTAGAAAGGGAGTGTTTATTTCTGTGCCCAAAGACCATCCACACTTTCTCAGCAGCCTGGGGACTTAGTACCCCAGTCGTCCTTTCTCCAGGATGAAGCCTCAGTGCTGATCCTTACCCGCAGCTTTTCATCCTGAGGTGCAGAAATGGGGATAGACAGAATCTGAGCATTGCTGCATTTAGGTAAATTAATAGACATTCTGGAAATCGCCACTAATTTGAATTTGACCCATTTTTGCAAGGGACATTCTGCATGTGGTCCTCCAGTGGGCTGAGAGGGCTTGTCCCCTCTAGGACATGTGGTACCTGCTTCCCAAAGATCTTCTTTTGAAATAAATATTGCTAATAGCCTTCTGGCTGACTTCTGTTTGCACTCTACCAGGCCTGATCACACCGATTACTCAAACAAAAGGCAAAAAGTATTGCACTTCACAAGGGAGTTTTCCTCCTTCATGTCCTCCTGGTGCGTTGTGCCCAAGGTGGAGGAGTTTTTCACCCCACCAGGGTCGCTGAGCCGAGAGCAGGGCTCCACACCGGGCTAGTCCAATTGTCAGCCCTGAATACCCTTTCAAGAGGCATTTGTTTCCTAAGTCTAGTGTGTGTGTAGCATTAATAACATTTGCAACCCTCCTTACTCTTTGATTGTGCCAGAGGTTTGGCTGAGCGTGACTCTGGCTCAGTTATCATGCAAAATTCCTGGAGCAGAAGAGCGGAGCAGAGGCTGTAAACCAGAGCTCTTGGACCTAGGCAACTGCTGTGCCGTGCTGGGCAGCAGATAATGTGAAACCCCTTCTGAGACCCCAGAGATACTCAACTGCAAAGCAAAGTAGTGACAAACCTTTGGGCAGCTGAGGAAGGTCTCTCTTGCCTTTTTGCCCTGCTTTCACCATTGATTAGACCAGCTCATCTGTTGGTATTTCTGGCCTGACTAGAAGCAGAAGGGAGGTGAGATCTCCAGTGAGCTCCTGCAGCTGGATTTCTAGCCAGTTTTGTTGGCTTGAAGGGTTGCACAAGTTTGGAGAAGTATTCAAGCATCTGAGTGTTTTACCCAAAGTTGAACTCTAGTAGAGCTGGTGACGGAAAGGATCTATGTAACTCATCCACTCCGTCTCCCTGAAATTTCCAACTTCCTGAGTTTCTCCCACCACCATCTTCTTCTGTCCCTATAGGGCCTGATGTAATAGGGTAGCAGTAAAAAGTTACTAGGTATAAATGAACTGATGGGGATTAAAGAACCAGCACATGCCTCCTGGAAGGCTTTAAAAGCATCCTGTTTAGAAACAGCTCTGTTTCTGTGTCCCACATTCTTAGTCATTTTCTTTCTCCTGTTTTTTTCATTCATATGGAGGAATTGCAGATGGAGCAGGCTCACCAGGTCCCATTTCATCCATCCTCCCTGGGGCAGGAGGAGCGCTGTCCCACTCAGCGTCTTCCCAAGGCTTTTGCCTTTCCCTAGGGTTTTTTTTAGGGATTTTTTTTAAACTAGGTTAGTTTCAGATTGTTCATGCCTTTGCCTGAGAGACTCAGAGATCTGTATTACCAGTGAAATGTGCACAGGCAGGGTGCAGGCTCCTGGGGCAGCACAGACTTTGCTGTCCATAGCGTCTGTGTATCACTGTGCAGCCAGGATGCTTTTGAAGACAAGTCAGACTCAACTTCGCAGGGCAAAGTGGTTGTGCCCAGGGCTCCTGTGGCCTCTAATGATGCTCAGTGCGTGATTCTCCTATTGTATCCAGCTTTCAGAAGGAAAATTGAAATCCTTCCTGCTTTGGGATATAGAGAGCTAAGCTGGTACAGGAAATGTTGGTGCAGTTTAAGATTTGCATTTGGTTTAAAGAGCATTTCTGTTCACTTTGCTCTGACCAATAATATGATTTACTGTTTACAGCTAACAACAGAGGGTTTCCTGGCAGAGGTGGGAGCCTCACTGCTCCCAGTGCGATTGGCATGCATGTTCTGGGAAGGAGGAGCTGAGGCCAGGGAGGAGTGGGGAGCAGGCGAGATAACAGTCGTGCGATAGCCTCCAAGCAGAGGTCTGAATTTCTAGCGGTCTTGTACAGCTAACTTTAGATGCTGAGGTCACATGGGACAATCTGTGCAGCGAGCGGCTGAGCCTCTCTTGGCAGGAGAAGTGTGAAGCGGGTGGAACTGGGATATACTGGGGCATTTGGGATCATTTACAGTCTTGTCTCTTCTGGGCCATGTAGCTTGGCACCAAGGTGTTACTAGAAGAACTGTGCTGCTGCTGGAGTTCCCAAACCCCCAGGCACGCATGTTAAAGCCATGTGCAATTACTGCTCTGTGTGGGAAGGAAACGGACGGGTCTACGTGTGGCTCATTTGATTCAATCTTGGAGAATTTTTGTCTTGTCCCCTGCTGTACCAAAGTATTCATCCTCCTGGATAAACACCACGTGTTCCTTGGCAAACTGTGTGGTTAGGGGCTTTTTTATCCTTGTTCGTATGTCAGACTGTGGCAAGGGTCCCTGACATTTCTTTCTTTGGTAGCTGTGGCCAGCAGTTTTGCATCCATACCAAAACGCACAGCTCTCAGCCGACCCTTGAAAGCATAATGTTAGTGTAACATCTGTGTATGAGCAGCATATGCACAAGGCTGCACTGAACTTGGCCAATGCTGATTTATTTGCTGTAGTTGGATGCATGTTCTGGCATTTCTGTGGTATTTAGAAAGTCTTAATGACTATGAAGAGGCCGTCTGGTGTGGCTTAAATGGAGTTGGTGGAGCTATGCCATACTCCTCAGTCAGGAGCTGGTCCTCAGTGCCACTTCTCGCAGAATTATCAGGCGAGGCTTCGGAAGAGCTGGCGATGAGTCTCAAGAGGTTTGCAAGTTTTGAGCCATTCAGGCAGCTCATTTAGACGTATTGCACAGATCTTTGGTTTGAAGATTAGTTTGGAAAACTTTGAAAGATCTCCCTTCCCCTGAGATTTCATGTGCTTCCTGGCTCTGCTTGAACCAAAACCACAGCGCCAGAACAAAGGCTTTTCTCATTGCACCTTGCTATTTGAGATGAAAACAAAGCTTCAGTGGGAGAAAGCCTGTTGGATGTGTCTTTCTAAGTGAGAGCAAACCAAACATTTTCAGCCTGTATCAGCTGAGGTCTGAGTTGAGTTGCAGAGCAAGGGCCTGAGCCAGATCGTGTTTTTTCCAAGCAGCTTGGAAAAAACTAGAAGCTTGGTGCATACCTACTTTCAGAAAATCATCCAGCTTGGATGAGATCCCTCTAGCTGCCCTTGTGTGCTGCATTTGCACGCTGGGTGGCCTGAAGCTTTTTCCCATGGTCGCTGAGAGAAACCAGAAATGGGATGGGTAGAAAACCAGTGACAGTGGAATATTATTTAGGTATATTGCTTGGCTTTCGCACACCCACTTGTAACTCAGCACAGCACCCGCCTCTCTCTGGCTGAGTTTAATGCCATATCGGTACGTTGGCATCTCTCTCCACCTGTTTAATGCATGTGTAGATAATGTTAGCAGGCACTTCTCTGAAATAAAGTGTGGGAAGACGGTTTGTTCTCTCCCTGGCAAGCTGCAGATGATGAGGTGCATGTGCTTCTGCAGCGACAACAGTGATAAGGGAGTGTTAATATCACCATGAATCCCTCATTTTGAGGAAAATGGGGCTTTTTATTCTAGACTGTTAAAGCATTTTACAGAGCTCTCCACAAATGTAACCCAGGAGCAGTGCCTGTGTCCAGCTGCTTCCCATGAACCTCGCTGAACAATCCACAGTCAAAACCTGGTGCCCGCCTGAAACGATGAGACATTTGTGAGGTAGAAATATTCTGCATTAAAGCAGACGTTGATCCAATCTGAGGTGTCTGTTCTGTTACAGCTAGTCTCAGTCTTAATTTCTCTCCATCATGCCTCCTGCATCTGCCTGCATTCTCCTCTCTGTGTGTGCATTTTAAGCATCATCAGAGTTGGCCAGTCGGAGGATCATGTGCATGGGGTTTGCATTACACTGCAATGCCTTTTGCAGATGACGTACCCAAACAAGATTTTCATGTGAAATTTTTCTAGGATGCTGTGTGCCTCTTCTCCCTCATTTCACCTTCATCTGGGTGGGTTCGTGACACAGACCCTTTCCCACCCACCATCAAGGGCTGCTTTGCAGACAGGCATGGGCACAGGTACTGCTCCGTGCCAGAGAAAAGAGCCCCTGGCCCCCTCCGCAGCCTCAGTGCCACCTCCCGGGAGGAGGGGATGCCGGAATCCCTTGCAGCAATGTGTGCAGACTGCATGTGAGCATGGGGCTGAGGCTCAGAGGCTGCTCTCGCTGGCGCGGTGACTCGGGCATCGCTGCAGCTGGGGTGGAGATCGGCATTGGATGAGGTCAGGGGAATCTAAAGATGCTCATGCAGAAGGAGGGCACCAGGAAAGATGACTGAGGCTGTGATGAGCCATATCCAGAAGTTCTGGAGGGTGCTGAAGACCATCCTCTGCCTCAGTGATGATGTTGCTTGGGAGCACAAGGGACTCCTGTGCAAAGCTCTTGTCCAGCCAGCACTCCCTACCACACTATTTAATTCCCAGGACGCAAGCTGCTGCAGCTTCTTGCCACAGGCAACAGGACGTCTTCCAACCATGACATACCTTTGGTTTTCCCGGACTTTGTGGTTTGCACCAGACATAGACCACGAGTCTCCCACTTAGCAGTTCATCTGCCTCCCAGTCTCTCCCCACACTTCTTTCTAGTAGAGCAAGACCCTCCCACCTCTGCTGTCCTTCGAAGAGCTTTCACACTGGGGCATGGAGTGGATTTTCTAAGGCTCAGTGTATTCGTGGGCACATCCAGTGAGTGCTCCCATCCATCTGTTTAACTCTTTGGGAAAAAAATAAAGCAGCCAAACAATGAGTGAGTACAAAAGCATATGTGAAGAATTGGCAAGGAGAGTTCCCTGACTCACAGCATCCATGCTTCTGCATGTCTGCTCCACGCACAGATCACTGCCTCTCCTTACCCTTGCTTTAATTAGTAAGGGCTGAGCACACTCTGGGAACATGCTGGAAGAGGAGTGATGAACAAAACAGCAGCTCCAGATGAGCAAAAGCATCTGAGGAGTTTAAGATGGAAAAATGGGTTGGTCTGTGTTCTCTAACCATGTGTGTGTACACTGTGCTGGTGACTGCTCCAGCTAATGAGTATCTTCTCTCCCAGGAGCAGGCAGAGGTACAGTCAAACAGAGAAACTGCCTGCACCAATTACCTGTGCAAGAGCACATTCCTGAAAGCGTCGTTTCTCTGAGTGGTATTTAGCTCATGCTCTTCTGATGCTGGATTAGGGGTCTGGAAAGTCTCTCGCCTTGGGCCTTGGCCAAGGCTGTTCTCAAATACCTCCAGCGATGTGCTGCTGCTCCTTCCTGAAGAAGCTGGCCTGCTGGAGAGGTGACCCAGTGCTCCTGTTAAATTTTCCTTTGCACAGTATCCTCCAGGTGCCCCCAGCCAGACCATTTCATCCCCTCCTTGGTGGCTGGAGAACCATGATTCCTCTCCTCTCTCACCCCACTGCAAATCCATGCAGACCATAGGTTTGTTGTCCGTCTAGTCTTAGCCAGGACTTTGCTAGGCTGGAATAATTTTCTTCTTTTTGATCTTTCTGAAGAAGCCACAGACTTTTCCAAAAGTGCTCCAAGAATGCAGCCTAGTGGCCTCCGCAGCCGCCTGCTCAATGTGCGCCTCGCTGTCACGGCTCTCAGGTGATGAACGGAGGGACCAGCTGTGCTGGGAAGGGAAGGGCTTTCGCAGGCAGCATGAGCCTCCCCCTTTGCCCTCTCGAGCAGTAAGATCAGGGCAGTGATAATGGCTTTGTTTAAAAGGAAGAAGAGGAAGGAAAATAGAAGTCTAACACAACAGGACTTGCCTCACCCAAGTATCCCGAGGCCCTTGGCTGCCAAAACTGGATGGAAATAAATGCTCCAGACAATGCACGGCCATATCTGGGAGCCGCAGGAGCCTGGCCAGCCCCCTCTTTCCTCGCAAGATCTGATAGGGCTCTTTGCTGGCACGGGACGGGCGCACCGGCCATTGTTCCCATGCTGGCCTGTGCCGCTGGTGGCCGGCGGCATTGTCCCGGGATCCACATGGGCTCGCAGAGAGGAGAGAATCGCAGGAAATCAGACCAGATCATATCCGACCTTTAACTGCATCACATCTCAGGGCAGTATTTTTTTCCCCACTGTCCTTGTTGGCTCTTTTTGGACATGAGGAACGCCGTGACATGCAAACAGTTGGTCTCCCAAAATAACTATGAATGCGATCATTGCCGGACTGATTCATGGTCTACCTGTGGCCGTCTCCTCCCCCTGACAAAGGCTGAAACAAGACAGTTTGAAAAAAAGCAGGGTGAAACATCTGGCAAAATTGCTGGCTCTTTCCCCAGGCCGAGTGGGGAGCATTCATGCAGCGCTTACTCATGGGGGGGTCTTTGCATCTGATGGCCGGGCCACTGGCATGCAGCATGGCGATGGTTGCCTCGGGCATCCCCTCCTCTCCCCGCAGTGAGCAGGACAGAGGGAAAATCTCCTGTCTTGCCATTTCTCCTCACAAACATGCCTGAATTATTAAAACAAAACTGCTGGTTCCTGCATGGGAATGGCAATTCTTCCTTTCCTCCCCAAATCCCCAGAGCAAGGAAACCTCGTTATTACCAAGGCGTTCAGTTCAAACTTTGCTGTTGTCTCATCAAACTGGAGAGCCTCAGCAGGCAACTTCAGGGAAGGGGTCTGCATTGGTGCCATTCCCGGCAGCATCCTGAAGTCACCGAGGGGAGCAGAGGTGGGATGTGTGCTGCATCTTTGGACCAGTCAACGGAGCTTGGGATTCCCAGCACTTTCTTTGCGTGGTAGCAAAACACCACAGCCCTCTGAGGGCACGAGCTCCGCCTGCAGGGACAGTCTTTGGGATTCTCACAATGGAAGAAGTTGAGTTTTTTTACTTCCAGCCTTTCCACAGACCAGCCTTTGGTCAAGTCAGTTGTTGGTCTCAAACAAGGCAGATGATCCCTTGCAAACGCCGCAGTTGCCTGGCTGAAGCGGGCTGTAGAGTGGGTGAGCTGGCTTCGCCCATCCCCAGGGGGGCTGCACTCTCAGCTGGCAGTGTGACCCAACAGGTTTCCATCTTTAAAACATTACCCTTAATTAATTTGTCTGTACCATTGCTCCTGGTAATACTATTATTTGTAATACCTCAGTGCATCTCTAGGGAAGGGCACAAGTCTTAATTAACATCTGTAAAGCTGCCTGAGCACCAGGCCTGGAAAATGTGAGACAGAGAAGTTACTGTCGTGTCAAGATGGCTTTAACTTCTTTTTTTTTTTTCCTTTTTTGCAGACCCCCTTCTTTTTCCCAGTGGACATGCAGACCTCCATCTACCCATGCACAGTGGGCTTGCTTTTCAGCATTACCTCTGCTAGCAAAGAGCCTGCCAAACCCGGTTTTCCCAGTTTTCATGGGTTTTCCCGGGGTGTGCCTGCACAGGGCTCACCCGTGTGTGCACATACACACACACATGCACACACTCCCTGGATATCCAGATGTTCTCCAACAATGGTTTGCGGTCCCAGTGATTTGTAGAACCGCACAAATTGTCTTCTGCCTTCTCTGTAAAGTAGCTTAAACTTGCTTTTGCACGGGGTGTGTGCGGACAGTCACACTGAAAGCACACATCTTCTTATACCCATTTCAGTAAACAGCTCAGGAGTCCTCGCTGCTGTCTGCTTGCTAACTGAGAAATTAGACGCAAATCAAATGTAAATCCCCTGGTTTGCAGGCAACAACAAAGCCTGTGACTGGCATCCTTGTTGCAGCCATGCTGCTCCTCGGAGCAGCTCTTCAGGGCGCAGGGCAGGGCAGACAGTGAGTGCCCGGCCAGCGCTGGCTGCACCAACCGGCTAGTGCTGAATCCCAGCCACTCTGGCCTCGTTAGTGCGAGGCTGCCCTGGACTAATTAACTTTTCTGGAAAGGCAGGCGTAGGATCAGGCTGGTGAGGTGCCACAGTGCGACAGTAAGATTGCTCTGGCACTGGGTGTGTAGCTGGACCATGCGGTAAGGCGTACCCGGGGCACCATGGATGCTTCACAGCTCCTCATCGCAGCCTAACCTTCAGATCACCTGCCAGGGGTGCAATGACCTAAATCCTTCCTTTCTCCGTACAAATGAGCAGGAGCCTGTGTCTGGCTAGTATCTGCCCTTTGGCTGAGCATCCATGCAGGTTCTCCCCCTTTTCTCTGGAGGCAGCCCTGCCTGCAGACGGGGTGCCCTCTTCCCCGCATGCTGCTGGCTGCACCGGGGCAGGACAGTGGACGGGAACCGAAGCTTTCCCCNCAGCCCCGGAGCCAGAGCAGTTTTGCAGGACTAACCAGTATGGCGTTCCAGCAAGGGGAGGGCCCCAGCTCTGTTGCTGGTTGCTGTCGAATCTTTTCAGCCAAATCTCCAACGTCTTGGCTGAGTTGTGCTCCGAAGCCAGCCAGATTTCTGATGCTTAGCAAAAATATTCATTAACGACTTAATCTGCACACACACAGGGGAAGCTTTTAGTGTATTTGTTCTAGGTCTGTGAAAGAGTGATCTGGCCACTGCTTTAAACTCTGCCTTGATCTGTGATCTCAGAAATGAGGAATTCAGAAAAATGCTGTGAGGGGAGACAGTCCAAAGTATCCCTTGTGCTCACACCGTGGTGCACTTACCCACCGACACACACCGCTCGGCCAAAAATGCACGTGTTGCAAAACGCAATGATTTTATGTAAAATTGTCACCTCACCACTGCAGGACATGGGGCGAGATGATGCTGCCCAGCTGCTTTGGGAGGGAAGGTCTGGGGGCTGTAATCCTCCCCTTACCCTAGCCCAGGATATGGTATTACAGGATGGAAAAGCATCACGTCCAACTGGGCGACCCCCTGTACCTTCGTGGTGGTGTCCCAGCTTCTGTGATCTTTGGTGTGTCCTATACTGCTTCTCAGTGTCCTGGCCAGTGCAATTGGGCTAATGAATCCCGACTCTCAGCAGGGGCGTAGGTGGCTTGATCAGAGAAAGCTGATGGAACACCATGAGAGCATCATCTGTGCACAAAGCAAGGGAGAAGGCAGGGAAGAGGAAGAGCCAATATTTGGGGTCTGAAAGGCTTTCGGGGGGGTTTAGTGCCTGTGACTCCTCTCCTCCCAAGGCACCATCATCCTGCCCAGAATGAAATGCTCTCTCCAGACACTGCAGCCAAGGCAGTACTGGAGTGGCCTTCAGACCCGTGTGTGCCCTCCTCCACTGAAGAGCTGAACGCATTTTACCCAGCTACTGACTACATGAAGAAATCAGCTGAAAGTCCCCCATGTCTGCTCTCTGGGACCTCCAGGGTAATCCTGGCTGCCGCAGAGGGGCATCTGCCCTGGGGCATCTTTGCACGTTGCAGGTGATCTGGGCTGTTCCCCCAGCACCGGGGAACAGCCGCCTCTAGCCCTTCCCCTGATGGCTTCGGGTCCAAGCGCCTCTGGGATCAGCAGCTCCTGCATGTAAATCACCTCCGCTGAGAGTCCTGTGTCAGGAAAAGAGTTGGCGCAGCGGAGGGGATGAGTCTCAGTGCTCGTGGCTTGCACGGGGAGGGAGAGTGGGATGGGAAGGTGGGAAGGAAGGGAAGGCATGGGGGAGGCACTGCAGGGAAGAGCTGCCAGCACTGAGTGGATAGGCACAGAGCGGTGCGAGGGCTGACTGGTAGGGGAGATGTAAGCTTGTAATGCAGCCAGAAGGAGACACAAAAAAGCATGTAACGATCCCAGCTACCCCCGCAACACCATCGCTCATCCTCCCCAGCCTGGATGAGACCATTGGGTGGGTGTCTCTGAGTCATGCAAACGTCCCCCAGGCTGGGGTGTGCTGGGACTCCCAAGCTCTGGGGACTGTTCCAAAATGGCTACGTGCAGTGCAGATGCAGGCAGGTGGCCTGTTCTTTAGTGGGAATATTCTCCAGAGCCATTGGGCTTACTGGGTGATCCACCACCCCTCCAGCCTCGTGTAAGGGGGGGACATGTCTGTGCCATCTCTGGTGGCTGGAGGTCTGAGGTGAGAATTCTGCTGGCCGGTGCCTCCTCATCTTCTCCATCTGTGCCGTCAGGTCACTCTCTGCAGGGCTAGGGGCTGCAGTCACTGTGCGAACGGGAGTTTTGCACTGGTGGAGGTGCCCCAGCAGCTCCTCAGTCCCTGCCAGCCATGTGCAGGGAACAGCCGGCTCCAGCCCCTGCAGCCTCTGGCTGTGCAGATGCTTTGGGGAACTGGCCTGAACACAGAGAAGAGGTGGGAGCATCCTGCCATTTCCTCGGAGGGGGTGTCGGGTGAGGAGAGATGCTCCTCTGGGACACTGCCGTCCCGTTGGGCTGAAACAAGGCATTGACAAATGATGCATTTTGGTCCCACTCCTCCCTTCCCTTTGGCAGACGCTGTTGCGTCTAACGCTAACCTGTTACAGCTGATAACAGCCGCAAATGCTGCTGCTGCTGCTTTCGTAAAAATTCGTGGGATGCCAGATTATTTCCATGCACAACGGGAGCCCTCAGGCTGCGTCTGCACAAGTTCCTTCCCTCACGTCTCCCACTGTTGCCGCTGCTGGGCCAGGTACAGAAGCAAGGTGGGCAAGCTGTGGGCTGGGGGGAGGGGGCCAGGCCCCCCCCCCGGTGTACCCCCTGCTTGCCTCTGCTGCTGCAGCTGGGTGGTGAGAGCTGGGGGATGGACAGACGGACATACACGGATGGACGGGGACACACACACGCAACTTTTATAGGAGTTTCTAAGCACAGAACTTAGTGCATAAATCCCTTTGGAAACGAAGTTCCTAAATCATATGGGAACATCTGACCGTGTCCCAGGGAAGGTCGGTGTGTCCCAGCCGAAGCCCAAACTGTGGCTGTGCCGGTGGCCCCAGCCGCGGGGGCTCTCAGGGGGCCATGCACAAAGGGCCCAGAGCAAACCGCTGGCAGAAGCGCAGCTGCAGCAAGGTCTGCATTTCTGGGGCGATTTTATAGAGGGAATGCTGATGAGTAATAAACAAGGTGCTGCCTGAGTCTTGTTTGGAGGAAAGAGGGGAGGGAGTGGAGGGGGTGAGGGAAAGAAAGGAGCACAAGGAAGAAGAGAAGGAAAGCAATGACCTTGGTGAGATTTTCTGGCTGCTCTCCAGGTCGCAGGCTGATGCCAGAAAAATCTCTGAGTCCCTTTTGGCTGGAAGTCCGCTCCCTGTGTTAGGTGAATCACACACACATTTCTGGAACATTACATGTTCACAGTTGCAAAGCTCGCAGTAATTAGAAAAACTACAAGACCAAGGCAGGGAGAAAAAATATGAGTCACACATGGAAGTGGTGGTGTTGTGCTGCAGGAGAATCAGCTTTGCCGATTTCCAAAGGTAAATGCACATCAGCCTCCCTCGCTGCCGGGAAGGGCTCTTTGCTGCTGCCCTCCCCCTGCCCGGCTGCCAGCACTGCCGGGTGAGCCGCAGCTCTGGAAGAGGCCAAGAGACATGAGGACATGTCTACACAGGGAAGCTAAATTGCGCTTAGGTAGGGCACGAGATTCCTGCGGGATGACTCCGGACGACGAATAGCTGTTGTGCAGTTAACTCCCAGTGGGGATGTTCTTGCTCCAGGTGTGGGGGGGACTGCCCCTATTAAGCATTATCCACTTCCACCCATGAATTTGGTTGTTTCAAAATAAGCTGCTCTTGCTCCAGAACAAGAGCCGCCATGCCAGAAGTTGATCACAAGGAGTTATTTCAGCACAGGCTGGTCCTCAGGGTGCCAGGGGAGACCGGCTGCTTCCACCCAGGTGATGTGTAGGCTGGGAGCCTTCTCCCACCCTCCAGTGCATACCAGCAGCAAATGGTGACTTGTTATCACTCACTCACTTCAACGCGGCATCTAGATGCTGCTCATTTTTGAGAAGACGAGTGAGCCTCATACCAAGCCCCTGTCTTCAGGGGAGTTTCATAAATCACTCAGACAGTCTTGTTGCCAATGAACTGATGGATGAAGCTTTCATCCCTTCTTTGCGTGACCCTTCTGCTGCTGTTCATTAACAACGCAAAGGGTGTTTTAACCTGGGAGCAAACCAGGCTCTCGTTTGTTTAGTTAACTCTCCTCCTGAGTCATCCCATTTGGCTTAGGCAAAACCCTTCTCTCGGCAGCCTGCTGGTTCTCCCACCAGGGCTGTGCTCCCCAAGCACCCTTGGCAGGACATGTCGGCACACCTGATGGGAGAGCATCACATCCCATCCCATCGCATTGCATCGTGTCATGTCTCATCGCACCGCAATGCAGCATCACATGTCATCACACCTTCGGGCGACCGGGTGGGCAGAAGAGCTGGGCTCGGAGCGTGTTGCAAGACGACGGCCTGGTTTCCAAAAAGTGTGATCTCACGTGAGCTGAAGGATACGGCTCTTGTTTTCAGATTTAACTACTGTCTGGCTGCCAGGGGTAGCGGGGACTGCCAGCGTCCAGTGGAGACTCCATTCGAAGAAGGCCAAAGAGCGGATTACGCATCAGACAATGAAGTGATGCTAAGGACAAACCGCGCCGAACATGAAATCTTCCTGCAATACTCCAAGACAGATTGTTACATCTCCCTGCCAAGAAATCAAACATTCCTGCTAGAGTCAGGGCTTTCACAGAAGCCCCCTCTGGGACATCAAGTGAGGCTAAGACAACAGTCCAGAGCTTTGCTAGCAAATCATGAGTCCCGAGTGTCTCTCCAGCTGGCAGGACCATCATTGACCTAAATGGCCTTGTCCTCCCTGAAGCAGCTCTGTCAGTTTGGCCACAATCCACTTAATAATGTAGCTTGAGTATAAAGATGTATCCAGGCCCAACCACAAAACAGCTGGAGACTGTAGGGTTGACTTAATCCTGGTAGAATAAAACGGGGAAACTAGTGGGAGTCAGCTAGGATGTTGCTGGCTGGGTTTTGAGCAGTGCTGAGTAATAAAAGGGATCAAATGTGTTAGGCACAAGCTGTCTGGAGCCACAGTTGTTGTTGTTGTTTTAACTAATTGAATTTTAGTGCTGGTGAAAGGTACCAGATTGACAGCTCTGGGGAACGGTGTCTGTTACTCAGACCAGGTACAGCACAGGCAGTGAATCCCCTCTTAATCCCCATCTTCATCCAGACATCGTGCTTTCCTCTCAGGGGCAGAAAACATTCGGCCCCTGATACATGGAGACCTTCCCCTCCGCAGCTGGGGCCTGAGCCCACGGGTCTGCATCCCTCCTGGAAAGGAGGGACCCTGCCTGACTTCGTGGAGATGCTTCAAGGGCCCCTGGGGACAACACCTTCGGGTCTGGGCGGGACACGAGACCTGTGCCATGCCCACTGCAGGGGCTGCACGTGTGGCTGCAGAGGGGCAGGCGGCTGGCAGGGGCTGCATCAGGGCAAGCGGCACAGCAAAGGCATCGAGGGGAGTTGCTGCTCATGGTAAGAAATCCACTTTGGCTGGCTCCCAGGAAGCCTTTGCCAGAGGAGAGCAGACGGGGCTGCCGGGGAAGCTGAAGCTGGGGCCGAACAGGGGTGTGGGGAGGAGACCGGAGGGGAACAGAGCAGCATCCTCGAAAGGGGCCAGTGCCTGCATCCTGCCAGGCGGAGGGCAGGGACGTGGCTGCGCTCACGTGCTGGGTGACTTCTGCCCCCGCCACGAGACAGGGATGATTCTCACCCAGCTTTGTAAAGTGCTGAAGGGTCAGGGCGCATTGAGCAATGTTTCGCCACCAAAAGTCCAAAAGCCTGGCAGCACCTGCCTTGCCCAAACCTCTGCTGCAAGTTTTGAACTGGGTCCAGTCTTGAAGGGTGCAAAGGCTGGGACGAGCGCGGGGCAGGCAGCACTGGGGCAGGCAGTGCCAGGGGGCTGGCGTGCTGCCCCTCACACGCACGGGCAGGGATGGGCAGCGGTGCTGGGAGAGCCAGGGCAGCCGCATGCCTTGCCAATGAGCTTTCGCAAGCATGGATGGAGGCGGCTGTTTCCCAGGGGAAGGCTCTTAGCAGGGGCACCTTGTCAGCCCTGCTCTATAAATAGCTGGGAAAAAGCCTGGGCAGGAAGCAGCGGATTTTAGGAAGGGCAAGGGGAAGGGCTTGGTTTCAGCCTTGCCAAGTCTTGGTCACGCGGGAGGGTGACTCCTGCGCCACGGAGGATGCTGAAGGCAGCGCTGAGGGTGTTTCGCCCAGCGAGACAAGGCTGTGCTCCGCGCTGCGGCTCTTCAGGGCTCCCTTTGAACTCCTCCTGCTGTTTTCCTTGCCGGACCTGGCAGGGCTTGGCAGGCAGCTCCATCCTCCAGGTGCTAGGGACTAGCTCTGCCTCTATTTTTATGGGAGAGCCTTGCTGCTCGTGTGGGTAGAGACTATGGAAGTTGTTTAGCAGATGTTAGGAGGGCTAAAAGTGCACAGGTCTGCCCATTTTCAGGCAGGCTGGGACCATCCAGGTGCAGAGTTTGGGGGTATTAAGTTAGTGATCCTGATGGGCACAGAAAATAAATTGTTCATCGTGCAGGTCCCCTTGCTGCAGTCTTTCTCGTTTAGATTAGAGTTGGTCCTGCTTACTGGGCTGAACAGAGCCCTGCTTTGCTTTGCTGTGTCAGTTCCTACACCGTGACCCGTGTCTTACAGGCATTTATTGGGAGCTGGCTGTGGTGTGAGACTTGCAGGATATCAGATTTCCAGCTGGGGCAGCCGCATGGGAACAGCGGCCCTGTTAATAACAAGGTGTGCCCCATCCCTGCCAGTCCCGGGAGGAGGGAAATAAAAACAAGGAAGGATTAAAAAAAGCCATGGCTTTGCTGCATCTTGCCTTGGATTGCTTTCGTTCAAGTTTTTGCTATGGAGTCGAGCTGGCTTTTTGTTGTTTAAGTGATCCCAAAATAGCCGTTCAGCCCAGCCTCGGGCAGTGCTGCTTTGCAGGCTGCAGCTCAGCCTGTAGCTTGTCCCCAGCATGAGATGTGTTCCCAGCAGGTCTCGTCACAGCCGATTTGGGTGCTGCCAGCACCTGACATGCGGGGAAAGGGGAAATCACAACTTTCCCTTTGAGAATAGCCATGTCGGGGACAAGTACCCAGCTCCTATATACATTTTTTGTAATAAAAAGATAAATGCAGCCTTTCATATCTCAGTTCCTCCTTTGGGAGGGGTGTCTGGGCTGGAGGACATGGGGATCTGCTGTCTTTCAATGTCACTTCAGTAATCAAAGTCCTGCAGACGAAGCTCTCGCTTCAGATGCTGAGGGTTCGGGCTGGTAGCAACGCACAGTATCGTCTCTCCACTTGTGGCCAGCCGGTTCTGCTAATTACTGAGCCACTGTTCTCCGCAAACCGTGCGTGCGTCAGAAGCCCGGCATCAAGGAGAGCCAGCGTGAGTCAGACTTGAAAGCCTTGCAAAACACCACCAGGCTTGGAGCCGGCAGTGCCTGAGCACTTCCGAAGCCGAAGTGAGTGGTGGCTGATGGAATGGTGCTGAGCTCCCTCCCTGCCCTCCGTGGCCGCTGGCCCCACTTGCCCACAGGGACATGTGGCCCGATGGAAGATGGAGTCGGGCAAGGCTCTCTGGGTTAAATCTGCCCCGCACCCCCCTGCAATGCCTCATCCATAGCAGTTTGGGGCAGAAGGAAACCGTCTGGTCCTGAGCCCGAGCTGCAGCCCGGGTTGGTGTTGCTGCCTCTCCTGTCTCACGGGTTGGGGTATACCAGTTTAGTGCTTCTCTCTGGCCTGCAAACTCCTGTGTCCCCACCAGTGCCGGGCACCCTACAGCAAACAGAAGCTTCCCATGGCGGCAGCCAGAGGAGCAGGGAAGTAGCAGAGATGTAGAACAGAGCTGCTGGTGCAGGATCAGGCCCCTGTCCCTGCCTGACCTGTGGTTTCCATCTCTGCTTTACACAGAGACAGCAGAGACAGCAGGATCCAGAGAGATGCGAAACACAGCACAACCCATGACTGGTGGGAAAAAAGCATTAAGGTAATCCTTTCCCATACCCGATCCCAAACCACGCAAAACCTTTTATTTCTGATCCTGCCGATCAGGGGGTGCTGCCTGCAGGAGGGGGGACAGCAGGCAGCGAGCAGGCAGCAGTGCTCTCCTGTAAACCCGGGCACAGCCGGTGCTCAGAGCCAAAACAGAATTGAAATGCAGACAGCGGTGGTCTGACAGCAAAGCTGGGGAGAGCCGTCCTGTAGCCCGGCCTTGCATGCCACCTACGGTTCCTTCGGTGGAGGTGATGCGCGCTCTTCATCTGACGGCGGAGCGGTTTATTTGCAGTCAGGCAGAGGCATCCGTGGCAGACAGAGATTCCCCAACGGCTCGCTCTTTATTTGGAGTCAAACTCCAATATAAAACCTGTAGTAGGTGGCACTGGCTCTTAGCCACAGCCTGGCTGCATTTGAGGACGGGATGCTCTGCCGCCCTTCGTGGAGGGTACAAAGCTGGTGCTCCCCTGGCAGAAAGTCACTGTAAATAGGTTATGTTTAAGAGTTGAACCATATGTTCTTAGGAAGTTAGAGGGGTATCGTATTGTACAGGGGCACAGGCCAAGGAGATTTTTCATACCTGGTGGAGCAGCCGTGCTCTGAAGGTCAGCACCATTTGGGCTGCTGCAGGTTGGGTACTGGACACCAGAGACACCCAGAACCAGGGGGGGGGCGGCTGGCCCTGGTGAGATATACCTGCCATGCTCTCATCTACAGCTGTCCTGGGGCCTCCCAGCCCCTCCTGAAGAGCATCCTCTCCTCTCCCAGCACTGAGAAATCCTCCTCCTTCTGGGCCAGGGGTGACCTTGAGCTTCAGGGACTGAAATGCAAACCTCAGCCTTGAATTTCAGACGGCTCTGGGTTTCCAGTGTTCAGGTCTGGGTTTCTGGTTCTCCTTGGTAGGAAGAGAAACAGCAACTGGATGTTTCAATCCAGCCCCTGTTGCACTCCTGCCCCATCTGCGAGTCGTGTATGTGCGGTCCCAGAGGAACGGGGTATCTCAGAGGACGTGTCCTTCTGTCCCACTGTGGTGTGGCCATTAGTGGATGCTCGGGGGAAGAAGCAGACAAACATGCTGTGCAGAGAGACGCGCTTGCAGTTTGCAGCCACCTGAAGTTGAGGACTGCCTCGCATCTGAACTGTGTCTGGATGAGCCGCCAAGGGCCCTGTGCTACCTGAGTTTGCCTCCCTCCCTCCTGAACGGCTTCTCCTTTCGACCTCCACAGCCACCCATGGCAGCAAGTGGGGTAGCCAGCTGGTGCAGAGACATCTCCCACCGGTGACTGCAGGACAGAGCTCTAGCAGGTGGGATGAGGCATCACATTCAAGCTCACTGAGTGGAGGGAAGTGATGGCAAACAGCAGATGAGAACGGGAGAGACAAATGACTCTGTCCTGTGTGCCAGCACTAATGGAGGGAGGATGTGCTCCAAATACTAACGACATGGCAGCAGCAGTCACTGCCGGAGCAGCGAGCTCCCTGCTCCCAGCAATACGGGATGGAGCAGATGGAGCAGAGCTGAGTCCAGGTCGCATTCAAGGGAGCCACTGAGTTTGTCTGACCGTGTCTCACCTTCTGATGCTCTGCACAAAGATGCAGTGACTTGGAAATCTGGATTTTGGAGTCTGAACTTTATCATCCCTACTGCTTCTGCCTTGTTGCACTTAAAGAGGACAGCATCCCAATGTCAGAGAGGAGCACTGCTGGTCCTCCAGCTGGGGCTGACGCAGACCGATACGAACGCTGGGCCATCTGAGAAGCTCTTCCTGGAGCAATAAATATGGGAAGCGTGCTTCCAAGCAGTCTCCCTTTTCTGGGAAGCGAAGGGCACACGATCGACGCTCTGGGAGGTATAGTGTTTAATATTTATCAGACCCACATCGCGCTGTACCCGGAGGCGCCGCTGAAGAGCAGCCAGCCCCAGCGGCCACCGCAGTGAAGGGTCCCCTCCAAAAGTCTTCTCTCAGCAGGCTGGCAGGAGGGTCTGGGCAGGGAGCAGGGACTGGCCAGGCTGTTCGAGGTGACACCCTCGCCGTGCCCTGGCTCCTGCCTCTCTCATCCAAACACGAGGTTGCTTTGGAGACACTGGGACGTGATGGGTCCCGGAGGCTCTGAGGGCTCCGAGGAGTGCAAGCTCTCACCTCCAAGGGTGCCATCCCTGACACGGACGTGCAGGGTGTCCTTGCTGCTAAGCCCGGGACATGCACTCGCCTGGGACCTGTGCTCCTTGTTGAGTGGAATCAACCAACAAGTGGTTCATCCTGCTCCTTACTGGGCGTTGCTGCCTCTGGGGCATCCGTATCGCCTCCCTGCAGTCCCCCGAGGTGTGCGGATGTCCAGGATAGCACAGGACCCCGCTGTGCATCATTGCAAGTGTCGGCCCCGTGCCGGTAGCCCCCGCCAGCCCCCACGCTTGGGTTCGGGGCTCCCGCAGTGCCCTGGGGCAGTCTGGGGGCTGCACAACAAGGGCCGATTACTGCAGTGGTGCGGCTGGCAATATTGGGATGCCCCTGTGCCCCGCAGAGACTCCGAAGGTGTCTCTGTCCTGCATTAGAGATCTAAGCTCGAATAGTAAGGGTAATGGACAGGAAATTAGAGATAAGTAGGTGGTTTGACAGGATTAGGGATAAGCAAAAGAAACATAATTATGTGATAGCTGCTATCGGACAAGGGCTCCTATGAAAGGGAATGTAAATGACCTAAAAAAAGCACTACACCAGATCAAACAGCTACACTTTGCAGATAACAGCCCAAAAACACAGGGTATAAATATTTATCACAAATGAATTCTCCAAACACTCCCTACTCACGATCACATTAACAATAGATGGGATTGAGGATAATAAAGGCTTTTCACAATCTTTTTTTTCCTGGGGCTTTTATACATGTACAGCTGTGTGTATGTGTGTGAGAGATAGGGAGTGTGCCCATCAGGGTGTGCAGGGCAATGGCACTGGTGGAGGGAGTGTTGGGGGGGGGGTCCTGCACCCCTCCTGGCTCCTTGGCAGCTCCGGGTCCTTGCCGGCCGCTCTGCCGATGCCCACGCAGCTCCGCCTGCGCTCGCTCTCCCGCCACCTCCATGTCTCTGAGCATCCCAGGGAAAAGGAGAACTCACCCACGCTCCTGCCCGGGAGTCATTGCACACCGTCGTCCTGCGCTGTATCTGTGATGGTCCAAAACGTCGAGGTTTCGCTTTGCCGTCTGGGTGGTCAGCAAAGAGGGCATGACGGCTGCTCCCCGGGGAAGTGCTGGAGCCCCAAAGCCTGGCTGAAGTCCGGACGATTCCTGTTGCTTCTCTCTCCTGAGCAGAGAGGGGGAAATTAATGGATGGTGGGCACGTTCGAATGGAGCCGTTGGGAAACCTCTGCTGTGACTGAGAGCAAGGCTGGGCCCTTTCATGTGTGCAAAGCACGTTGAAGGCGTGCAGCTCTTTTGCACGTAGGTGCCAAGACCAAGCTGAGGGCGATCCCCTCTGCAGCCCGCCCCCCCCCGCGCCNGCACCCGTCCCCCGGCGTGGGGCCGAGGGTCTCCCCCAGCACTGCCACCCCCCAAGCGCTGCCCCTCAGACAGTACCTGCTCTTCTTCGTGATTTAGTCTGCTTGCTGTTACTTATTTAACAAGAGGGGACACAAAGCCTCCATAACCCGGGCTTGCAAATTACCAAAGCCCAGGAAATGAAAACTCCACGGCAGCATTAATTGGAGGGCTTTTTAATTAAAATCAGCTTGTTTCCCGATCAAAGATTAAAGGAAGGAAGAAAGCTGAAAGAAAAAAAAAAAATAATAAAACAATTCCCTCCCTGCCCCTCTCTGGCATTCACGAGGTGTGGGTTGAGCACCCTGCGTCATCCCTGCTGCTTTGCTCCATACCTTTTGATTTTTTTTTTTTTCCCCCACAAAAGTCTTTTTTCTCTCCTCTTTCTACCTGACTTCATCCTCATCTGCTTCCCTTCTGTCTGTCCATCGTATCATGCTTGTACCAGCCCTTCTGGTGTCGTCCCTTGGCTCTGGCTGGGGCACGGCGGGGGCATCGGGGAAGCAAGGAGGAGAAACCGCTGGTGCAGAGCTGAGCCTGGTGTTTCCCCCTCTGGTCCTCGTTAGTTAATTGCACGGAGCAGATGAAGGGCACTGACTTCTGGAGAAGCCTGCTCACAGTTTGGCCTTGCAGCTGCACGCAGGTGTCCTCTCCCTTGTCCCCTGTCTGCGTCCCCGCAAGCCCTCCTGCTTCTGCACACATACCTGTCGCGGTGAGCAGAGGATACATCGCCCAGGAAAGAGTTATTCTCATCACTACTTTTTTTAATGAAAATTAAACTCTGGCAGGGGAGTTAGCACGGCCTAAAGATTTAGCTGCTGTGACTAGATGGCATTCAATGAGGCTAAACAAAGTATATCGCTAACGAAGACAAATATTTGTTGCTTTGGAAAGGCTGATGTCCCCAAGGCTGCCGAGAATTACTGTGGAGGAAAAA
>VYZV01019347.1:344011-404761 GCA_013401275.1 Pandion haliaetus
GTCCAAAACGTCGAGGTTTCGCTTTGCCGTCTGGGTGGTCAGCAAAGAGGGCATGACGGCTGCTCCCCGGGGAAGTGCTGGAGCCCCAAAGCCTGGCTGAAGTCCGGACGATTCCTGTTGCTTCTCTCTCCTGAGCAGAGAGGGGGAAATTAATGGATGGTGGGCACGTTCGAATGGAGCCGTTGGGAAACCTCTGCTGTGACTGAGAGCAAGGCTGGGCCCTTTCATGTGTGCAAAGCACGTTGAAGGCGTGCAGCTCTTTTGCACGTAGGTGCCAAGACCAAGCTGAGGGCGATCCCCTCTGCAGCCCGCCCCCCCCCGCGCCNCCAAAGCCCAGGAAATGAAAACTCCACGGCAGCATTAATTGGAGGGCTTTTTAATTAAAATCAGCTTGTTTCCCGATCAAAGATTAAAGGAAGGAAGAAAGCTGAAAGAAAAAAAAAAAAAAATAAAACAATTCCCTCCCTGCCCCTCTCTGGCATTCACGAGGTGTGGGTTGAGCACCCTGCGTCATCCCTGCTGCTTTGCTCCATACCTTTTGATTTTTTTTTTTTTCCCCCACAAAAGTCTTTTTTCTCTCCTCTTTCTACCTGACTTCATCCTCATCTGCTTCCCTTCTGTCTGTCCATCGTATCATGCTTGTACCAGCCCTTCTGGTGTCGTCCCTTGGCTCTGGCTGGGGCACGGCGGGGGCATCGGGGAAGCAAGGAGGAGAAACCGCTGGTGCAGAGCTGAGCCTGGTGTTTCCCCCTCTGGTCCTCGTTAGTTAATTGCACGGAGCAGATGAACGGCACTGACTTCTGGAGAAGCCTGCTCACAGTTTGGCCTTGCAGCTGCACGCAGGTGTCCTCTCCCTTGTCCCCTGTCTGCGTCCCCGCAAGCCCTCCTGCTTCTGCACACATACCTGTCGCGGTGAGCAGAGGATACATCGCCCAGGAAAGAGTTATTCTCATCACTACTTTTTTTAATGAAAATTAAACTCTGGCAGGGGAGTTAGCACGGCCTAAAGATTTAGCTGCTGTGACTAGATGGCATTCAATGAGGCTAAACAAAGTATATCGCTAACGAAGACAAATATTTGTTGCTTTGGAAAGGCTGATGTCCCCAAGGCTGCCGAGAATTACTGTGGAGGAAAAAACAGGCAGAAAAGTGAGAATGAAAACAGGAAATTCTTTAATGAAAATTTATGAATTGGCTAAAAGGCTGCTATTTCTTAAGTTAATAATTTTGGTCAAACGTCCAGCTATTTTTTTTTTTTTTTTTTTTAATGGAGATTGGAACTGAGCACAAAACCCCAGGAGCAGGAAACAGCCAACAGGAAACATGGGGACTTGATAGAAACAGAGATAGATGGGATGCATTGAAGTTTAGAACATTGGTGAGGGAAGGTAAAGGCATCAAGGAGAAATCTGGGGCTGGCTGGTCTGTGGACGCTAAGGTGTAGTTAGCAATATTAGGCAGAGGGAGTGCTGCGGCAGTAATTGAGGCTCATTATTAGCTAACAGCAGCGACAGTGCTGGCAGTGGCATGGGGAGGGCAGAAGTGCTCAGCCAGCATCTCTGCACTCCCATGGAGCGGTGGGACAATGCTCTGCTGTCATGCAAGGCTGCCGAGGCACGCCTCAGTCCGACGGCGGCCACTGAGGATTGTCACGCAGCCTAGAAAAGAAATGGTTCGGAGCAGCTTGGCCTCAGCCCCACAAGAGCTGAGGCTCCCGTGCATGGGGAGAGCCCCTTTCCATCGGTGGTGGCACCAGGGATGGGGTCCCGGGCGAGTGCTGCACTCTCTGTCCACACAAAGAGCAAAAGGGGCGACCTGGCCTTGGCAGAAGAGGGCAAAAAAAAAAAATGATACGAGATTTAATAGAGGAGGAATTTGTGTCAGTCAGCATGGCTTTATGGAAATAGATCTTGCCAAACAAACCTGATTTCATTCTGTAATGAGATTAGAGTTTTGGTTGCAAAGGTGGCTGTCCAGATGTAACCTACGGGTGTCTGGATGTGGCCAAGGTGCCGGGAAGCACCTTTTGGAAACTCCCAGCTATTTCTGCAACCTGCCTCTCCATTGCGTGTTGAACCTCTCGGGTGGGAACAGAGACCAGGCGATGGAGAACAGCGGGGATGAGGCAGAGGAGGGATCTGAGCCGGAGCTGCCCGGAGGTGGCTGCGGCACAGGGGGCTGCTGCGGGGCAGGAGGGGGCACTGGCCACTTGGACGTGGAGTTTGTGTGAGCCCGATCCTGAGTGTTGCGTCCAGTTCTGCTGCCTGTGTTTTTAAAAACCATTGTGAAATGGAAAGTGTCTAGAAAAGAGCCACAAAAATGGCTGACAAAAATGCCTTTGTTGTGCAAGCCTGTATTAGTGCATCAGTGTGGGCTTAGGGAGATTAGAGGGGATACTAAAAGTCTATTTATCTAGCAGAGGAAAGCATAGTGGAAGGACTGAGCAGAGGCTGAGCCTGGACAAGGTCACGGTGGGAATATTAGTGAAGGACGTTGCCTTCTGGATGGAGGAAGGTGGCAGACTCTCCATTCTTGGGGCCTCCTTCTCCACTCTGCATGTCTGTGCAGTGGAGATGTTTTCCCCAGACACTTACCAGCTGCAGCACAGAGTGAAACAGAAAGGCTGCTAAAACAGGGGCGGTGAAGCAGGAGCATCGCCTGCATCACGGGACTGGCAGAAGGGCAGCCCCCGGGGTGGAGATGGTGGTGCAGTGCTGGCCAGGAGAGGAGGAAAGCTGCAGCCAAAGGAGATGCTGCTACATCTTCATGAGGCTCAGCTACGTCCCAGCCCAGGCTGTCACCCCCCTGAAACTATGGGGACCCTCCTTGCAGCCATCAGCTCCCCATTTCTCCACCACCGAGGCACTGGGCACACCTCTGCCTTCTGCACCTTGGAAAACCTTTGATGGGCATCGCTGAAAGTCAGGAGAGCTGGACATCCTCTGGCTAGACTGTCCTAGGACACCTTTGGCTCTCAGACCTAAAAATAACGGTGTGAGGGGTTCATTGCCTATTGAACCCAGGAAACCTAAGCAGTGCAGTCCTCTCCTCTGGAGGACACTGGGTATAGCCACAGTTCTCCATGGGGGCCCTGGAGCCCAGACATGGGCGGTGGAGCGAGCAGCAAAGCCCCATCCTGGTGTTACATCTGCGGCGAGGAGGGGAGCGAGGGGTGGGAAGTGGGGATTTCATATTAACTTCTGGGAACTGGAGCTCTTCTCTCCATCAAGGAAATTATTTATGTGCACGAGATGCAGGCTGATTATGAGAAACATATTGATTGAGGTTTCACAGCTACTGAACACAGTAGATATGTATCAGTTACACCACAGCCCAAACCTGTATCAATGTGTTTCTAATAATCAGCTGGCATCTCATTAACATAAATAGCTGTCTTCTCCTATTTGGGAGAGTGGCTCCATGGCTTGCTAACTGCACATTACCCAAATGCCAATTGCTTATTAGAACAATCTTTCTGCAGGTCTAAATCCCGGGGAATGAGGGTGTAGTAAGACATCACTTGTTACATAGTTGTTAGTCCTTGGTAAATATGTTTCTAATCAGCAATTAGTATTTAATTAACATGCTGAAAATAAAATTTTCAATCTAAATGAAGCTTTTACGAGAAATCTGGAAAGAGAAGTGGGAAGATGCAAACAAGTGAAGCTCGGGCGATGAGCTGAAATCAAAATGACATATTTGAAATAAGCCCTCACCCTGTGTGCCGGACAATTTTTGATCTCAAGTCAGTACAGCTCCAAGAAGAATGTCGTTGGCTGGGAATTGTTCCCAGCAGCAGCAGCAGACCAAAACAAGCCATGCAGTCCCCTGTAGAGTTGCAAGGCATAAAGCCGGGGCAGCCCTGTGGGCTCAGCCTTGCGGGACCCCCCCACCACCCCCCCCCGTGCTGACCATGTCCATCTCATGTGTCCGTGTGCTCCGGCAGCTCCAGTGGTGGGGGCAGGCGTCAGCCACACATGCTCAGGAAGGTGCATTCAAGATGCTCCTCAGATGCTCCACATCAAAATAACCTCCGTGATGTGTTTCTGTTTTCCTCCAGAGGAAATGTCAGCACCCCTGCTGCCATCTCTGCCTTCCCTCCATCAGCACATTTTTGTTAGACTTCATCCTCATTTTTCCCTCGTACAGTCAATCCTCCTTCACTCTCGCTTCCCTCTTTTCTTAATGACGGACGGAGCCAACGATGGCCCCATCCATGATGCCCACAGGCCGGCATGGCATCGCTGCCTTGCACGCAGGTGTAGGGATTCAGGGGTTTAATCTCTGGCGCGGTGTGTTTGTCCTTTCATTTCTCAAGTGGTTCAAGGGAATCTTGGCTCAGCAGTGGGATCGTTAATGCAGAGCAAACAATAGGCTCTTTAGGTCCTTTTCAGCTAATCACCATTGATCCGGGCTGACCTTTCTGTCCCTCTCCTAATCCCAAATCTGGATGTCGCTTTGCGTTAAGCCACCTCCGAGGGAAGGTATCAGAGGAGATAAACCCTTGCTGCTGGGGCTGCCGGCCGTGCTGCAGGGCACAGCACGGACTGGCCGGGGTTATTCATCCCAAGACCCTCTTTCTGAGGAGGCTGAGCGATGCCAGCTGGGAGCAGAGATGCTGCCGCCTGCCCAGGATGCCGGCTGGTGTCCTCCTCTCCCTGTGGAGGTGGTGGGTGCCCACCCGATCCTGGTAGGCAATGCCGGAGGAGTTTTGGGATTGGAGAGTGTTAGATAGAGCTTGACAGGTTTTTACTTCCCCAATACCAAATTTGCTAAGAAATACAGCTGCAATGTGAGGAGAGAAATAAAAACATTTGTGAGTGTGAGTTAAATTCCAGCAGTTTTTGCCCTGCTGGAAGTGACAGAAATGTTCAAATAACCAAAATGTTTTGAAACGCAATACCGTAAGGGTTGGGGGGTTTTGCCATGTTAAATCGCTGGTTTTATTTCAGATAAATGGCCCAGATTTTAGAGAGAGAAAAAGACCAAAGTAATCTGAGCAGTAAAAAAACCCTATGCTGTCACGTACAAACAAGGCGGTGGGGGGGTGAGTGGAGGTGCCGGTCTTTGGTTTCCTGTGATAAATAGATAAAAGAAACGCATGGGTGAGGTGCCTGGGACTGGGCTGAGCACACCTCACGTGTGCCCGGGAGCACGACCCCGGGAGCGGTGCCTTCACTAGCGACACGCCGTCCTGCAGCAGCCCGGGGAAGGCATGTCCCTTCATGACTTGCAGGCAGGTTCCCTGTGCCTTGCCCAGAGCTTTGCCCTGAGTTTTGGTAGGAGACACACTCTGCCTCTCCAAAATCCTCCTGCCCAGCACGCAAGGGAGACACAGAAAATATGAAGGAACCAGGGCTGGAAGCTCCCAGAGATGTTTAGGACAGGCTGTGCTCCTCCCTGCCCAGGCATCGCACGGTCCTTGTCCCCAGAGCCACCCTGCTAAGGGGACATGTGCCCCCGCTACAGCAGCACCCTGCCATCACACCCTGCGGGACGCGAGCTGGTACCGTGCCTGGTGTGCACCTCCTGCCTGCCCAATTTCTCACAGCAGGCTTGCAGCTCCTCCATCCATCCCTCTCCCCACTCTCTTCTGCAAAGTTTGAGTGCCCACCTTGGCGAGAGGGTCCCCTTCCCAGTAAACTCCTAAGAAAAGCTGCTTTTTTTTCTGGGATGTTTTTTCCCCGGACTTTGCAAATGGGCAAATGTGCCCCCTTTTGCACCCCAGTAATCTGCAATCGTTTGAGCATTCACAAAGCCATTGAATAAGCACAGCTTGCAGCTGCGGTGTAGGGTGCCAGTCCTCGCTGGAGCCACGAGCCAGCCTGGACACTGCCTTTCCCATGTCTCGCTCTGTGGGGCTCAGGGTGATGCTTAAAGTCAGGAACAAGCAATGTAGCGATGGAGTTGTATCAGCTTCTCTAAGAAGCAACCTGTCTCGGGCTGTTCACCTTCCCCTGAACCTCTGCTCACGGCTGCGCACAGCGTGTTGCAGCATCCTGGGGCACCCGCTGCCTCCTGCAAGGTCTGTGGAGGGGGGGGGTTGACACCTGCAACCCCCTTGTCCCTGCCTGGTTTGGCCACGGGATGCTCTGAGCTTTGTCAGGGCTAAACCAAGCCCTCACGGCAGACAGCTGCCAACGCAGTGCCAAACTGGGTTTGGTGCTGCCTTAAACTCTGCTGGGCACCAGGGCTGCAAGGGACGTTCCACAGCACCCACACGAGCAAAGGGGCAGGGTCCCTGCCCCAAGTTCAACCCCAGCATTTCCCATGCAGGCCTGATGAGGAGATGGCATAATGATCTTCATTAATTGACCTAATTAAGTTCCCAGCTGGTAGGAAGCTGGGTCTCACAGCAGCTGGGATCTCCATGAGGGAGGCAATAAAACCTTCAATAACCAGGAGGGGTGTAAAGTGGGCAGTGGGGGTAGCTGAGCAGTGCATGGGGTGTTCAGGCAATGGTGATGGCTTTCCCTGTGGTCCTCTTGGTGAGAGGCAGCTCCTGCCCTCACCCTGCCTGCCACGTTCCCGGTGGGATTTGGTCCCCGTGGCTGGGTGCAAGGTGAGGATGGTCAACACTCCAGTGTGACACTGACCTGAGCTGCAAAAGCTCTGGCTTCTGCTCGCCTGGGGTTGGTGCTGGGTCCTTGCCGAGCGGCTACGCGCAGGCACCCATCTGTCCGTCACCTCTGCCAGAGCCTCTGCTCAGTGCTCGTCTGTTCCCCGTCCTGCCGGCACCCCTCCTCATGCCAGCATCCACAGCCCATATGCAGGGCCCTGGCTGAGGGGAAGGCTTTTTTTGGTTGTATGCAGATTTTTTTTTATAGCTTTTTCTTTTCCAACACACTCCCCACATGGCTTTCCCCCTTTTTCAGCTCTGAAATGGTGACAGCAATCTGTTTCTCTGGTGTTGCACAGTCCTTGTCAGTGGGTAATGCTAAAATGAGTGACTTGAGCAGGCGGGATGTGCCAGCAAATGGATGCTGGTGCCTGGCTTCCCCGGAGCAGAGGGACAGCTGCTCCCTCAGTCGAATGGCTGGAGAATGAGTTTTCTTTCTCTGTTTTCTAAACCTGGTCCCTGATGGGCTCATCTCTCATTTCACCACTTCCCAAGAAGTGCTCTGCTTGGATGCTGCTTTAGCAATCAAAATGAGAGCGTGGCCGGCTAATGTGCGAATGTGGCGGCTGAGGTTTGTGCGATGGAGTTATTGTTGGCTCCCGCCGTGCGGCTGGTGATGCCCGGGATGGTGTCGGGTGAGCTGCGCCTGGGGAGAGCTGTGGGGAAAGGGCTTTTTTCATCTCCAAGTCCTTGTTGTACTGAAGCACTGTCTTTGCTTTACCTATCACTGGCAGGGTTTTCTTGAAGCCCTCCTGGGTGGGAATATGGCAGGGGGATCCAGAAGTTTCCAGGCTGGGCTGGATGGGCCTGTGCAGAAGGACAGGGGTGTGGGACTGAGGTTTGCTGCTTTCAGTGGTGTGGGCTGAGCTACCATCCACTTCCTCTGCAGGTCTTCCAGCTGTGCTCCTAAAGGTATAATAAATAGCATAAAAGGAGAAATTTTAATTGAATATATCAAATGGCTCCTTTCAAGCTGAAGCGCATGGGGTGTTACCCAGCCATTGACATACAATCCATGATAAACAAACAGCAATTACTCAAACATCATAAAAACAGACTGTAAAAGCTATATAAAACTCAGGAAACACCGGCAAAGTAGCTATTAAGCTGTGTGGGAAGGAGAGACGAGCGTGGCTGGCTGTGTGCATCTGTCTGGAAAGCATGGCCGTGGCGGGGCGGCGGATGGTGGTGGATGGGTGCAGGGAGCACAAGAGCGAGGCGGCATTTGGGGCCAGGCTGGGGTGGGAAACCAGCTGGCATGGTTGGCAGTAGCTGTGGTGAAGTGGCCCACGTTCTCCCAAACAAAAATACCATCGGGACCACAAGAGCAACAAACTGGTCATTGCCTGGTCCCTACAGGGAAGACAACCCTGGCAAGAGGGGTGGTCCATGTTCCCTGCCACCGTGGATGCTCCCCAGCCCCTGCATCTGCATCACCAGCCACCTCCTTCCCTCTGCCAATCCTCTCCTCCGCTTGCAAACCCCAATTTTCACTGTTGTGCAGCTGAGATGCATGTTAGGAGTAAATAAATAAATAAGCAGGCGCAGCCAAGTCAGGAGGGACAACCTTTTGTGCATCGATCTGGAGCTTTCTGCCAGCTGAATTAACTGGAGTGGAATTTTTATCAGATTTTAATAACTGGTGAGAGCTGCCTGGTGTGTCCTTTGCAAAAGGCTGTTGTGAGACCAGCTGGAGAATAAATATCCAAGGCAGATGTGTCTTCCTTCCCCTTTACAGACCCATCCTCCTGGGTCTTGTCGCTGCCTTCTCTGTGAAGGGAGAAACTTCAGGCCCTCTGCCCCAGCTGCCTGTTTTGCCCCGTCGTCCCCAGCTGAGCATCAGGGAGATGTCCTGGGGTGCGTGTGCTCAGTCCCAGCCGGGGAGTCGCTGAACTGCTCTGTCTTGTGCGTTGTCCTGCTCTCCCTTGGCTTGACAAAGCTGTCTCCCCTGTACAGCCTTCCAGCTTCTGGCAGTCACCGAATCTAGGGATTTTGCAAGCCAGAGGTTTTATCTGGACCGTTGTTTGTAAGAGCCCTTCACACGCCTCTGTCCCTTTGCTCTGGCCGCCCGGGTGGCAGCTTTGTCCTCGGCAGCATCCTGCGGCAGTGCGCTCCGCAGTGCATCTGGGCTCCGTGTGATAAAAGACTTCCTTTGATTTGTTTTAAATCTGCTGCTGCGTAACTTTATTGGATGTCCTGGGGGTTTTGTGTTCTGAGAAAATGGGAATAATTGTTTCTTATTCACCTCGTCTCAATTGTCCACAGTTTTATTGAACTCTCATATTTCCTCCTCTCTTTCCTCTGCAGCCACCTCACTCCTCCTGGAATAAGCTGCTCTGTTCTCCTGGTCATTCTTCTCTCCTTTCATTACTTCCAGCAATTTAATAAGCCTTCTTCACAAATCCCTGGCACTTGAGTATCTTCCGCCCCCTCACCTGGGCTCCTGCCGTCCCCTCGCGCTCGGGGCTGGACTTTCCCTGCAATCCTCATCCAAGCCTAGAAACCGCCTCCTTTCCCGGCAGGGACCTTGCTGCCCTCCTCTGTTTCCTGCTAATACAAGCCTGGAAGGTCCCCTGCTGATAGCACTAAATTGTCTTTTACTCCACAGGTGACCAAAAATCCGTGAGACAGGGAAACTCTTTGGAAATAAAACAGCAGATGCCTTTTTTTTCCAGTGACAATGATAACAAATACAACAGAAAGAAACTCCTCTCCCACAGCCGGGACCACGGGGAATGCCCTGCCTGAGACTGTCTTTCTCCCTCGCCATGCCCTGCCTCAGTATGAAAGCCACCAGCCTGGGAATGTCTTGGGGATTGATCAGCGATGCACTTTTCAGGCCAGTGTTGCGGGACACCGGTCCAGCGCCCATCCCCGGGGCCACCGTGATTTTCCGGTCGCCGTGGCAACTCGCCGCATTTGATGCCTGTTTTGGCAAGATGAAGGGAGCAAAGCTGGGAGTCGGGGAGCGGCAGAGAACATGTTCTGGCAAAGAGCAGAACGCCAGCACCGCTCTCCACCCCAGAAAAAGAACAGGGACAGAAACAGAGGAGTGGAGGCGAGGAGAAGGCTGGGAGGATTTATTGCACCTTCACATGGCTTGACCATAAGCACTGGTTTGGGCAGCACCAGGACTGAGCCTCTTGGGCTCTAAGAGCCAAAAACAAAGGGCGGGAGGAAGAGGAACTCGTGTCTCGATAAACACAAGGTTGAAAAGGTGATAGGTCGAGGGATTCGGGCTCCAAGAACTTTCTCAAACCATAAATTTTCAATAGCAGTGCTGAAACCAGGAAACCTGAGCTGGCTTTTGGAGATATATTGTCTCAGGAGCAGACAGGGTCAGTTCTTGGCCTCCTCCCTGATTCCCACCTTGTCTTCGTTATGGCCACAGTCTGCGCACACACGCTTGAGCATACGCCTGTGCCCGGGTGCTCGGATGGGTTTGGGACGTGCCTGGGCTGCGACTCTGGGCACCTGGCTCAGCCTCAGGAGGGTAGAGGGATGCACTCCCTGAAAGTCTAGTACAGCCTCTGCCTCTTGCAGCAGAGGTTTCTAAACCAGAAGAGTGTTTTCCTGTTTTTTTTAAACCAGAAGAGGTAGCTGTGATCATCCAAAGTGCAAAATGAGCCCTTAAAGCTTGCCTGAGGCATATGAACTGGGAGGTACTGAGATGTCTGTGGATAGAGGTTGTCTGGCTGAGGCTGCAGTGGCAGAGGTGTGCTGGGGCCCTGCAACAGCAAGATGATGGCTGACCCCCATCACTGTGCCTTCCCTGCTGCTGCCAGGCACAGCCTTGCCTAAAAGGCTGCCTGAGGTGGGTCAGAAAAAAAGGTAAGAATTTGAGAGACAACAATGTCTTTTTTTTTTTTTTTGTCATTGCGCAGCACTGGGCAGTGGCCCTGGGGCAGGACGTGATGCTTACGCCTAGTCAAGTGAGCAGGAAAAATAAACATCAGCTGATTTTTTGAATCTATGTGATTGCTCAGTAACGCAGCATCAGGAGAAAACACAGTCCCAGCCCCTCTCCATCCCTGATGCTTCCAGCCTCGCAGCCCAGCCTCAGCATTATCTCCACTGCCTTTGTTGAAGCTGCTGGTGATTTTGGGGGGTGGGGGGTATGGCAGGGGAGGGTGACACCACTGCTCTGTGCCCAGAAGACAGCAAGCGCCGTTCCCATGTGCAGCGGCAAAAGATTAAACCACTTGCCGTGAACAAATTGCTCCAGCTCGGTGTGCGGGAACGCCGCTCCCTCTGGCTGGGGCACGCTCCCCGTGCCAGGGACGTGGCCGGTGGATGTGGGCTGGGCTGGAAAAGCTCTGCTTGGCTCTTCAATTGCCCTGTGTGTAAAGCCTCTCCTGGCTGCTTTGCTCAGAAGTGGTTTGAGCTGTGCCCGGGTGGCCCCGTCTCCTCCAGCTCACGGCCCTGGCAGAGACGGTGCTGGAGCTGCAATGGGCGGTGTGGGACCGGAGGCAGCTCACAGGGGGGGATCAGGGGGGGTGCGCATGTGTCCAGGAGGAGCGTTTGGAGGGAGAGATGGTTTTCCTTTCCGTCTGGGAATGCCAGCTCTTGGAGGAAGGTGCAGTCTGGCAGCGGGAGCCTTTGCTGGGAGCCAGCAGTGCTGGGGTTTATCATCAGTTTGCCGACCCTCTTGGTGACCTAAGGGAGGGAAACTGTTCTCGTTCATCAGCCGCCGTCGCTGCAGCAATGGGTCTGACATTGGCAGCCCCTGAGAGGTGCTGGGCAGGTCAACCACACGCTGCTTGCCGGCGAAGTGTTGCTTAAACACTGAGCAGGTTGGGGTGAAGAGTCCCCTTCGTGTTTCCTGCAGTTTGTTTCCCCGTGTTCTCTGTGCCTTTTTGCATTTGCTTTCTGTGGCTGCTCGACAGCGAGTTCTCTGGCAAAAGCACGCACGGAAACAGCTCATTTAAAATGTAATCTGGCCCAAGAACTAGTTATTGAAATTATTTGATGAATAATTTAGGATAACAATTAAAGTCAAAAAATTCATAAATAGCTCATGAGCAATTCATGAACCGGAGGAGAGGCTAAAGTTTGTCTGATAAGTACTTTGCTACCAATTAGTCACAGATGCCTGGCCCTGAGCCGGGTTGGTCCGGACGAGGGACAGCTGTGGCTGCACCCACGCAACCCCTGATGCTGCTCGGCTGCGGGCCTGCCCTGGTTTGAGGACATGGAAAAGTAGGCACAGAGGACTGGCGATGTGGAGGACCACCCGGAGGAGGGAGAGCCACTGAACTCGCTGGGAAATGTGGCTTTGGCTGTCCTGAAACTATTTGTGAGTTTGCCAAACACAGCTTCAGCCTGGCAGAAGAGCCCCAGGGGCGCGCAGCATCGCTGGTGGTGAAGACGCTCGACCCAGCACTGGAGGATCCTGTTTGGGTCCTTCTTTCACCAAAGGACATGTCCCACCGAGCCGGGGAGACCCCCCAAAACTGAGTGTAGATGTCAGCTGGTAGAAGAGCTGTGCATCCATCCTGGGGCAGGGCGATCCGCCGTGGCATTCAGGTCCTCACCTCCTCCTGGGCTGCTTCAGCCGGGCATTCCCCACCTCACCGACTCTCCCGCTGCCTCCCCGGGCCCCCGGACAGCAAACACTGCAACAACAATAACAGAATTAAGTTTTATTTGAGCTGAAATGAACTGTTTCCTGGCTGCTGAAATGACCCATTCTCCCTCTCCCCCTCCCCAACCCCACGTTCTTTTCAGATCAAACAAAATGCTTTGCTCAAAATGAAACAAAATGTTTCAATTCCCTTTTGGGTCATTTCTAGCAAAAAAGCGGACGACCAGCAAGCTAGCAGCCTGATTAAAAGTTTCGGCATTCTCGCTTGGTGCTTTTTCCAGGGAGTTTGTGTCTCTCTTGCCGGAGCCAAGGCAAGAGCGGGTGTCCCAGCGGTGCGGGAAGGGGCAAGCTCTGCCCCAGCCCACCCCGCTGCAAACCACCCACACGGGCAACACAGCCCCAGTCTCCCCGTACCTTCGCAGCAGGGCTGGACGATATGGGGTGTCCAGAGAAACTCAGCAAAGATCCCACCTGTAGAGGCATCTTAGCTCCTGCAGCCGGTTCGTTGGAGGATGCCTGTCTCGGGGCAGTTTTGCTATTAAATCCCCTAATAAGCAGAAATTTAAAGACCGGGGCCATGCACAAGCAAATCTCTGCCAGATGTCTTTGTCCCAATTAAGGTGGAAGAAGAGGGAGAGAATAGGCAATTAATTAGCTGGGAGCGCAGGAGGTACAGCAGTGAGTGAGCGTTGCTGCTTCCCCAAGGGCAGGGGAGCCCTCGCAGGGGTCAGGACATGCCACGATGCAGCCCTGTCCCCTGCAGCCCCCGGGGACCATCCCAGCAGGCGGGAGGTGTGGGGGCTCAAGGCCATCCCTTCTCCTCCAGCACAGGTACCGATATCTCTGCTTGGTCCTCAGTGCTCCCTTGCAGCCCCCAGCTCTGTGGATGGGACGTGTTGGACATGGTGCTGCCGTGCCCCAGTTTCCCCAGCTGGGAACTGCAGGTGATAATAGTCTGGTGTTCAGATGATGCTGTCAATAGAGTTAATGTTTGGCAGAAAGCGTTGTGCCTGAAACAGGAATGTTTTCTGGAAGTATGCTGATAGCTGGTGTTTTAACAGATAGTCTTCAGAGCTCCTTAGAGTGGAAATAGAAGACATTGGTTCAGCTTTCCCGATTTTCTCTGCTGGTGTCTCACCCAGTCCAAGGTGAGGAACAGAAACCTTTGATGAGCTTTGTATTTTCCAAATTATTTCAAGGTTTTTTTGTCCTGATGTGGCATTAAAAAACAAAACAAAACAGAACAAAGAAAATGGGAAATGTTGGAATTTCCCAGCATGGGAGAACCCACTTTCTGGACTAGCATCCCTTGCTGGTGTTCAGAGACCAGCACTACATGCAGTGAAGGTACTGAGCCTGGCAAGGAAGAAGATGCCCAGCTTGGCAATGCCTCTGGAAGAGGACAGAGTTGTTTCCCCGTGGTCATTTCCCCTGTTTATGGCAATGCATTTTGCACCGTGGAGAATTTATAGAATTCAGATGGTGACAGCCAAGAGCAACCCCCTTTGTGGCGGCCTCTTTGCTGCTGCAGCGGCATTGGGCATGGAGATGGGGTTTGGGAGGCTGGGGGGGGCCAAGCTCTGCTCCCCCCATCCCCGTACCCCTTCCTGGCCTGGCGGGGGTCTGCGGGGGGATCACCCACCTCGGGGCCCGCCATCTGCTCAGCGTCGGGCGCGGGGTCCAGCCAGCAGACAGCACATTCGCAGGCATTTCCAGAGTGAGGGTTTATGCAGATTTATGTTAAAATATTCCCGCATCTTCGCTCCACATTTATTTTTATTGATTTGCAAATGCAAACCTTTGTTCTGCGTGCAGTCCGTAAGCCTGATGGCATGTCAGTAACCTCAGATTGAAGCTTTTAATATCTTTTTCCTCTCTTGTCCCTCACCCCCACTGCACACCCTCCCCACCCTTCCCCCTGGCACTAGAGAAATGCAGGACAGTCCCCATCACCATCCCTGTCCCCTGCATCCCCGTGCCCAGCATCCCCAATGCTGCCTCCCAAGCTCTGTCCCTCCCCAGCCCTCTCCACCAGACCAGCACCTCGCTGCCTCTTCATGCAGGGGGCTGAGGACAGACAGAAAGGGGAGAGAGAGCAAAATTTTGCCCCCCCGTCCCTGCTTTCTTTGCTGCCTCCTTGATGTCGGCTCAGCCGGCTTTCCGCCTGTCACTTTAAATGGATGTATTTAAAGCAAATGCAGAAATTGCCATTCCGCGCAAGCCTTGTAATAAAGACGACGTCTCCGTTTCCAATATATATTTATATGTAGTTTGGGTTTTGTCTGGGGGGGACGTGGGGAAAGTCACAGGAAATGCCAAGCGTTGACATGTCGGTGATAGAAAATAGCTCCGTCCTTCTCCTGTGAGGTGCGTGGTATTTTCCAAAGTGACATTTAACTGAAGGGAACCTGTGGCAGCACATTTGCTCGGGGCAGTGTGGCGGCAGCTGCCTCTCTCTCTGTGCTAGGCAGCATGGACCTCTGCAGCTGGGAGTGTACGGGGTCGGCTGGGAAGCTGCTGCTGCTGCTGCCCACAGACCCTCGGTGGGCAGCGTGGACCGGCCCCAGCCCTGGCCCGTTGCACGCATCCTGTGCCTGGCCCTGGGCTCGGACCTCGCCAGGGTGGCACTGCTTCACCCCAAGAAGATAATGGGGAGCACTTATCCATCACGCCCCGGCAGATTGACTCACAAGGAAAGATTTAGGGAGCTAAATCTGTCTGGCTTGGCAAGCCACATCTATGAGGGAAGGGGAGATGAAAAGATGGTCTATACAACATGGAAGGTGCAAGCAGCAGGCAGGGAGAGGGGCACTTTGCAAGGCTGGGGGTGATGCCCAGGAAAGGGAAAACAGGCTGGATAATGGGGAAGAAGCTTCCTGGCATGGAGGAGCTCCCATCACAGGGAAACCCACAAACCTCATCTCCTCCTTCACACCTAGGGGTCCTGACCCCAGGAATGGCACCCTCGTGTTGGGGGTCCCTCCTTCCCTGCCATCCCTCGGGCTGCTTTCGGGGACCCTGGTTTACCTCCATGACCGTAAGCAGCCAACCCCCTGCCCTGGCACCGGGCTGGCGCTGTGCTGCATCCCAGCACGCAGGCTCAGCTCTGCAGGATCGCTCGCATATGCTGAAAATACAGCACCTAAAAAACATCACCCATCGCCCCGTGCCTGAGCCAGAGCGTGGTTTGCACGGCACCTTCACCCTGCCGTGAGCCCCTCACCGGCACGTCGCGTGGCACCGCTCCTCTGCAGCTCGGTTTCTATTTAATCAGTCTGTTCACTGTGGCTCCGTCTGCCGAGCGCCCGAGTCATCAAAGCTCCTCCGGCAGCCTGGACGCATCCATTTAATGGACTGCTATGAGACACATCCTTACTTCATTACTTCATTATTTACAGGATGAGGCTTTCGTGCCGGGGCCGGCAGCCTAGTGCCGCCAGCTGCCTGTGTCCCCCTTGGAGGCTGGCAATGCTGCCGAGGGGAGGGCAGTCCCAGAGACACCGGCACAAGAACCCCCAGAGCCCCGGATTACAAATCCATTAGCCATCATTGTGCTTAGAGATTTAAAATGAAAGGATTTAAGTCCTGAATGAGAAATTCCCAGTTGTTTTTTATTTTTATTCGCCCAATTGCTGGTTTCGCCAGAGTCAGGCCGTTGCAGTGGTCAGAGCTGGCTGCACTTTTGCACCATCTATGCAGAGGGAAAAAGCAATGTCTGCCAAGGAGGAGTACGGAAGAAGAGCAATTCTGACCTCCTGTGATGCCCATTAATTGCCAGATGTTCTGAACCTTCTCTGATGCTTGCACAGGGTGCTGGGGCCCGCCGTTCAGCACCCAGGGCACCAGTTTTGTAATAGGCATTTCATCACATGGGATGGAGCCTCTGTAGCCCCAGCTGGGCTGGGAACAGGCAGACCAGGCTGGGCAGGGACGGCCGGGGGCTTCTCCTTCCCCGTTAGCCAAAATCCAGCCTTATCCTTCTGCTCTCCCTGGGGCTTAACTATCTTTGCAGCTCTCCTGATGGAGACATGATACTTCGGAGAGCCCAGACAAATGGGGCTGTGGGACCAACCTGCAGGAGATCTCTGAGACAACCAGTGTAACAGGATATTCTGAAGAACTGGATCATTTTATGACCATTAATAACATTTGCAGCTACTGAACGTTATCCCGTTTTACAGACGTGATGCTGCAGGGCTGAGGTTGGCTGGAGCGGCTGATGGGGGACCCTCTTGCTCCCCACGTTGTAACAGCGGGTATTTGTCCAGGTACAGCCTGGCTGACCTCCTCCTCAGATGCAGGACTTGCTGGGGACACAACACACACTACATGAACCAAAGGATGCTGCCAGAAAACCAGGCTGGCGCAGAGCAGGGCTGTGCTGTGCAATGAGAAAGGCTGCTAAGCCTCCAGGTCTTCTCCTTACGTGTTAAAGGGGAGGGGGTGTAACGGTGTTGTGCAGTCAAATTCACTTGCTGCTAGCGGAATTAAAGATACGCTCCCTCGGCTAGTTCTGTCAAACCCTCCTGTCTGTCCGTATATATATCTCCAGCTCTATACATATACACACCGTTCATCACACCACAATCCAAGTGACCTGGAGTAGCACAGTACAAACACTGTAGATCCTATGTAAACAGAGGTTATATATATTTTCCTCATTTATTCGTTGCCGACAGAAAAGCGGCCTCTTTCACAAGGAAAAATAAACCAACACAATGGCAATCCCGAGTTCAGCAAGTGTTTCCTAGCAGATTTTAACCATGTTAAGTTAGGTGGTTGTAAACAGACTGACAGCACTCCTCCCAACCTTTGAAATTCCTCGCAGTCAGTTTCCTGTCTCAAATTCACACCATTGCTTTTCCACCAGGGCCTTAAATTAATGCCCGGCTGGGGTGCATAATTACCAGCTCCCTAATGGTTGAAAACATCCTGAAGGGCTGAAGTTTCCTTTTTGATTTGTGGCTCCGAGTCGGAGTTGTAATTACCAAATTGATTTTAAATGCAGGCTCCGCTGACAGACTATTGGCAAACGGCATCTCGGGGTCTTCAGCCATTCATAAAAAAAGAAGAGGAAGCCCTTGATGAATATACCTTGATCTGCAGCTGCTGTTTATTTAATACAATTTATGGGCAATGGTATTAGGTTTTATCAGGGAGCTGCAGCTTTGGAAACACTGCTTTGGCAGGAGCGGTTGAGCTGAAAACTTGGGTCATAGCTGTGAGCTGCCGGAATCGCTTTTTCACATGACGACCCCTCTTCTCTGCTCGGCTCGGCTTGGCTCGGCTAGGCTCTCCCCCCTCTCCCGCTCTGCTCCGCGGCTTGGACATCATGGCTGGCTCAGGGCAACGGGAGGGGGCTCTTGGGCTGCCCGACCACAAGCAGGTAGATGAGCGGCTTCCAAAAAACCCAAATAAATACAGAGGCAGCACATTTTCTGGGTGCTGATGCAATGCTGGCAGGCAGCTGAAACGTCAGTCACCGTCAGCTCCCACCACGCGCAGACCTCGGGACCTGCTGAGTGATCCCACCTCTGCACTTGGCACCCACGGCTTCCCTCTGCGGAGCCAGCGGGGCAGCACTGGGCGAGGGCTTAACCCATGCCTCCCCCAGCACGCTGTCTGCACTGCTGCTCCCCTTGGCCAGGTGGGATAGGGCAGCGTTGGTCCTTTCCTCCCAGTCCCTCTTCTGCTGGCCAGTTGACCAGTTCTCCTGGGTGCAGGTTATCTGGTTCTCCCTGGATTTTTCAATACCCAGCACAGTGGGGCCCTGACCTCCTAAGGAGATTTCTTGGGGTGATCTTCTCCCTCCGATGAGGGTTTGCTGCTGTAGTGCCCTCTTCTTCTGTGTGGTCTACAAGAAAGGTAATAAACGATGGACAGGAGGAACTGGAGCCTTCAAGGTTTGGAAGGAGAGCCACAGAGCTGGGATGGGAGGGGAAGGGAAGGGTGTCATGGTCTGTTTGGATCTCTCAATTTTACAGGACAACATATTCTGTGATTTAAACTTTATTTCATGAACTCATTAAGAAATGCAGTAAACAAACATGACAAACAGGGGTTCAAACCCCTATTGCCCAGACTAGTCTATCACGTGTATTCACCTATTCACCATTCAAGTCGTAAGGTTTCGTAACGTATAACCTGTAGCTCTTAATAACATGTATCTATGAGCAAAAGGAAAGAATTAGTTACCCAGCCAAGGGCGAGGGGGCTCCTCCTTCCTCCTCCCCTGTGTCACACTGGGAAGCATGAAAGCCTCAGCAGTCCGGCTGCTGTTGCATCTGCTTCAAAAGATTTTTGGGTGAGCTGATGTTTTATACCCTCCAGCTTGGGGGTTTGGTCTATACCATTTCCGTAAGTTAGTGGATTCTGATGAAACTGCCAGACAAAAGATAATGGCTGCCGGAGACAGCGATCATGGCTGCATCATGGCCCTGTAGCTCTTCCTGGCCACATGTCCTGCCTACATGGTGCTTTCGGTAAGGCATATGTCAGGCCTTAGCATGAGCTGGGTTAGCCACAGTCTAAGCAGGAACTGAGTGAACAGCCACAAAGGGTCAGCAAACCCAGTCGGAGGAGGCCCAGCTGCCCAGCGTGAGAAGGTAGGGGTGCCTGAAGAAGTTGGAGCATCGCTGTCATCTGCTCTGCTGCTCAAGAGAGGTGGCAGGCAGAGAGCGGGAGCTGTGAGATTGCGCGGGAGAACCGCGGGGCACAGTCCCAAAGTCATGTCAGGAGTGCAAGAGCTTTCCAGTTAATGCTATATAAAGGGAGTGCTTGCATGGCCCTCCCTTCCTTTCCAATACGAAGACTGCAACCATCCTGCCATGAACCTACGGAGCTCTGCAGAGGCTGTGAGTTCCCCAGCACTTAGGACCAGCTCTTTAGCACTGGGGTCGGTCAGATGCTGAGTGCATGTTCAGGCGGAGCTGAGCCAGAAGCGTTGGCTCCCTCCATTTAGCACCACTGTTCAAGGAAATGGTATTTCCTGGGATCCAGACAACTTTCTACAGTGGCTCCATTTTTTATTTCAGTGAATCTCGTTTCAGTTGCCCACCTGCAGAAGGGCTGACAGAGTTTATCTCACCTTCAGTCAGCACTGCTGATTAAAGCAGAAAATATGAAGGGTCTTAAAACTTAAGGTGCATCACAGCTATCAGCTGCTCCCCTCCCTCTCTTGAGTTGGGAGGATGGATGGCTTTGACGGCATCCCCCCGGCCTGAGATACTGGGTATCTCTCAGGGTCATTCAGGGGGCAGAGCCAAACAACTTGAGCCCGGAGCGGGGTGATATTACGTGGGGGATGAGTTGCCCCAAGAACCGAGTGGGTAGGAGCGAAGGGTTAACAGGACAGTGATGGCTCACTGGGAGCAGAGGCTGAGGATGAGTGTCTCTGTGGGAGGGGGATGTCAGCTGTGTGCAATCGCTCCCCAGGCCGGGATGATCTCAGGGAGAGGGAATCCGGGAATCCGCAAGCAGCCCTGGGAGGAAGAGGCAGCGCAGGCAGGGAGCGGGCAGGAGGGCCAAAATGAGGTGGCACTCGGGTGAGATCTGGGAAGTTTGAGTCTTGTTCTGATTTTTTCCAGTGTCCCCAGGAGGGGCAGGCAGAGGTGTTTGCAGACAAGTGGGTGTCCCTGGGGTCAGAAAGGCCCAGAGAAAGGTGTGGGAGAGGCTGGCTGATAGGAAAGCAAATAGTTTGGCTGCCTCCACTGAAGAGTACCTGGTCTGTTTTGTTTCCTAGATTCGTGATGAAGGATAAGGATTTAGCAGAAAGGGAGGGAGAGCTGCAGTTAATCCACTGATTAACCTGAGAAGAGATATGCAGATGCTAAGTCAAAGCAGAAGGGCAAGAGAGAAAAGCCAGTACCAGCAACCCAAACAACAGCAGAGCATGGGGGTGGCTCAGCTCCAGCAAGGTTTAAATGCAGAGATGAAGACTGTGGGGCAAGCAAAGGGCAAGGTTAGAAACACCACGGAAAGCCAGAGGAGCTGGGGGCAACATGAGAGAGCAGAGACAAAAAGGGGAGCAGGTTGCGAGTTCCTGGAGGGAAATACCAGGGATAGGCTGGCGTTTTGTCTGCTGTAGGGGGCTGGCTGGCCAAGAAGTTGTGTGAGGACCCCGACCAGGGGGATGCTAAACCTTTCCAGGAAGATGCTGGGCTGGATAGCAATGACATCTGTGGGACTCCCAGCCCCGTAGCAATAGGGGTATGGCAAGTCCCCAACTCTGCAAATACAAGTGATTTGGGATGGATTTGCAACCAGATCTGAACTTTGGGGATTGGGCCCGACACTCAGAGGGATGAGAGGCTGTGGGAGATAAGGGCATATCCAGTTTCGTGGGATCTGGCACAGCTCAGGCTGTGTAAAGTCACAGAGTGGGATCTGGGTTCGGCACTGCTGTGAGCAAAGTTCTCTCCTTCCTTTTACAGCTCAGGTCTGGCAACCCTGGAAACGCCGTGGGAGCAGCCTAACGCTACAGCTGGGCGGCGGAACGGGTCCCCTGCAGCGATGGCTTTTCGCATGCCACGGCTATGAGGATATGGGCTGAGAACATGGGGCAGGATGGAGCAGTGGGGCAGATCTGGCACCAAGGCGTCCCACAGGGATGTCTCCCTGCAGGCAGGGCTGGGCTCCTCGAGCTGCTGGTTCTTGGTGGGCAGCCCTCCGGTTGTCACGGCGTGGCCACCAGCTCGCTGAGTGTCCTGGGCACATCCTGCCAAAATCCACCTGCTCTGTAGCTGCGTGGGACAGATCTGCTGGCATTCCCCAAAGCGATTGGTGGTGGCAGCGTCCGTGCGGTCCCTCCAGAGCCTAGCTCAGATGTTGACTCTCGTATCATTAAATATGTGTCTGGACAGAGAAAAAAGAACATACAGAGAAACCCACCCTAAATCAACTCATCCCCTCTGTGGCTAAAGCTCTTCTCCTGCTATTGTGTTGCTCGATTTAATTGCTAGCACATTGCTGTCCAGTATGCGGAGACGTGTGCGAGATGTGCGCCTGCGTGCTGTGGTCAGCGCTGTGCAGCATCGCCAGGGCTGCGTGGGGCTGTAGGTATTGGCAGGGTTCACGCCGTTGCCTTCACATGTGCCTCCGTGCACCGTGTGTGCGCTGTTGTGTGTATTTCGTGTGCGCGCACACACATGTTTCTGCTTCGGTTACTATCATTATAATGTATTTACCACTGTGCATTTCACGAATATGCTATTTATACTCCAATAGAGTGTGTCATGCTTTGCATTAGTCCGGCCAAATTACAACTTCAAAGTTCTCAAATTCGACGGGGGCTCCCCGTCTCTACCCGGCGGAGGGGCAGGCACAGGTCTGAAAGGTTTCTTATTTATTTTGTTCGGTATGAAGTTGAGGAACCACTTTCCATCTGGAACCATGTGGAATTTTTGCATTTGAGATATTTAACCTGACTTTAATTTGAGTCGAAACGTCTGATATTTCTGATAGTAATACCATGCCGCGGGTGTGGAGGGGGTGAAGGGGGAGGACCGAAGGCACCCCCCACCCCTTCCCTCCGCAGCGGCACTCCAGCCGGTCCCTGTTAAGCAATTCCTGGCATGCAAGCGCGCAGCAGACAGTAATGGAGAGCCTAATCAGATCTGGGGAGCTCCGAAATCGCTGGAGCGGTGGCAGAGTAAGTGGGTGTCCACGAGAAACCCAATAGTTCTCAATTCATTTTCCTCCTGGCCACCATCCATCCCGGAGCTGTGGTTGCCTTCCCCGGCCAGCCGGCCGGCTGCCCCCCCCGGCAGCGCTGCCCTCGCCCCCTGCATGTGGTGGTCTGAGCGGGGTGGGCTCTGCTGGGTGACTGCTGCTGGCAGAGGCTGACAAAGGCTGACAAGTCCTTTTTTTACCCCCTTTTTCTTTTTTTTTTTTTCTTGAAAAGCCAGTGAAGTGCCTCTCCAATACATTATTTAAATCGGGAGAAAATAAGGCATTTGCCATTTATACCTCATTGGGTTCATTAAAAGGCGACTGCATTTATGCCATGCCCATGATTTACCTCACTGCGCTTTTAAAAATACAGGGCAGAGAGGGACCCAGATCTGAGATGCTGGGGAAGGCTGTGAAGGCCTTCCTGGGTGGGCTTTCTTTAATCAAACATCAGGGCACAAAGAGGAGAGAGCTGCAAAGCTTGCGTTTGGAGGCCACCCCTGGCAAGGGCAAGCCCGTGCTGATGCCAGCCCTGCGGTGGGGACCGCAAAGGTCCAGCAGCCACGTGGAGTTGGCTTTCAGCCTCGCAAGGGTTAAACAGCAGTAGTCAGGAAAATAATTGCAAAATCTAAAATTAAAGCTCCCCTGCACCCTGGCCCCTTCTTTAAACTTCGATAATGTCTTTTAAGAAAATGTTACTTAAAGGAACATTATATTATTGCAAATCAGATTTCCTGACTCTGGTGCAGATGTGGCGAATGACTCAGTAATTTCACTGCAGATCCTGAGATAAGGTCTGACCTTTAACCCGCTGCTCCACAGCAGGGTTTGGATGTCACAGGTATTAAGGAACTTTCCCTCCTTCCACAGATGGACCCCAAATGACTGGCGATGGGGAGGGAGGCTTGGCCATCCCGGAGCACAGGATACAGATGGAGAGGGGCCAGAACAGACACAGCAAACTGCAGGGACATGGCGTGGGCGATGGAGGAGGCGGGGGCAGCAGGTCAGGACCAGACACTCAGACCAAAGGCTGGGATGGAGCTCCAGTGATGGGGACGAGCCCCCAGCCTGCAAAGCAGGAGTTCATAGAGCTGCTTCCTGGCTCAGGCCTTAAAAACTAGCCGGGTTGCTATAACCTGTATTAGATTTAAACTGTGCAATAAATGTTTCAGTTTATTGATGCCAGACTGCAGCCAATTACAGCTGAAGTCACCAATGGATTAGTGCATGATGAGAGACCAAATGTCTTGGGGAGGGAGCCTGGGGGGTGGTGGGGAGCTGGTCAGAGCACACACCAGCGTCCCAACTCCCAGGTCGTCAAGCCTTTCCTAAACAGAAATCTGGCCCAGAAAAATAAAGCTGGTGGTGGTGTTTCAGTCCCACACACACGCTGCAAAGCCCCCAGGCCCTTCTGCTGAGTGTGTCTGCTCCAGAGGTGCTGGACAGGCGAAGCGTGGGGCACGCAGGGCTGTGTTCACCCCAGAAGGGTGGCTGTGTCCCAGGAGAAGGGTGGCCAGCTGTGTCCCTCTCCCTTGGCCGCTCCCTGAGGGTGCCAGCAGGGTAGGAGTGGGGTGGGAGAGCCGTGCTGGAGGCATCTGCCTGGGCTCTGCATCTCCATCAGCCAGTTACTTCATCCCTTGCATGGTACCCCTCAGCAATTTGGCTTTGCAAGCATGAAATCCAGAGCGCCAGGGTTTCTGCCCTTTCCCTGTCTCATCTTTCCCCTTTTCAGCTGTGCTCTGTTCTGTCCCATCCCTCCTTCGCCATGGTTTTCGGCTGCTTTCCCCTCCACCCGGATGGCAGCGTCCCTTTGCAGTGCCGCCGGGACCCGGGCTCCTCTGGCCAGCAGATGTTCTGGGCAGGTAGGAGGTCTGGGGCTGTTTTACTGACAAGCCAGGACCACACATCAGGGCTGACTCCTCTCTGCTGCCGCTCAGGAAGGGCAGACTCTCTGCCATGTGTTGCCTCCGCACTTGCCAAGGACAGACTGCACTGGCCGGGGGCCTGACGAGCCACCGCAGAATTGTGGCCACCCTAAACCCCAGTGAGTTCAGCACTCAGATGTATTGCTGGCGCAAAAAAAATAAAGGAAAAACCCCACCCAAATCCTGCCTCTCTGCAGAACAAAGATGCAACAGAAGATGAAAGGCCTCCTTGCTGGAGGCAGAGTCCCTGCTGGGTGATGTCCTGGTGGGATGCTCAGAGGTCAAAAGTCCAGAGTCCAAAGCAGGGAGCAGCACCACAGGCAAACCCTTACCCCTTCTCAGCTCCATAAAAGTCAGAAAAGGTCTGCGGGTCGCTGTGCAGCAGTGAGTGGTAGGCAGAAGCCCAGAAGATATGGCCCATGGGGCAAACTTCTCTCTGGCTGGGATGAGTGCCGGGCTCATCGCATCCCAGGGGAGTTTTCCCTGCTCCCCACCATGCCATGCTGGACCTCGAATACCCACGCACGCTGCTGAGCCTGGCAAGATGTCGGCTGGAATAGGAAGTTAGTGTTGAAGCCAGAAGGATGCAAAAAAAAAAAAAAAAAAGTGCATTTCCAGGGCCCCTGCCATGGGAGGATTAGAGTAAAACCCACGGATTTCTCAATATTTTCCTGACCCAAAGTGCTGAGTTTGTTTTGCTGTGATTTATGGGATCCTGTTACTCGCTCTTTGTGAATAGCGAGACAGTCACTGGGGATTTATTAAAACATTCACAAGTCCCAAAACTCTGTCAGATTTTTGCATGAGTAATAATTTGCCTGCAAATTTGGAGGTGACTAGCTACTCCTCGTTCATTACCCTGGCCACTGGGAACACTCCCAGCATCCAGGCAGGGAGCCGGCAGGAGGGCACGTGCCTTGGCCGGCCAGCCCCGCACAAGGAGCAGCAGAAAGCCAAAGCCAACACTCTGCAAGTGACCCGGAGGCTGAGCATTTCTCCTCCCAGCTATTCGGTGTATGGGACTATCGGGTCCACTAGAAGGAAAACAAGCTCAGGTAACAAACATTTCACGGCTCCTGTTGGGCACCTCGCTCGCCATTAACAGCGTGCATCTTCCACGGATGCCCAGCTCCATCTAGTATCAGAGCTGACCCACAGCTTATTTTCCACCACCTTAAGCTCCTGATAAACACCGAACAGACCTACATTAAAATAACATTAAGAAACAATCCAAACCATCAGGGGAAGGAAATTCCTTATTTTTTTCTTTTTTAATTCAGATGGAGCTTTTTTTGGTCTGAGTCCTGGCAAACAAACAACTGAGATCAGTTCCCAATTAGGTGCTTTTGGCCTTTCCGAGCGATGAGAAATGACCTAGCTGATTTCAGTCATTTCCCCGAGCCCCTTACAAAAAAGCTCTTGCAAACTTGGAGGCTGGGGCTGAGAGCTGACATGCTGAATTTCTCTTTGCTGCCGCTGCCGCCCGCCTGGCAATGACAAGCCTGAACCCCCCCTTGTCCCACACCCCAGCAGGCCCTTCCAAAACCCTGCCAGCACCCTCAGGCTGGGCTCCCTGGTCCCCACCAGTCAGGATCAATGGGGCTTCGGGGCTGAGCAGGACCAGTCTGAGCATCAGAGACCTCAAAGGAGGGTCCACCAGCTGCAGGGAGTCGCTGGCAACTGCTTTCCCCCTCCATCAGCAGCAAACCAGGCTCCCTGTGCAGAGATGTTAATATCAAATAGTCACTTATTGGTTTTAAAGAGACTCTTACGGTTTTTCTTCCTCCAGGAAAAAGGCACATTGTCCTCGTTAAATCTTACCTGGGGTAAAAATAGCATCCACCAGAGAAGCCCCCGTCTCTTGTGTTCTTACCCCCATTCTTCTCAAGGTTACTAAACAGTTGCTTTTAAATGTCTGTCACAGAAGTGACTGCCTTCTTGTCATGGCTAGATTGACCCCCAGGAAAAGCAATTTGGAAAGCAGCTGGAGGAAAGGTGCTTGAGAAACGAGGATGCGACGGCTTTCGCGCATGCTGACTCACTACCAGTGTGTAAGCACTCTTGAAGGGGCTGAAAAGTCTGCCCACAGCAGACAGTCCCCACCGGTGAGCTGTGCCAGGGAATTTTGTAAGCATATCACAAATTCCTACTGGAAAAACAGGCCAAAGAAAGGCTACAAAATAAATAATCACTCTCGCCCGAACAGCAGCAGAAGAGGCAGTAAAACGAAATGAAAGCACTGAGCAAAGCTGTTGTGTCTAACAGGAATCCTGACCCCTGATCTCAGCTCCCCTCTTTTATGTTTTTCTGACTTCAGCACTATTGTGGGCAGATGCCTTTGAATATGATTTATTTGTTTGTCTTGGCATCCAAACAAGGAGTCCTGAGACCAGAAAAGATGATCAAGAGCCCACTTCCGAGTTCTCCTTCCCTTTCAGCCCGCGCACACACACTGCCCTGTGTGCTCTCGCAGAGGCTTTGTTACGCCAGTCAGCGGGGGGAAAGAAGCGTGCAACAGTTGATCGTCTTAAAACAATACACTTCGCTGGCCCGTGGCCCGAAGGGTTGGACTCTATTACTCCAGCTGTCAGGGAAATGGGGCCGGATTCAGGCGAGGAAACCACCTCTGTCCAAACCCATCAATACATGCATCACAACAAGGGCATCGAGGGGCTGCTTGCTAGATTCCTCTCTTGAGACCCCAGACTGTGCTGTCCGTGCATGCAGGGGCAAAGTCTGCTGCTCTCCAGGGAGCCGGGCTGAAATCAAAACCTCACCCATAGCAAGCGGGGCGAGGAGGGCTGCAGGGTTTGGCCCAACAATGCTATCAGAAACAACTCCAGCAGCTTTTTGGTGTGGTTCCAAAAGTCTTTGTTTTTCCCAGCTTTTTGCTATTGGATTGCAGAGGATGGTTTAAAGCCAGAGCCAACTATCTACCAGAATGAAACAGTTTCACAAACTGTAAGGCCAAAGGGACCATTAGATTACGCAGTCCAACCTTCTGTATGAGACAGGCCAGCTCTACTCTGTCTCATTAGTGCCTTAATGCTTGCTATTGCTGCAACCGCTTCCTTCTGCTGATAGCTTCTTTCTCTCTCCAGCCCTCTTCCAGACACCGCAGTTCTCACTGTCAGCTGGATCCACGAGTGAGGAGAAATAAAGTCACTTCAGACAAAAAGAAGCTTTCAGCTTCGAGGCTTTACAGCATAACAGCTTCAGGTTCACAGCGATCCCCTGTGGGTCTTTCTTCCACCCTCCATGTGTTTCTCATGGTCAACATGGGGTCCACAGGTGACAACTGGAGTGGAGACGGGCTCTGCGGGAGATGTCCCTTGGGAATATGCGGGCATGATGTGCTGAATGCTGTCAGGAGGTTTATGTCCATTTAACCCTCGATTGCAAGGCAGGCTCATCTTCAACTTCACCTCATCCTTCATTTGCATAACAATCTATGCTGGACCAGCTCTCAGATGTCGTTCCCATTCAGAAAGTGAGGCTCCTTGTGGGTCCAAGGTCCAGAGGGGACACAGCAGTGTCCTGCTGTTCTTGGCGAGTCTGCTGCTCTGTAGAAACAGCTCTAAGCACAGCACAGAGGTCACCAAATATTCCCCCATCTTCTGGCTCCCAGGAGACAAAGGATGAAAGCCCATGGAGGCTCTTCTGCAGGGTCACCTAGTTTGCCTGCCCTGAAACCCTGCCCACAACCTGTGATGGGAACACGCTCACCTGAGTGTGCCTAAGCACACCTTTGCTAACTGCCTGGCTCCCACTCTTTGGCCTGCAAACCCAGCCCCGAAGCACGGCAGCCCTAAGTGCAAACCTCACCACCACCAGCTGATGCTTTCTGGAAGCTGTGTCATGTAGTTGGGAAATGTATATTTATTTCTCTTCCTCGCTCCATAGTGTCCCCTCTCAGCTCAGGAACGTGACGCTGAATTTTCTGCCTAGAATATGCTGCTCTGTTTGAACAGGTTTTTCTATTCCCCAATCACTCACCATCTCTGCTGCATGAGATTTATTGACTTTTATTTATTTATTTTGACTTAGTCATTTTTCATTTGGGACAGAGCAATGTGCCGAGTGAAGACAGCCTGGGAAGCCCTCTGCATGAGTCATGGCCTTAAGCCTTTGAGCTGCTTTGTTTCCTTTGGTTTAATCTCTTGACTGCAGTAAACACATTGGACAAAGCTCAGCTTGTTCGGGGATGGCCAGGGCTGGTGCTTCAGGAGGTCAGATAACAGGGTCCAGCCGTGGGTGGGAAGAAGGAGAGCAGAGCGTTTCTGCGTTGGCGGCTCAGGCTCCTCTTCCTCCATCTCCAGAGATCATCATACCCCGGTGATGCTGAGACCCTGCTCCTTTTGTGGCTGTTCTGGCACCGTTGGACAAGTTGAGGCTCGGGACATCGGGAATTCATGCTCCCAAGCCGTATACCAGGGCGCTTATTCACAGCCCATATGGGAAACATGAATTTTGGCTCCTTGAGTTGCAGTAGCTCTCCCAGCCTGTTCCTCCAGCTCTTAGTCATGCGTTTCCTTTCACGCTTGAGTACCACCGGCAGAGACTGCTGCTGAAGAGGGCTGGTGAGCGGCTCATGGGGAGGCTGCGGGGCTCGCCGGGGGCCAGGAGACTTCCCTGTCATTTCTGTTCATTGTGGGGCAGCTGGCTGGTGCACGATGATGGGGTCGGAGCTGAACCCGCAGCTCCTGGGCGCTGGGTGTGCAGGGGCTGTTGCACGCCATTGCTCCAGCTCACGCGGCGTGCTCCAGCCCCTTGCAAACAGCTCCAGCCAGCACTTTCCTTCTCCCTTCTGTCAGAGCAGCTGGCGGTGGGGCTCTTCCAAAATGGTTCGCTGCTGGCAAGGAAGTCGGGCTGGAAGAGCCTCTTCCAGATGTGCACAGCTGTGCTCACGTTACCACCGCTCCTGCGGCGGTGACGGCCTCACCGTGTGCCAGGCTGCATGGGGAAGCGGGGGGAGCCGGTGGAGGGGACGGAGTCCCCATCTGTCAGGCCATGGTGTCACCCCGTTACACGTGGTGAGGCCGTCGGGACAGGAGCTACTGTCGGTCGGCAATGCCTGCCAAAGCAGGCACGTCCCCAGCGTGTCCCCCTGGGCTTTCACCCTGCCTGGTTCTGACTAAGTCCAGCGAATGGGACTTCCAGTATTTCCTTTGGCAGAGGAGCCTTCAGCTTAATTATCTCACTCTTACGTCATTTTCGTTTGTCTAAGCTAAGATTTCCCTGACTCGTTCTCACCCTAGTGCTTCTGGTTTTGCCCTGCATCTTTGTGTGTGACCGTTCTCCCTCTGTCAGGCGCCTGTAGGCACCAGCAACCCTTCTACCGGCTCCTCTCTCCCCTGGTGTGTTCACAAGAGTTAAGGTTTTTGTGCACTTACCGGATCCCTGACTCTGCAAGGATTATGCTGCCATACGTGTTTCAAGTCCAATGCTCCAAGCGAGCTTTGCTATTAATTCCAACACAAACCAAGATTACGCTGGGAAGCAGCACCCTTGTTGGGGACCAGGAGCATTAACACGACATGCCTGTTGCAGACGGCTCCTCCAGAGCAGCTGTCCTGCTATGCTCCCGTGGAGCATCTCTGAGGGCCGGATTCTGCAGGGTGGGGAGTCATCTGGATGCGCTTTGTTGTCCCAGCAAACGCAGCACTCATCTGCAGGTCCCTCCAGACCTCTGCTCTCTCTGCAACATCTCCCGTAGCAGCTTTCCAGCGCGCTGGGGAAGGAGCCCGTGCCCAGGACATGCTCCTCCTGCCAGGCACAGGAATGCAGGTTAGATATCTGTATCAGAGGAACAAATGCTAGTGATATTTTTCTCTCCTTGCTTCAAATTGCTCTCAACAGAAGGGTCCCACTAATAAAGTATGGAAGATATATCTTCTCCTGAAAATTGGCTGAATGAGAGCAAAGCCGGGAGAGAAAAACCGCGAAAGGAAAGCCGGGGGACCCCCCCGGTGTGGATGCGGTGCATGGGGCTGGGCATGAGTGGGTGCGGAGGAAGGAGACAGTCATCATCCCCTCATGGAAAACAACCCTGGGAGTAACTTCTGGTCTTCAGCCTGTGCCGAAGCATGGGGCAAAGGAGCGAGGGACCAGGGCAGTCCAAGACGCCTCCTGTGGCTTTTCCTTGGCCACAGCTTTGATCTATTTTTAACGAAAACTGCTGAAACGCAGGGAATCGGGTCACTGGCCATGCGCAGGGCTTGGCAGTGGCCAGGTGATGGGAGGCCAAGGGGGACCAGGGCTCGGCCAGGCTCCTCCAGCCACCAAAGGCAGTGGCAGGCAGGGATGCAACCCCCTGCCCCCATCCCCTCCTGCAGCCCTCCTGCTCCTGACCGGGAGGGAGGGGGCCAGGTGGGGAAGGGGAAGAAGCAGCAAAGAGCTCTAAGTCATGCCCTTGGCCAGCCAGAGCCCATTGCTTCAATGTTGTTTTTTTTTTGTTTTAATCGCATTAGGGAAGGATGCGTTTGTTTTTTCATCTCCGGTTGTTGTGTCCCTCGGGGCCTCCTTGCTACAGCTCCTTTGTTTCTGAGCAGAAAATACTTCCACGACCGAAGCCTGGCCGAGAAATCCTGGAACAGGTTGTAAATCTCCAAGGCCGGCCAATTGACACACACCTGCTGGCTGCTGGTATGCAGCTGGGGAGAGCGGGAAAGGGGAAACTTGTTGGTTTTTTCTTCTTTTTAATAAAACTAGCATGATTCTCATTCAGATTTTCAAAAGAAATCATGTTAGTGCAAGCTGGGAGGTAGTGGCAAGCATCAGCGATGGCTTTCCCAGCTCTTCAAGGACCAGAAGCCTGGGCTGTGTCCCGTTTAACCCTGTGGGCAGACAGCAAAAACTGGATGAAATAACAGAGATTAGGGATGATGTTCCTCATGGGAATTGGGGCTATGGGACCAGGAGGGGCTGTCCGAGTGGTGGGATCCCCATCTCAGGACGTGAGTAGGAGGAAGCCTATGGGATGCTGCGAGAAAGGGTCAGCCCAGCGTGAACAGTGGGTTGTTGGATAAATGGGAGCAGGTGAAGACTAATGGGACCACAGCAGAGGAAAATAAACTTTACAGCAGTGGCCTGCCTGTGGGATAGGACTTTGGGGCGGGTTTTAGTTGAGTGGTTGTTTGTGACCATCCCAAACAAAAGGAAAATGGTGTTTGTTCTTTTTTTTTGAATTGTTTGGGGAGAAACACTAATACAGCAATAGCAATGGGTTTCGAACAAAAGATTTTTATTTAATTGGCATCTTTCTGCCACAGGAAAGGAAAATAAATCTGTGCTGAATTGCAGACCCTAATAAAAGCCTCGTTTTTGGGAGTGATTCATTAACTTTACTGGGAGCGCGTTTAAAAAATAATTTAAGAAAGAAAAGAAAAAAGGACTAAGATTTCCTGTGCCTGCCTGTAATATTAAACCTGCTTAAGCTACAAGGAGAGGCCTGTGGATGTAATTGCATGTTTCCAAAAGCCTGCGTCCGCACAGCCGGCTCCAAATGGCCTCTGAAGCTGCAGTGGTTTCCCCAGCTGCAGAAGGGACAGGAAAGGGGGGGAAAAAAATCTGATGGGCAGGCATTTCTGTCCCTTTTTATTTTCCCAGTGTGTGTAAGATGCCGAGTCATTCCTTTGCCCGCCTCCCTCTTTCCTGGATTCAGATTAAAACGAACAAATGGCCACAACCCCATATGGTCAGTGGTCCCAGCACATCAGCTGCTTATTCAAGCTGAAGTTGCTTTTCCTCAAGCACTGCAAACCAGAGCTTCTGCGGTTCAGGGGTTTGCTAGGCATCCCCAGCAAATATTAATGAGGGTAAAAACAATTAGGCAATTTCTGATGTGATGGCATTAGGTCTCTGGTCCCTGAAATGTGGGGCATGGGAAGGGCCGGTGCCAGCCCAGCCCTGCCATTGCCCAGGCGTTGTGGCTCAGCCGGAGGTTTCTGCCCGGGAAGGGCACTTTGACTGGAGGAGGGATTTTTCAACAAAGTGTGTGTGGGGGGGTTGTTGTTGTTGAAAAACGCTGATGCGTGGAAATCAAAACCTTTTGTGGAAACATAATGATTCCAGCGAAAATTTAGTTACTGTGGATTTCTTCGAGTTCAGGGCGGAATTTCTCGTCGAAATGAGTGAGAGTGGCTCCAAAGCCCTGCTCTGCCCAATTCTCAGCATCTCCAGCTGACGCTGTCATGGTCGTCCCCACCGTGGCCCGGTGCAGAGGGACGAGCCACGTGGCAGCGTGTCCGTGCAGGAGGCTCAGAGCCAAGCCTGTGCTCATCATCCTCGAAGCGGGGGGCTCCGGAGCCGGGGGAGGTGAAACGGGAGCCAGGCAAAGGCAACGGCTCCTCTCCAAGGCAGTAGTGTGGGCAGGGCTGTGGGAGGGGACGGGCCCAGCACCCCTCTGTGCTGTGTCTACATTTTCCTACTTCCACTTGAATGAACAATTGCAGTCGGCTGAATCACGGGAGGGGAAAAAAAGAAGCCACTGACACCCTGTAGTTAGCAATGAGAAAGCTAAATATAGCTCTTACTATGGCTTGTGTGATAGAGAAAGGAAAAAAATGAGTAGGCATGGTGCTCAGTCACTTTGGTTAATCTGATTACGCCCAAAAAGATTAAAGGAACGTTATCCATTTCCTTTGCTCTCCCTCCTCCCGGGACACTTTGCAGGGGTCTGTACCAATCCTGTCGGTACCCCAGCATCCAGGTCAGGTCCTTGCTTCGGGGTCTCCTGCCTGCCTGGGTTCTGCTCCAAGAGTCTTCACCTCCTGCAGTGTTTCCCCCATGGTGTCCCAGTCTCAGATCCTTCTCGCAGCACTCTCACCCCTAAAATACACATTCCTCCTATGATGTTCCCAGTCCTGGGATCATTCTTCCCTACTATCCCCTCTCCACTCTCTGTCCCCACCTGCTCCTGCCTGTCCTCAAATCCAGCTCCTGTCCCCTCCTGCAGCCAGTGCCGTCCTAAGAGGTGGAAAAGGCTGGAGTGGGCTCCGTGGGAAGGGAGATATCCTTGGCTGAGCAGTAAACTGTGATTTTTTTTTTCAGAGGCACTTCAAGTCAATCAAATTTGGGGCAGTTTTCCACAGAAAAAGCAAAAGACTTATCTCTGCAACCAGAGCTGCTTCTTGGAAAATGCTGAGCATCTGTTCCACGTCATGGGAGAGCACAAACTTCTCCATAAGATAAAATAAATATAATTGGAAATGGAGTTGGTTTCTTTTTTTTTTTTTTTTAATAGCAATACATAGCGTTTTTCTGTACCCATGTTCTCAGAAATGGCTGTGCCGTGTGGAGTGGATTGTTTCCTCAGCTTCTGCCTCAGGCAGATACCAAACATGGGAAATTTCAGCCCAATTGATTCAAGTCTGGCAAAGCGCTGCACGAGTGACTGCAGAGCCTCCTGATGGGAAGTGTCAGGCAAACTTAATCATGAGCGGTGGTACCACAGAAAAGATTGTGCTCTAAACCCTGGAAAGTTGGCACGGCAGCACAGCATGCTCACTCTCTCTTTCACATTTAGATGTTGCAGAATTTGTGGGGTTTTGCTGCATTGTTCCACTCGTGGTTTGGGTTTTTTTTTTTTTCCTTTCTCTTTTTCCCCCAGTTTCTGGCTCTTGCGGCTGCTTGGCTGGAGTGAAGCATGCCAAGGTTTGGGTGACAAATCATCTTGAAGCATCTGCTAGGAACTGATAAGACAGGAGCCTGATAAGCCTAATGTGCTGCTCCTGCTGGACAGTGGAAAGATGCCTTTGTCTGGGGATGGGGGAACTCTTTCCCCCCCACTGAATCCAGAAGCCGTCGCATCCCAGGGATCGAGGCTGGGCTCCAGCCAAGCGCCCCAAATTGGAAAATCAGGCCGAGGGTTTGGGAGCCTTGGGCAGCCTCTGCCTTTGAGTGTGGTGTTTTCTTTCCAGGCTGTTGACTATTTCACGAGGTTAAACACATATGTAAAAGCAAACCACAACCCCAACTAGTCATTCTGCCTTGAATAAGTGTCTGCAGTTTTTTGGAAGAGATAACAATGCTGTCTTTGTTTCCTCCTCACTTCCCTCCCTCCCTACCTCACTTTTTTTCATTCCCTCTCTCCTAGCATGTAAACCATGATAGCAACAATATTTCATTCCACAAATAGTCTGGGAAATGGGGCCGAGCACGTGGGTAGGGTGATGGGAAGACAAATACCAGTTTGAACCGAAGAGACAGGAAAGTCTGCTGCGCACAAGATGCCATCGCTCCCCAAGTCCGTCTCCAAAGCGTGACACGAGCTGGTGTGGTGTCTCTGTGTGAAGGCATAAGGAGGGCCACTAAACAGCCTATTTTACTCTCCAAGGTCTTGTTTTACAGGGAATGTCTGCCTAGCTTTCGTCTCTCCCTATTTTCAACTGAAAGATCGATCTGGCATAAAATAATGGCAGTCTGGTAGAGCAACTCCCTCTGAATTCTGCGGGCAAAGCTCTCCTCTGAGCCCAGCTGTTGTCCATAATAATAATTGTTTCTTAGAAAGGCCTCTGCATTGCTTGAACGGGGTCCAGTGTTTTCCCTTGATGATAAAACTCAGTGGGCTGCATTGTCTGCGGTGCCTCAGGGTCGGTGTGGGAGTGGGGAAGGGGCTGACCAGCCATCGCCAGCCCAAGAAACCACGGTTGTGCAACAAGAATTGGGAGCACATAAAAAATAATGTCCAACTGGAAACCTCAGACATGTATGAGCCTTCCCGAAAAGCTATTGCTCTTGGGAACCAATACACTATTGCGTTCCCCTGCATAAGCAACTGCGTACCAGCCAGTTGCGTAGACATGGAAGTCTGGACCAGCTCTGACATGGGGTACATGGCCTGTTTGGGCTTTCCTAACTAATGTGGAGGTGATGCTCCGATTGTTACCCACAGGCAGAGAGGAGGACGTGAGCTGGACCACACCTATGCTTGGTTATGACCACACTGATGCTCACCGAACCCTTTTGCCAGACCACCTTCTGCACAGGGTGAAGACCCACTGTGCAGTATTAAAAACAACCTGATACACTTCAGCATCTGGCTAGTTCAAACCTGGGCTTTGGGCACTCAGGGTGGCCCTCTCACCCTAGCACCTCCACAATTAGACTTTGTCTCTCCAATGCAAACATCTAGCTAGCATATAATTTAAAAATAAATATATTACTGGATAAAATATCAACTAGATTAGCAAGGAACAAGATTGTAGAGTGAGCACGGTAAGGAAACACTTCATGTCGCTACAAGGACTCCTTCACCATCCCTAGAGCCATGCTGGGAAGAGTCAGTCTAGAATTCACCAATTTTATACTTAATCCAGAGCTGAACTACCCCTGAGCCAGGGGTTTCAAAGGCTGTGTCTTGGTTCACGTTTAAGTCTCTTTATATAAAAGAGGGACATTTTGCTCTGTAGGGTCACAGTGTCATGGGGACCTAGCAAGGGCATGAAAGGAAATGCGAAAGGCTGGATGGTGTGACTGGAGGCACACAGATAGATTTTTGGTCTATACCCTGATCCAAAAGGAAGCTTGAACCCTAATGGAGAAGTATCCTGGACAAAAGATCTCTTATCACCAAATGAAAATTTCAGTAAACTGAGAGCTGTGATTTTGGTCTGAAATAAATGAGTCAATTCCTGAAAATAACACCAATATTTCAATATGTCTCATTTAATGCAATTTTTGAAATGCATCGTGCCCCTTCCCTTGGAGGTCAGGCTTAATCATTAACCACTCACTTTAAATATGTTGCTGTGTGATCAGTCTTGAAGCGTACCATTTGCTAAATGCACACTGGCCATGCCAGTAAAGTCTCCGGTGGAGCCCACCGACGGGACCGCCCCGTCCTCAGCTGCTGTCGGGGGTCTGGATTCCTCTAGTATCAGACCTCAGGCTGAAGGGAGAACGCTCTGGCCGAAGCCCTGGGAGATGTGGTGTTGACAGAGGAACGTTAAGAGAGGCGTGGGGGACCTCAACACCCTCTGGCAGAGTGTGAATAAAATTGGGCCGGAGATTTTCAAACAAACAGTCCATCACACAAGCCGTACCCCGCCGCAGCATCCATCCTCCCCTCCGGCCAGTGCGGCTGATCCCGCTGGATCCTGGAGCTGCACCGGAGCAGCTCACTCCTCACCACACATTTGTCCTCAGCATCCCCCTACTCTGCAGGGTGAAACACGCTGGAGTTGTTTTCTCGGTTCACGCTCTCAATTTCATGTGACAGAAAAACAGTTAATATTTTTTTTTTATATTTTGTGTATTTGTTTTATTGCTACTCATTAGCATGCTCTGATATCACTGAAATTAAGCTTTTGCCTGCAGCTAGACCAACTTATTTTCCCTTTTTAAAACAAGCTTTTGGTTCAAGTTGAAAGAATTTTGTAGGAATTTTTATTTCACTGGAAATTTTAGCTTTTCATGGAAATCCAGAGTAAATATTGGTATTACTGCAGACCAAAAGATCTGCTTTCTGGTCAGATCTAGCGTATCTGTTCCCATACAGAATAATAGTCCCATGCTACTGACCAGCAGCATCGTGGTCAGCTCTAATGCATAAATACATTAAAATAGCTACAGAATGAACCAAAATGATCTGAGTTTATGTGGCAAATATATAGCAAAAAATAAATAGATCTGCCATACATTTCAACTTCAGGAAAGCAATCTGAGCATGACCATACTGGTTTAATTTCTGTCATGTATTTAAAACCCAGCTTGCTTCGGAGGGTCCCTTTGGTGTGACGTAGAGGCAGGCTGGGGCATTCACACGATGTCAGGGATGCTCTGGCATGGCTGGAGAAGGGGCTGCAGTACAGCCAGCTGGGGGGTGGTGATCTTTGGGACTCCCAGAAGAGGCAGGGCACCCGGCAAGGGGTCGAGGAAGGGGAAGATGCTCAGGGAGCTTGGGGAGGAGAAGGGGGAGCAAAGGGGCATCACGACCACAGAGGGGGGAAAGTGGACTCAGTCCAGAGTAGCAGCTAGTGCCTGCATGGGGGCAGGGGTGTTAATCTGTCACCCAGAGATGTGTCTGATATTTTATTTATTAGAAAAGAACCTTTTTCCATTCCCCACTTCCCTGAAAAAAAAGAGCAAGAGGAAAAAAAAAACCTCTCAGGCTCATTAAAGGCAAATGTTCCCACTTAGGAAAAACTGAGGTTTTTTTCACCCACTGCTTATAAGAAACAGCAGACAGCTGGGTTCTCTGCATCCCCATCCCCTCCTCCCCTCCCGACACCCCGTCGGTGTGCCGCACACCCACCACCCCGCAGCTCCGTCAAGCACGATGGCAAGAGGATGCACACCGGTTTGGCTGTTTCGACATGTTCAGGCTGTGGTACCCACGAAGGTCCTGGCAGAAGACAACGCTGTGGCCCCTCAGCATCCTCTTTGCCTTGAGATGCTCTGAGTTCCTGAGTAACAGGGGGATGCAGGGCCTGGCCCATCGCGCGTGTCTCCCAGGGACCCTTGGCCGACACAGGGCAGAGCTGGGAAGTAGCAGCGGTTGCTCTGCAGAACGGCCGTGTCCCACCGCGGGGAAGGGCAGGATGATGCAGGGACCCAAGTATTTGGCCAGCTGTCCTCACATTTCAAAACACCAACCCCTGCGGAAAGCCTGGCCCTCTCGGGGGCTGAGCTGATTTGCAACATCTCAAGCTGAAAAAATGTCAGTGCTCTCTTTGGGACATAGGAGGAAATGTGGAATGAAATAGAGACTTAAAAGCTTCCCAGCCTGGAGGAGCCCAGCCGGGCTCCCCTTCTCCAGGCGGCAGGACGGGAGCGGGATGCTGAGCTAACCTGCAGCTCAGGGGTGAGCCCATGAGGGTTTGGTGGGACAGCAGCATCCTTTGTGCGGCCTCCAGCCACCTCCCAAAGTCCCCAAGAACTGAAACTGTGCAGTGAATAGAAACGGGAGCTCGCAGGGAGCAAGACCAGTACTGGGAGGGAGAAATTACAAGATCCCAGTCGGCAAAGGACAAAAGTGGTCACAGATGAGATCTGAGCTGAGAAAGGGGTTGAGGGGGAAGGAGCCTTTCGGAAAGGTCCCCCACGAGCAGTCGGGGGGAGCAGGACACAGCCAGCGAGAGGGGTGAGCCGGGGAGGCGGGTGGGAGGATGGAAGGGAAAAGCTCTGGGGCCATTCGAAAGAATTCTACCTCCATGGGGCATGAAAATAAGCTTTGTTTTAAAAAGCAAACAAGCAAACACATGTTCAGCCCAGCTAAATACAAACTCTGAAAGTTATTATTTATTATTTCTACTAAGGCAACATTCAGGGACTCCTTTAAGATTGAAAGCATTCCCTGTGTTCGGCTTTGTAGCAATATGGAGCAAGAGACAGCCCTTTAGCAGGAGATCAGACACAACAAATAAGAGTAACAAGAAAGAATGAAGGGTGGGAAGACAAAGGAAACAATAATAAGGCTGTGTGTTTGCTCTTGCCAGCTATGTACACATCAAGAGGGGCTTGAATGCTCGATGGTTTAGCAGCTTTTAAACTTTTCTGTAAACCCAGCTTTGAGCAAGAATAAAGTGGAAATAAATAAAAACACTTCAATTAATAGAGCTGTACCACTCCTCTCCTTAATGCTTCTATCCAAGTGCTCTTTGCAAGCAAGAATATTTCTGCTGTGTGCTTCATACTTGCATACTAATGCAGCAGTGCTGTGAAATCAAGAGCTTACACCACCTCCAATTTAACATTAAAGTGTGATTACGGTCAGGAAAGTGATTCTGCAAGGGGAAAAGGCATACTATCATCGCTGTAACAGCTCCTGGTTCCACATTGCTTCCTCCTCAGCGGCTGCTGGGTGAAAATGTGCTCTGCTTACAACCTGGAAGACGATTTCCCTGTCTGCTGCCTGTCCCCGGCTCAGGTTGATGACTGAGAATCAAGGTGGTTCCTCGCTCGCCTTCCTACTCCATCCCACTGCCAAGGGGACAAAGATTTGGGGATGACAACCCAAGCCGGCCACAGGCGACGCAGGAAGCGATCGCCTCTGTGCTGGCTCCTCCGCATCCCCAAACCCTGGGGGACACAACGGGGAGCCACAACGCCAAGGGGGTTCCGTGCAGTTGCTTTTCTGGCCATGACAGCACTCTGTGCAATCCCATTATCACCTGGAAACACAAGCCACCAGCTTTTGATGAGCTATCAGTGATTAATAGCGAATTGTTCTGCTTTCCCAGGTTACAGGGTGAGAGTCAGAGCAAAGGGGGGGACACGGGGGTGAGCTGAGGTGGTTTTGTCTTGCCCTTCCGCAAGCACAGCAAAACCTCCTGCCTTTAGCACTAGTCTAGTTTTCTCTGCGCCTATAGCAAAGCTCCCAACAAAGCCAAGCAGAGATTTCTTTTCAAAAAAAAACCAAAAAAAACCAAAAAAGAAAAAAAAAATCCCCGTGATTACTATTTGTTATTTACCCTGCGCTTCAGGGTTGATGAGTGCTGTACAAAACTCAGAGGAAGAAATATTTCTTCCAGGTAAACATCCGTCCCGGCTGAAGTCAAAACAGATTTTACTACCAGCTTCGGAGGAGCCAGATTCTCGCTCAGTGTCTTCTCAGTCTGCTTCACACCAGGCAAGAATCTTCACGCACTTTGAAGGGGTCACCTCCTGCTGGGACAGGTATTTTTCTCACTGGGAAGCAACCCAAACTGCTGTCTCTTGCTCACAGTTTTGCCTATAGTTGTTTTCAGGAAAGAAGAAAGGAGGGAGCTTCCATGCATGGTGGGTGGCACAAGGAAAGGGTTTAAGGGGAAGGCGAGCAGTAACAAGAGAGGAGCACGGGGCACAGCGGGATGGGGAGGATGAGGAGGTGAAGGCAGGCCGGAGAAGTACAGTCGGTGAGGACCAGGCTGGAGACCTGAGCACTGTGTGGAAAGTGAGAGGGAATCAGACATTCAGCACATGGCCCGTTAAGACCTGCGTATGTTCTCAGTAGACTGAAATTTTGCCTATGGTACTGGGTTTTCCTTCTTATCAGTGACCTACCAGTCCATAAAGGCACTTTTTGCCTTTCTTCTCCCAGAAGCAGGAGGTATACACTACCTCAGCCTTTTTTACAGCGCTCGCCCTCATTACTTGGGCATCGTCTGTGCCTCAGACCCTGGTTCAGGTCTGTGCATCCATCATACCTCTGTGTCTCACTTCATAACTCCAAGGTATGACCTTGCCTGTCCATCCACAGCTGAGGCTTCCAGGCTGTTATCTTTTCATGACTTGTTTCTTGACACATCCTTTTCTCAAGCCTTAACAAATGGGAGGGTAGCCTGCTAATATCCATCCAGAAGGCTGTTACCAAGATAATTTTTCTGGCCCTTCACTGGGACTGCAGCCAACCATAGCTTTCCTTTTCCTCACTGGATCACTTTTCCTTTTCCAACTCCCCCCCCCCAACCCCATCACTCTCTCAGACAGAAGTGCAGGGTCAGCTCTGCCTCTTCTAACCTGCGATAACCAGCTTTTATCATTCACTACCTGCATTTTCAAACAACCCTGTATTTCTTCATCTTCCCTCAGATGGAGAAGGTTCCAGGAGATATCAGATAGTGTTTCTTCAAGTCCCTCCTCTGCTGCACCAGCTATAAAAAACATGGGTGCCGATATCCCTAACTGTTCCCTGGCCGAGGGATCAATGCTCTCTCCTTGCTCCTTTTCTCTCTACCCAACTATGCCCTCCTGCCTCGTATTTAGACTGGAATAATCTGGAGGTATCATCCATCTCTTGCTTTGGGCAGCCCCTGGGTCAATATCGTCCCAGTGCACGATGTAGCTGCATGCTATGATAAAGCAGATGATAAGAACAATAATAATTAATACGACATTCTGGGCAACTGCAGGGATATTACAGTGCTTTGGATAAATGTAAGGGTTTGTTTTTTGGCTAATGTCCTCTTAGACAGCAGAACAGGCAGTCAGAAATGTCACCCACACCGTACAGCAAGAGCAGGCTGTTAAGCAATCACAACTTTGGTGATATTTATTTGGTAAACGTGACCGCGTGAGTTCTGTCACCCAGTTCAGCATCTCCGCGGTGGGTTAGTTTTACACCAAATAGTGCTGCGTGACAGCGACCGGCCCATGTCAGAGCTCCGTGCAAATGCAGGGTGACAGTCTCATGCGGGAGGGCCACAGGGTTGAAGCACAAAGCAGAGCCTTTCCCCGAGGTCGCTGGCGGGAGCCGTGCCCAGGAACAGCTCCTGTGTGCCCACAGCCGGCGACAGCTCTGCGCGGCGCGGGGGAGAGGTACCAGCTCTCCATCGGCGTCTCCAGGCAAAGGCAGTTAAATGGCAGAGCAGAGCACATCTGGCAGGTGCACGCACAGCAGGACGGTGTTTTGCCGAGGAGATTGTTTATGCTGATTTTGGAACCTGCGAGAGCCCGTCAGGGCTGACAGGACAGTTTGCTGGAAATGCGGCTTTACGCCCATGTGATGTAGCTTTCTCCCATGCGTTTCCTCAGGCTTTGTCCCAAACATAGTGTTTCAGAGGGCAGCAGGGACAGTGCAGACATCCCCTGGATGGTACCCTGCTGCTCTATAGTTTCTGAAGTTTTCTTGCATCTAATTTTTTTTCTGTTATCAAATTATTTCACTTAAAGTGGTTTGGCATCTGTCTCTTCCTGCTGCAACCAGTGTTTCCACATGTTCACAGAAGGACTGGCTGCCCTTTGACTCTGCCGACACCCCACACTTGTCCTCATTAATCAAAGGAAGACTCGATTAAACAGGATTAGTGATAGCACTGAAAAACTGAGAATAGGAAGGCTGATGTGTAAACAGAGCCATAAAAACTCAGCACACACAAACACGCACACAGAGAGCAGCCTCACCCCGAGATCCTCAGGCTGGAGAAATGCTCATGTAAATCAATAGGAAAGCTGTGGGAATTAGCACAATAAACTGAAGGGCAGCGCCTGCTGCTCTCCCTCAGCTTACGTAGCACCTTGTTCTTTGAGCCACCCCATTGATTTCACTGGGGCTCTCCATGGAGTAAGTCATTGCTAAGTATGAATAATTGGTCTGGCACGCAGCCCTCAGGGCACGGGTGATGGATGAACTTTAACTTTCACAAGTAAGATGAGACCCAGGCTGGCTGAAATGAGAAAGGTGCTGACTTTCCTCCCTCACCTGGAATTGAAATGGAAATGAAAGTATTTTCAAGATAATACAGCCAGCTTCATTCTCATTTTTGCTGCACATTCTGCGTCTGCACAGTGCATGCACTCTGCACACATTTCAGGCATCTGCCTCATGGGAAACATTCCCAATTATCTGCTCTCTCTGCCTGCCCCATTCCTCACAATATGACTCATTCAGACATTTGCAAAAGCTGTTCCCAGAGGAAGTCAGAGCATTTTCAGTGGGATGCTTTTCTTCCCTCCGCCCCCCCCCCCCNAGAGCTCCTGGGTCTTTAGATCTACTGCCTTGGCAGCATGCAACCCTGCAACGTGTGTTAAATTAGAGGGGTCTGCAGAACATCCACTTCACCCACCACCACCACCAGCCGAAGGTGCCTTTCCATGTCCCTGGAGGAAATAAAACCTCTGTTTAAAAGTTCAAAAGGATCAAAACCCAGGGGAGAAGTCAGAAAGCACTACGGGTATTGGCAGAGTTCACGCTCTCTGTGACACCCCACGGGAGCACGCCAGGTCCCTCAGCCAGAGCGTCATGTTCTGGCTTTGTCATTGAGCAACAAGATCATTGAATGTCTTATAATATGCTGGAGTTTATTACATGATAAAGCTGAGCAAGACACTTCAGCATCATTGCAGCAAAATATTTAGAGAAGGCTTTTCAGTGTTTATAGCAGGAGTTTGGAATATTTATTTCATTGGAAATTTGGAGCTGCTAACACTGTTGCTCAAATATGGGATGAAATAAAACTGAAACAGTGATATTTTTGGCTGAATGGGAATTCTGTATTGCAGCCAGCTCTAATAGTCTTGTCTTATTTTCTTCCAAACAGAAGATAAATGAGAAATCTTTTAACTTTCCCAAAGAAAGCTAGAACAAAATTTCTAGCCTAAGTTTTCAGAGTCTAAGGGTGTGGAAAAACTCTTCAGTTGACTTCCAAAAATTTGCAGTGATTGAAGTGATGCTGCAGGTGATCTGTCACTCACCCATTACTGCTCCGGGTGATACTTTCAGAGCAGATCCCAGCCTTAATGAGAGAAGGAAGCAGGTCTGAGGGCAGCTCTGCAGGAGTTTGTGTGTGTGCGTATGTGAATGCACTCAAGGAAGTAAAGGATGACATGTGGCCATTAGGGCTGGTTACAAAGTGCACGGGTTTCTCCTTCCTTCCCCCTGCTCCTGCCGTGAAAAGAAAGATGTACTGGGAAAAGCTTACTCATGGCAACAGTTTAATTTAGAAATGCAGCCCATGGGAGCTGCAGTCTGCACACACCAGCCATCCCGTCCAGCGAAAGAGCTGGGGTGTCTCGTACAGCTGCTTCGCTGTGACAAAGGCTCCCTTTCTGATAAGTGGGGACAGGGTTGCTCTGTGGGACTCCTGGCTCCAGGGTCACTGCTGGACAACCTGGAAATGTCAGCGTTTTCCACGCTAGGCTGCTGCTTCTGAAGAAGTGATCTATCAGACACTGTTTTAGAAGCATTCTGAGGTTTGCCTGATTAAGAATAACTTTACTTGCAGGAATATCCCCATTGGCCTGAGCCCTTGCATGTGCTTGTATTATTTTTTTTTAGCCTTAGAAGACTCAATTTATTTTCAAATTTCCCTTCCCACATCTCTTCTCTGCTGGTTTCTAGCAATTGCCTGGACTTAATAATTTCAAGAGTTTTATTGAAATGATGTGGAAAACTCTACTGAGCTGCAAAGACAGCAGGAGAGATGGGTGCTCCCTCCGGTTGGGCCTGGTACAGGGGCCAGTGCCGTGTGCAGGGCTTCTGCCAGGTCTGAGCTGTCCTGCAGCTGCTCCTCCAGATGTGACCCAGCCCTCTGGGTGTCAGGGACCGGGCAACCACGAGGGATGTCAGCGAGAAATAACATTTGTCTTCCCTCAGCTGCGGCACTGCTACAAGTGCTGTTAGATGCTGGAAATGCATGTGAACGCAGGTGGAAGGAGGGATGCAAAGCTGTGCATTGCAGTTAGAGGATCTGTCTTATTCCAGGTGTGGCAGGAAGATGGAAGGGTTTCTCTTCTCCCTCCAAGGAAATAACGATCCCAATGAGCTCATGTGTGTCCTTGTTTTGGAAAGTTCCTACCACGATGCACTTCTCCGTAAATAGCAAAGGCCTGAGCTCAGCTCCTTCGTCTCAGCAGGCTGTTGAATCAATACTCCATTCCCCCAGTTAATGCAGTCAGCAGCTCAATTAAGGGAAAACCCCATGGGAATGGGAATAAATATGGGTTTTGGTGGAGTGAACAGCAGGTCCCTAGTAACCTGGCTCACAGAGCAATCAAACACAGGCCGTTGTGCCTGGAAAGCACTCACGGAGGCAGGTGTCTTCATGGGACCCATCAGCACCCCAGCTCCCTGGGAGATTGGCTCTGGGAAGGGCCGGGTGAGCACTCCAGCAGGTTCCCAAGCTTGGGGAAGGCTCTGGGTATTGCAGTGATGAAAGGGGTGGGGAGGGACGTAGGAGCCCCTCCACTTTGGAAAAATGTAGCTCAAAAAAATCTCCAGCTAAAACTTGGATAATTTTGTTGGTGTTGTGCATGCTGTCCACAGAGCGTTTTGTGTCTCTGTGTTCCTGCTGGATGGGTTGACAGAATAAAAATGAAGCAGATTAATACAATCAAAGTAAAGAGGAAGATTCCTGTCTCTGGATTAGGACCATGAAAAGGTGTGGGAGGAGGGCAGAGAGGTGATGTACAATAGGCAGGATCCCCCCCCCTTCCTTTCTCTAACGAGCTTTCACAATTAACTTGAGGTGATTTTGTAAAATTCGTGTTGACTGTGCATGTCTCAGTTTCTTCATCCTTCTGTAAGGACATGAGAAAGGGACAGCACTGGAGAGATCCGTATCTCATGCTGTAACCTGGAGTCAAATAGCCAGTCTGAATTCAGCAGTGATTTGTCTGAGAGACATAGAACAAACAGAAGTAAATAAAGTGTGCAAGGGAAACAAACTCTTCTTCATGACATGGAAAGAGAAGAATGCGATAAGTTATTCTGTTCTTTGATAATGCCTTGGCTAAGCTGGCAGTTAGAATCAAGAACACCATTTCTCTAATACAGATGGCTAATAAATGTGGATTGCTTTTCTAAAACCACTTGACAAAATACGATTACTGCTGGTTGCAGAGCTTCCTATGAGAGAAGGCAGTCTGGGTGCAGACTCTGTTCTTGCTGAAAAAGCCACAGGGCTGAGTGGAGATGCTGTGATTCCTGGGTCCAACCCCAGGGAAGGAATCAAGGGGTTTTCCTACACTAATCTTTTGTTGGGCACTTGAGGAGGTCTTCTCCTGCATGGTTCCTGCACTTGCATCCTGCTGCTCAGCATGAATGCTGCTGCTGATCCAGGTCACTAGTCTCAGCTGGGATTTTTTTTTTTTTCTGGTGCTCCTTAGACATGAGAGCAGTTGGGTTCCTCCCTGCTGTGAGGCTCAGCGCGGCTCAGCTGCAGTGGGAAACCTCCCCCAGCACCAGCTGGGAAGGGCAAGTGGTGGGTGCATGGGGTGGACTGCAGAGCTAGAGCCCACTTTGAGGTTTTGTTCCAGTCTTACACAGTAAACAGTTTTGAGGTTAAAAGCGTACTTTTGCTTACTTCTCCATTTTGGCACATCTGCTACTCACTAAAGCTTCTTTTTTTTTTTTTTTTTTTTTNTTAAAGATATTTGAGCAGGTCAGCAATGTTTTTTTTCTGAGAAAAAATTGGACTGTGGATGAGGGAAATTAAAGAAAGCTGAGAGAAGTGATGGGGCTTGGGGACACCCCTTCTAGCACCAGGTGAGGGTGTCTGGGTGCAGGATGGATCAGCTTTCATATCTCCCCTTTTCAAGCCAGCTCACCCCGTCCTTACACTTACCCTGGGACATTTATAGGTGTGATCCTATAGAATCTAATGCCCTCCATTAGGGGAAATTACGCCAGACGAATTTCCCTTGACTTACCCTAGGGCAAAGTAAAACGGAGGCGAGTCCATAGTGAGGAGCACTTTCCGATTTGCACTCAAGGTTGAGACAAAGTTCTCTACATTCACACTTTAAAGCCTGAGTTCCATCTCCAGGCTCGGCTCGCAAAGCCTCCACCAGCCAAAGGAATGCTCTCTGGTAGCTTTCTAGGTCGAACAGTTATTTTGTTAGAGGAAACACTTAAAGCTAAAACTTTGCAGAATTTCCCCTGAGGTTATGGTGTTTGTTTAGGCTTCTCCAACCAAAGAATCTCAATCACTAGAAGCTGCAAACCTCCCACACACATTCATCCTTCTCACATTGCAGGCACAGGCTGTTTTAAAAGTTTATATAGCAAACAACAACACAAGAGGAGCTGCTCCCTCTGTATATCATAACCTCCAAGGGAAAGCGGAGGAAGACGATGCCGGCCAGCCTGATGTGCTGGCTCTGGGAGCCAGAGCAGAGGTAAGAAAGAGGAGCAGGGTCTGAGCTACCCAGCGTGGAGAGCCCTGGAACGGGCAGGGGAGCGGGCAGAGGGGGGACCTCAGAGCTGCTGCCCAGCCGCTTGGCAAGCGAAGCATCTCCGGGAGGAGGGTGCGTTGCCTGGGGGAGGCATCTGTGGGAGGGGGTTACCAGCGGGTCAGGAGGATTATGAGGGGCAGGGGATGAGTGAGAGTGCAGGAGGGCAGCGCAGGCCATGTCTTCCTCCAATTGACAAATGCAAAACATTAACTCTGACCTCATACTTTTTCCATCTAAAAATAACACATTATCAGTGCAATGATGACTACAGTGAACCACAATTTATCACGCCGAAGGCAAAGTTGAGGATGTGCATTTGAAGGTGACAAGGGTCAATTTTGGACCATGCTCAGTGATCGCCTACAAGTTATAGAAGAGCTTTTTGGGGACAGAGAGACCTGAGGATGGTATTTGAGCCGGATATTGGCCTGGAGAAGGTTGCCTCGATTTTGAACCCACTGGATGTGTAATGGTTGTGCCAATGCATTTTGCACTTGGGTGTCCTTAATGACAATCAAACCTCATGCCACATTCTCCACCAGCATCTGCTGGAGGTGTCCTTCAAAATCAGGGGAAAACACCAGTCTACACCAGTTGAAGAGTGGCCCCACATTTCTACAGAAGTTTTTGCATTTTAGTAAATGTTGGCCTGCTTGAGCTGCTGACCTTTTCAGGGATGCCGCTTCTCAGGCTCTTACTCTTGGAGCGCTTATCTTGCTGTTGATCTGCTTGCCTTTGCAGAGCTGCGTCTTTACTGTTGGGATACCAGAGTTCTGGGTAGGAAGGACTGGAGGCAAGTCAGAGCTAGGAAAGCAATCAATTGTTAGTTAATGGAGTTACGGTAAAGATGTTATCCAAAACCACCATGGCTGCATAATTATTCGTAACATCCCTCTGGAGATTCTCCTTTTGGCAAACTGTGAATCTGCTGCTTTGTTGCCATAATAATAGCAGTTTCAGGGCTTTAAATGAGAGGGTACAAATTACCATGCAGCCACTGACAATATGGCAACTACCGAGCATTGGATTACATGGCAATTTCCATGCAATATCCGGGTTATTACATAGTAAGTGCCATGTCATTACAGGCTAAATGAATGATTATCACCACTGCTTGACAAATTCACCTGACAAATTTTGCTTCCTTTTCAGTCTATGGGATGTCTGCAGGCAGAATGCTGTTTCCATAAGAGCATGGTGCAGGTGTGCTTGGGATGGTCTCCTCTGTCCCTGGATTTACCCAGGTCCCACCTGGGCTGCACCCATTAATAGTGCTGGGTCAGATGGGACATACATATAAGGCTGTGAACCCTGGCTATGTGTGGGTATATATGCGTGTGTTTCAGACACAAAACGTTGGTAGGAGACCTTAGGAGTTTTTGAATATCCATGCCAGTGAAAGCAGCTTGAAAGTTCCCCAAAAGGGAGCTGAAATGCTCAAGCGCAGCTGGAGGAACCATTTAAAACTTTTGAGCTAATACTAGCAGAAAATGATTTACAGTCTTCTCTCGGCTTTATCATTTTTGTCTTGAATATTACAAAGCAAGCGTGCCCCAGCTCTTCTATACACAAACTGTGAAATGACTTGAACTGGTGAATGACAGTTGCTTACTTTATATAATCTAAGGCCACTTAAAACTGCCACAGATCTGATCCACAGTTTTCTGACATCTTCAAATTGACTTGCATTAGGCTTGATGGGGCCTTATGGATTTAAGGAATGGTTACACACTTGTGCAGAACAAGAATTTGGCCATTCAAATACCTCAGGTCCTCTGAACACCCTCGATCTTTCTACAGAAAGATCTATAGAAATCTGTATCTGATCCATAGATCTTTCTATAGAATGATCAGGACCAGACTTACAATGTTTGATGCATGTTCGATACACCCAGCAGGAATATCACAGGGAGGGATGTTTAGCCATAAGCAATCAGCACCGCTTCCCAAATTCAGAGTTTTACACTGGAGAATAAACAACCAAACAACAAATTAAAAGAGTCAGGGTAGGGCTATAACACAAGTGAAAAATGTTTTTTATCCTTTCCCCAGTAAAATAATTGAAATGGTCTTAGAAGCAGCCCAAACAGTGACAATTTCAGCCCAGAAGAGAAATGCTGCAGAACGCTGGGTGCGAGTGAACGGCTGCGAGGCAGGAGGTTGAACCAGCAACTGCTCCAGCCCCACGGCAGTGCCGCCAGCAGACCCCCCCATTGCGTCCCCACCACCGGCGGTGGCCTCTTCTCCCTGCTGCATGACCACGGCAAGGAGATCTTCAAGCTTAACTTTACAATAACACCTAGCTAGTTTAAATACTTCTCAATCGCCATCTCTGGCAGCTAAGTACTTGCCAGTTTTTCAGCCTTTCCTTGGACTCTGCTGAGCCCTGTGCTCGGTGTTGGCCCTTTCCTGGTGCAACTACGTCGCTCTTCCACTGTGCTGACCAGAAATGAGCACTTACACTGTGAGTACAGTCCCGTCAAGTCCTTTAAGCCGTAACACTTCTATGGGCTTCGGATGTTACAGCCCCATATTGCTGTATTTTTGCATTTGAAATGCACTGGTGTCCTCCCGGACACTCAAACACCAGATGGGTCCACATCTCCTCCTGTGCCCTCTTAATGCGTTTCCTTCCTCTGTTGTGCTCGTGCTAAGAATTGACAACCTAGATTAAATGGTGCAAATATTTGTCTAATATCTCTTCCTCAGGCAGACCTGAGAGATGAAAAGGGATCTCTCTTTGATATTTCAAAATTTAGCATGTGCATATAGCACTGCATTTCACACATGGATCACAGGCCTAACAGGTCTCTTAGCAGGACAGTTATATTTCCATTATGTCCACTGTTCAGCTACTTACATGGAAAACTGCTTTGTTTTGGTCCTGCAAAACACAGCTACAGAGGCTTTGGAAACCTTTCTGTCCTGCACAATGAGAGATACCAACTTCAACACTGTATAGTTATTCCTGGGTAATTAGCTCTGTGTTTTTCCTCTCCACCACTAGTGAGTATGGTATCATGAGATTATCATCAGCCTCTTGACATGATGATAATTATCCTTCAGTAACTTTAAAGATAATCATAATCCATGAGGACAAGTAATTTTCCCAAGTCTTTCACTGGTATTTGCAAAGCTCGTAGTTGCTGGAAGTGGACAAGGTGGCTGACTCACACAGAGGGACCGTGCACCAAGCGCCCAGCCTGAGCCCTGGGGATGATGGGCACTCCAGGCTAGTTGGGAAAAGACACAGCCCACAAGGGCTAGGAGCTGCTGAGCTGGTAAAAGGGCAAAGGATGGTCATCACTCCTCCCCTGTGCCTGTAAGGTAATGAGTCCCCAGTCCCTCTCCAAAGCAATGAGTAATGCCCATCCTGAGAGTCTTTCTAATAATTGCCATGAACAGAATTGCTGCCCTGGGTGGACCATCACCTCTGGAAGAACCCCAGGGCAGGCTCTGATGCCATCAGCTCCCCCGGCCTCCAGAAGCCACAGGCTCTTTCTCATTTAAAGCCCCGTTCATGAAGATACTGCTGCAGCTGCTCAGAGGGAGAATTAGGCTTCATCAGGCGGCGCTGACATTTAGCATCAAATCCCCCCTCCCATTCTTCCGTGTGAATTACCTTGATCGCCTTTCAAAGTGAGAAATAAATGGTACATTAGAGAGAAGGAGAGAGAGATGAGCTTTATTAGCTGTTTATGGAAGAAATTAAAATTGTTCATTAGTAACCACGGCACCAACAGTGCCTCTCCTCCCGACTCCATCGTCGGGGCCCAGCCAGTGTTGCTGGCATAGCCCCGATGGTTCCCTGGGGACCACTTGCCTCGTATTTTTTGGGCTGGCACCTGCCTGACGCCTCCCTGCCCTTCTGCAGATGGGCACCTGGGGGACTACGGGCGAAATGTCATCGCCTCACTCCTAACGGGAAGCATCTTTTTCCTTCCCACTGCCTGAATCACTCAGCCTGCTGGTAGACAGCTTGGCATTGTCGCCGGCAGGTCCGGGGTGGTTTGCCGTGCTGCAGAGCATCTGGGGCCTGAGATGCTCTGCTGAAGAGGATTTGAGAGCCAAGCAAGCGGTTGGCGGGAGGGAGATGACCCAGTGGCTGTGCACGCCAGCCATGCCGTTACGGGGTGTCCCACGCCAGCCGAAACAGCCATTGGGCTCGGGCAGCGTGTCAGCATGGCGGAGGGCTGGCTCTTCTCCTCTAACTGCTGTCACCTTCTGGGCAGTCAGTTGTTTCCATGCTATGATTTTATGCTGAAAATTGTTCTAACAGAAGGGCTTCCTAAGAGCTTTCTGGGGCTGCGTGGAGCAGGCTAAGCCAGCTCTGCCCATGCCGGCTGTCTGGTGCACGGCATGGTGGCCAGCCTGGCCTCCTCCTCTTCCGTGCATCACCCCGTGCCCTTCCCACCAGCTCTGCCGTGCTCTAACCACAGAGCTGTCTCGCCTGGCTGGGACGTGACCCCAACGTACCGGAGCTGGGGGGAAGGGGGGAGCCCCGCTGTGCTGAGCTGGTGGCACAGGGGGCAGGCGGGAGGAAGCAAGGCCAGGAGGACTTCAAAGGCTCTGTATCTCTTCACGCAGCTGCCATAAAAAACAATCCAGGTTTCCGCTCCCGAGTCCCAAGTTGCCCTCACAAGGGACATCTCTCAGGGCAAACAGATAAATCTTTCATCTCCTCAGTCTGGGTTTTATTAAATGCCTCGCACATACATGTAAAATACAGAATGCTGATAAATACTGGCTAGTTACAGGGAGAGGCAGATAGAGATTAACTCACTGTACTAACTGAAAGCCTGTTCTTTCAATTAAGATGGAGAGCTCTGACATGTGCAGAGATACCAAAAGGCTCGTCCAGATGGCACAGCGTGGGAGAGCGCTGAGTCTGCCTTCGAGGTGGCATTGGGAAAGGTGCCGCCTCCTCTCGCACCCTTGTGGGCTCCAGGAGTGGTGCAGCAGAAGCTTTGCAAAGCTCAGGATGATGAAAAGGCTGTTTAACTTTGCTGCAGGGAGCCGGGGAGTCCCACTCGAAAGCAAACACTTCTGGGCAGCAGCCACAGTTCGGGTAAGTGGAGGTGGAAGAGCTCTGCATCACCTGGCCCACAGTATCCGTGCAACAGGGGGCTTCAGCAACAGTCCTGCTTCCCATCACCCCCAGTAAACCTGTATTGATATTACTGGAGGATCCCTGGGAATATAGTGAGGATTTGGGTGAAAATCGTGTCTCCTCACACAAAAACTAGGCACAGCTATTTTGACCATCAAGCCTGTGAGAGAGGAACTGGGCACTTGGGGAACATGAGACTTGCTGATCAGGGGGAAGGTGCCTGATGTTTAATTTCACCTGAGCTGTAGGACTTGCAGTCACTCGCTGGGGAAATTCAAGTCCCGCTGAAAAGGCTGAATGAAGTCGCTTGTTTAATCAACAGCAGCACAGGCTGGAGAGAGACAGGCTCGATAGAGTCTTCAGATCTATAAAACTGGGCAGCAAGAATACAGAAGTAGCCTGTTCTCCATATCTGTGATGGAGGAAGACAAGAAGTCATGGGCTGAAGCTGTAGCAAAGGAAATTTGGGGTCACAATGAGCAAGACTTTCTCCAGACTGGGAAGGTGACTCCACACCAGGGCAGCGGTGGAAGCTCCATCCCGACAGTCTCCAGGAGCAGTTTGGACAGATATGGAGGGCTGAGATGGGGACAGCCCATCCTGCTGCATGCCTGAGGCTGGACCCAGCAAACTTAGAAAAGGGTTGCCCCAAGACATGAGATAAAATAATAATAGGAACAAGAAGCCCAAGAATGAACTTAAAATGCCCTTTGGGGTAGCCAAGAACTCAGGGCTTTTCTAATCAGTAACCTATCCATTCCCCTAGCCTCTGCAGTTGCAACAAACACTTCTAAACAGACAGATTTTCCATTAAGCCTGAAAGAAATGGCAAGCTGCCTTAATGAATGTCAAAGTTAATACCACGTTTGTTATAGACTGAGACTGCAATGTGATGGTTTTATAAACCCATTCCTTCATTACTGTTATCAATATTATTCTTAGTTGATTCCCGTCTGCAAGCCAGATTCATATCCAGGCAGATAGCCTTTGTCTGTGGCTACTTTGCATGGGAGCTGGCTGCCTGAGGATCTGTAAGCCATCCTGTACCAGTGCATTTTAAAAACAGTAAAAAAGGGAATAAAATAAAATAAATAAGGCAGGTTGAGCACATAAAGCGTATGTCTGAGTGAGTGCTTAGTGCGAAGCATCAATGAAACGGCTGGGACTCTGATTGAAACCAGACTCAGGAAAGAAGGGCTGTAAACGTTTTTTCACTGCCTGTCCTAAGAAATTTATGTCTCACCCACTCCATCATATCCTTCAGGGCTGCCTTTTTCGCAGCTGTCTTCAGAGACCATCCACTGAGCCCCCTTATGAAGTCCACTCCATGATGTCACCCAGAACAGTAACTCACTCACCTCCCAGCATTGTGCTCTGCAGAGAGGTACCCTATAAATAACGGGCCAAGGATGGGGGCATGCCTGCGAGCAGCCCTTCTCAAGGAAAACTTTCCTGACATCGGAAGGGAAGAGAGAGAAAATATGCACATGTGGCAAGGTGGGGGGACCCAAAGTGGGCTTTGTTAGTAAATGAACGCAAAACCACAATTGCACAAAGCAAATGGGGCAGAAAAAATCACTGACATTCTTTCTAGCAGAACCTGCTCAGGAGAGTCAGAGTTAAGCCCCAGCTGCCTGGGTATCCATTATACCTACCAGGGCTCGCTGCATCCTCTGAAGAATTCAGAACCGCCTGCAAGAGTGCACGCAGGCTCTCTGGCCCCCCAGCCCAGAAGGTCATTAGCTGCGTGTGATTAAAATGACTCAGCAACTGGGATGAGTTCTTCCTTCAGTAGCACCCAATTGGTCATGACTAAAATTTGCTCTGACTTACGGGGTTTTCTTGGGGCCCACATCCTGGCCAAGTTGCTGCTCACCCATCAAATTTCTAGAGAGCAGGTGTCCACATCAGAGAGCGCAAGGCCCCATCGAAGGCACATATCCCCATAGTTGTGAAGCTGAGCATAATTGTTTCATTCTGTCTGATAACATGTGGTTTTGTGATATTTATAATACAGCGCTATTAAAAGGGGAAAAAAGAGATCAACTCAAAATCCCTCCACCGCAGTTGGCTCTAATTGTCCCTGTCCCACCACTTCCCCCTTTCCCAGTCCTGCTTGTGGGCTGTTTTGGCAACAAAGCAAAAGCCTGAATGAGCTGTTGAGATGAAGTTTATCCTTCAGTAAGATGGCCCCTCCTGGGGAGGACTAAGTGCTCTTGGATTTGCCTGGGAAGCTTGGACTGCTGTTACCTGGGACTGCAACTGCTTAGGAGCAGAGACAGAGGAGTGCCACCTCCCTGGCACTCCATCACTGCTGTTGGTGGAGCCACACCAAAAGTAAATAATGACCCTTCCCTTGCATCCCGCAGGGATTTTGTCAATTAATGCCACTAGTAAACTGAAGTCAACTGGGATCATTCTGGCATCTGGAAAACGTACAAACTGAGAAGAAAGAACTGTTCTCACATCTCTTGCATTTCTTCTGTTCCACTCGTGGATTTGCAGGGTTTGGATTTGTGGTCCCAGGACACTTGTTGAACCACAGAAGTCCCCTCCCCACGATGACTGTTGCCAGGAAAGCAAACAAACAGAAAGAAACCAACAGCATCTGCGGGACAGCCGTGATACTGAACCGCACATGGTCAGAATAAAAATGGCTCTGGAGGGCAAGAGCAGACACTCTGTGCTCTGCGATGTGGGCCACGGGTCCCAGTGCCGGGAGCGGTGCCACACGTAGGGTTTGTCACACCGAAATATCCTCGGGGACTAGAAATGCTGGTCAGCCATTTCCCAGTGGCTGGGCATCTGGCAGAGTATGGGATTTCATAGTATGTGTCTGGGGAGTCGGTACTGAGCTAGAATTTATTGCCCTCTCCTCTCCTCTCCTCTCCTCTCCTCTCCTCTCCTCTCCTCTGTAGATATACAAGTGGGTGATGGTGTCTTTTTTCCTTTCTTTGCTCCCAAACTGAATTTAAAAACAACAAAAGCAGCCCACCGTGACAGGAATATCTGAAAGCTGAAGCATGCTCAGCAAGGGTGGCAGGACAGGTCCTTGGTATGTTCAAGGCACCTGACGGGTGGACCTTTCTGCCACACCAAAGGATAATATTTGTGAAAAGGGCTTTCCTGCGTGTCCCCAAACTCCCCCAGCCTTTTCAGGCAGTTAACCCTCTTCCTCCTTTTTTTAAATTCTAAGTTGCATTCAAAGCCATCAAAAGCACTCCAGCAAACAGCTTCTCCGCACAGAAATTATCTGTGTGATGGAGAGGAGGTCCGTTGCCATGGCACCGCAGCAGCCCAGCTCCTTCGCCAGGCTGCTCCCGGGGGACTTCACCCCTCGGTACCCGGGCAGGGGCACAGGACCCCTCGCCGGGGAGGGACCTCCCGGGGTCTCTGGGGGCTGCACCACCAAGGGATGCCAGCAGCCTCTCCCTCCCAGTAAATGCCCGTTGTTCCTTGCCAGCCCTGCTGCGGTTGCCGCTTATGATAACAAGGCACCGGCAGCATTTGTGCCTGGAAAGAAGCACTTTTTCCTTGCCCGTGGACTGTGAGGGGTCCCTAACGAGGAGCACGGGGCAGGGATGTGGGCCCACCTCCGGCGGTTATCTCCCAGACTTCGCACTCTCCCTTTCATCCCCCCCTCGCTCGCCGCATCCCTCCCATGCATACCGGCTTCTCTTGCAGTGGCTGCCTCCCGTACTGGGATAATGACTTAAACATTGCCATGGCATTTCGTATTTCTGTCTGCAGCACTTCTGGGGTTTCTTGTTCTCGTTGCGTCCTCGCGCCGCTGGGAGGGCTTCTCAGCACAAATCTGCATTATTTCGCCCCTCTGTGACACAATGGAGACAATGTTATTAGAAAAAATGATAATAAAAGGAAGGGAAGTGGCTCGTGTTTAACCTTTTGCAGGCAGCAGGGTGAATCTGGGCTCGCCGTTGTCAGGGGGACAGGAGCAGAGCTGCCTGCATGCCCGCGCCGGCTGCCTGCACTGGGCTGCCCGCTGGAGCTGTCAGCTCCCATTATGGCCCTGAATGGAGGCGGTCGTCCTCCTGCACAAGGCAGCTTTATTCCTTTGGATGGGAACCAGAAGAAGTGGGAGAATGAGGCACTGCGTGCGGTCAAATCCCCCAGCTGTGATGTTTCGGTGTATAATTTTACAGGCAACCAACTCTCGGTGAAGGGGGTAGGGACCCTCGCTTTGGGAACCGCTCTTCCTTCATCACGGGCACTTCTTGGGGTAGGAGCGATGGAGATTTTATCACCTGGTCACTGCTGTTGCATGACTCACTACGCAGGAATTAGAGCATGTAGTGGTCCGGTTTCCATCCAGCCATTCTTGGATCTGAGTGTTGGTGATGGATCCGGCCCCTCCATTGTACCCTGTTGGATAGCACAACGTGATACCTGCTGGACTGTGTTACTGGGGGCTGCAGAGCATGCTGCAATGTGCTTTTGGCATGTCTCTGAGTATGTCTCATTTTATAGGGCTTGTGGTATCGGTTGTCGAGGAGTTCGTGCCTAACATCAGAAAAACGCTTCCTGGCAGCTGTGCCGCAGTTTGGAGTTTGCAACCTGAACAGGGGGGACCCATCGTGGGGCCGCGGGGACTGTCCCCATGTCCTGGGTGGGCAGAAGAAGAGCTGCCTATGGATACTACCTACAGGAACAAGCAGGGGAGCAACGTGCAAGTGCAAAGCCCTGCAAGTAGCAGAATATTGTCAGATCAAAATACCATAAGGTGATCTACAGCTGACCAAGGAGTGACGGAAAACTCTTCCCAAACTATGCTTTAATTTTACTTTTTCTGGAGAATTTTGGAAACATCTGTGCCTCACTCTCATATTACTGTTATTTTGGTACCATCTTTGACTGCAGTTCCACAGGAGTTACTGTGATTCCTTTCCCTTCACCCCCAGAATATATTGTGTATCCATGCCATTACCTTCCCAGTAGTTCACACTTTCTGAACTCTTGGATAAATACCATCCAGTCGTGGTGATTTACTACACTTTCTCCAGTTGCTCCCTGATTTCCTCCTTAGAGACTTCCCTCACCGTTAAGGTCACATTCTGATTTCCTATACACAATGCCTTTGAAATGGAAATGTTTCCCCTCATTGTCTTCTACAGCAAGGCTCAAGACGAAAAACATGTTTCTCCCAGCTTTTCCACCCTCCATAATTGTCCTCCCCTCCCCAGAGACCAAATACACGCCACAATCACACAAGCATCATCTTGCATGTGAAGTCCTGAAACACATTTCCAGGCCTGTTCTGGCATCTCTTGGTCTGTTCTGTTATACCATTGCTTCCACCGGTGGCTTTCCAATCCTTTAAGAACTTGCTTTCCGATCCATTAAGAAGTTTTCCATCTTCTTTTAAAGGGGGATTTTGTGTAAAGCTAGCTAGCACAGACTCTCTTCCCATGTCCAGAATAGATTCCTCTTCTTTTTTCCTTTATGCTTGACTCACCTACATGCACAAACCAGGTGGGTCCCATCCACATGTCCAACTGACATGCTCAGATTCGGAGGGCAGATGCTCACGTTCAGCCCACCAGACTAGAATTGTCTCCAGGACATTGTCAGGTCTCTCCGTTGCTCACAGAGGACATGTCGGGAGAGGAGGCTCTTACCTGAGATGCTCAGCATCCCCAGTGTTGCTAGGTGTGCTGCGGGATGGGTGCCTCCGCCTCAAACCCTTCCTCTGCAGCTTGGTTCTCATCTCATGCCAGGTCCATGCCAGCAGAGCAACACTGAATGTATTTTCCTGATGTTCTGCTCATTAACAGTTGCCCACAAAGACTGAAAAGTTTTAGATGTGTGTCCAATCTGTTGGTTTGGGTAGGGTGATCAGAAGGGACCAAAAGGACTTGTGACTATCTTGAAATGTTTTTAGAAGTTTGCCCAATTCACTAATATTTTGGAACAATAACCTTCCTTAAGACTTCAAGCCATTTCTCCACAAATTGGGTTTTAAAAAAAAACCCAAAACTGTGATGGATAGCATTTGCTCTATGCTGGGGGGGATAGGATTTCTGTTGGAGCTTAGCTAGCAGAGGGTGTGGTATAATATGTACTGAATTATTTTAGCTGTAGCGTGTTTTTCTCTGTGCTCTTTTTCACAGTCTCTCCTGGAACAGGAACTCTGTAACATTTGATCCTTTAGAGAAACTTTCAAATCCATAATGTTCAAGTGGGTTTGAAATTAGGCGGAAAGAGTTTGTTCATCCCGAGGAATCACTGAAATGGATTAATAAGAGCTCCTTGTGTTACACTGGGAATCCTAAGAAACAACCATATCCAAAAGAAAATGAGAATTATTAGATAAAGTAATGCACTTTGACATACCTCACTTTTGCATCTCATCACAGGGCAGCATCTGTCAAAGGGCAGTCTCTGGTTCTCATTAAATTTGTCATTGGCATTGCCTGTCACTGGTACCGCCCGTCAGGAGATCATTACAAAGACCCAGCACCTATTACTTTTTTATTAGTAATGAAACAGGGAGAAAATTGGTAGTACAGAATTGACACAAATCATTAAGAGTGTCTGATAATTCTTCAGGTCAGAAAGCCCAGCTGTGGCTCAGCAGGTTTCCCAGATCTATTTCCCTGTTTTACAGTTGACATTGTCCTGTGAAACCTCAACTTCTGCAACACCACTCAGCCTAAAACCTCGCAGCCGCCTCTCCTCTTTCTGCGGGCAGCCACGCTGGGAGGTTTCGCCCTGTAGCCACAGGGAGCCTCAAATCAAACCCTACCTCCACCTTCCCACCTAGTGAAGTCCTCAGGGTCTATGGGGGGCTTTCTCCAGTGACCCCGATGTTCTCCCTGCTGGGAAAGAGGGGGAGCAGCCCCTCATCTGCTCGGCTGGTCAAAGGCTGCACTTGATAGTCACTGGAAAAGATCTCTGCTTGTGCTCTTTAACTGTGTTTTAGTGGAAAATAAGGCGAATCTAGGCAGGACGAGTTCATGTGTTGGGTGGCTTCCAGCAACTTCTCAACAGATGAAGCCATGACAAACACAGAGCTATGGAGGCACCTGAACCCCTGACTCTTACTGAGGGATGGTTGGTTCATTTGCATTTTCACTTTTCCCAGATAATGGAGATCATTCTTTTATGGAGGAGGCGGAGCACACCCAGCTGTCTGCAGTGGTTCTTGGAGGAGCTTCTTCCTCCCCAGGCTCGACACCGAGGGGTTTTATTGAGAGGTGAGCTGGTGGGGAGCAATGCTCACCTCTGGACGGCAGTGTCAGGTCACAGCATGGACAAGGTACGGACATGTCCATGCAACAGAAATGCCACTATGCAATCAGCCACCTACCCCTTCCCACCCTGCAGCGTGACTGCTGTGTACACTTACTTCCTGCAGGTTTTCCACATTTACTTTCTGGATTTATTTGCCAGTCAGTATGAGAGAAGGATGCTTGGCAGGTCCTCTCCGTTTGGGATAGCCTTCCATATTAAACAGGAAGGAACAACCAGCAGCACTAAGGGCATATATATTGTTCATTAAGATATCGGAGCGCGAACACGGTTTGCAAGCTGTGAGCTCAGCCAGCTGGGGGGGACTGTTTGGCAGAACAGTGGGAGCCAAGAAAACACCTCTACAGCAAGCTCCTGGAGTACAGCTTGCCAAAATAATATCACTTTAGGGACCTTAGAGGTCACTTCAGTACTTCTGCCCTGTAATGATATCGATATGCTTTGCAGTTTGCAAAGCACCGTCTCAGGGTTAAGTGGTGGATATTCCCAACGCCGCTCCTTCCTGTCACAGCTGGGCAAGGATGCTCTTTCAGCCGCGAGCTGGGGAGGGGGAGGTTGTACCTCTTCAGCGACTCCCTGTGCTTGAAGCAGTAGCTTGCCAGGAAAGAAGGGCGATGGTAAACCACGGAGGTGCTGACTCTGGAAGTCCCTGCCAGAGGCCAGTCCTGCTGCCTTGTTGCCCCACAGCTGCAGTGCTTTATGGCAGAAGGGGAAGAATTTCAAGCTTTTCCTCAAAACACCACTGCACAAATTTAGATGAATGTAATTTAAAAACGAAAATAATTTCATATTGAAAAGTCAGAGGCTTTCACTTGGAGAAAATATTAAAATGAAATGTCTTAGTTCAGTCCAATGGCTTTCCTTTAGGGGCAAGGGAGTTCAAAATAAAGAAAAAATTACATGAATAGATAGAACATGCCAGGTTTGGGGGTTTTTTTCAAATCTGGATTTTGCCCCTCATAAACTGCTGATGGATGTATTTTGGCCAATTCTAATTTCTACAATATCTGTCAATAAGTTGTGGCCCATGCCTCTGAAAGAGTACTTACCTGCTGTATGCAATTAATACTAGGGAAGCAGCAGCCATGATGCTTCTGGCCATTGGGTGTTGGGGAAAACAAGAAAAAAGCATGGAAATGCAGAGCTTATAACCCACCTAACCTACCCATCAGTTGCCCTTTCAGCATCCAGCATGGCTTTTGTGTTCTCAGTGTTTTCTCTGTTTAAATAGATTCCTCAGCTCCCACTCTGGTCTGCTGATGTACTTTGTCTGGTTGATATTTCTCTGGGGTTGCTTTTCCATTGTTATTTATTCAGGGCCAAGAGGCAGAATGCATTAAAGCCACCAGGGTGCCAGTGATATTTTAGTCTCTTGGAGCAATTCTTCTCCAAATTGTTACACATTCACTCCCTCTTCATTCATTTCGGTCACTTCTGTGGATTTTCCCAGGGGCGGGAGGGGAAGTCAGAGGGTCTGGTTTGACTTTCTAGCTGGTGGGGGTCACATGCGAAATGCTTTGCCTTTCCACATAGGGGAGAGCGGGTGGGATGGGGAATAGGTGTGCGCTGGTGCTCACACACAGGGTTGTACAGGGTAGTGGGAGAAGCCGGCTCTGCGGAGGGCTGCCGGGGGGGTGGTCTCGCTCACTGTCAACCACCCTCCAATCCAGGCAGCATCCACCATCCTGCCAACCCTCGGGGACCGCCTGTTCCCGCAGCAGGGTCCCTGCGGGCAATGGGGCAGCCCCCGCACACCAAGTCCCGGCAGCTCGGTGCTCCTTCCCCTCGCCAGTGCTTCGGGGCTCTGCGCTGGCATGTCTGCCAAAGCACAGCTCCAATCTAAAATAAGCATCGACAAGCCAGGCCCTGCCCTTGTGGTGGGGGAGATTTTCATTCCCATTTGTTCTGCTTTCAGTATACTCTGCAGATGCTCAGCTTTAATGAGGGAGAGTTGGGTTTTTTTCCTTCCCTCCACACC
>VYZV01019347.1:404947-429459 GCA_013401275.1 Pandion haliaetus
CCCCCCCTCCCCAAGACCTCCTCTGCCAGCAGCTCTCCCATGGCATCTCACCTTGAAGCTGTTCCCCAGGTTTAAATCCCACAGATGAAGAGGAAAGCCCTGGCCACAACCACACTTGCTGCAGCTGCCCCATCCCAGTAAAGGGTTGAAATCCCAAATCTAGCTTAAGCCTAAATATTTGCCGGTGGTTGACAGTCCAAGCACCATTCCTGGAGCCGCTGCTCCTCCTGGCTGGACAGACGGATGCATGCTCATTACATCGGCTCCTGGGTGAGGTTACGGCCACAAGCTGGCAGCTCGTGCATCTGTCTGTCCGGCGCTGGTTTTCTGGCAGGGTGGAAATGCCCAAGTAATCCATCTGGGGCCACTGCATCGTCTTACCCTGGCATTTGAACAGCGGTAACTCCAAGACACCATCAAAAGTCTCTCCCAGACCCCAGTGCCAGCAGTCCATATCACAGCACTTAGTGCCAGCCTTCGGCGCGATGGGAGATAGGTTTTCTTGGTGGCAGATGGGCGCAGCCACGTTGACCTGGTCTTGTGCAGGCTCTCCATCCTGAGATCACCCTTTTTTGCTGCTGCTGTTGATGCCTCTGCCTTTCTTGCCCTTTGGAGGCTCCTTCGCCTGAGGTTCCCTGGGACCTGCCTTGGTCCAGTTCCAGCTGCGGCATCAGGGGAAAAAATAATTGCCGATGTGAACCATAAGGCAGGTAGGTGTCTGAGCAAAGGCAGTGGGAAACCTCAGATCCCACACCATGGGCCTCCCCCTCTGCCCTGGGATCCTTCTCGGTGCCCGGCAGAGCTGCTCTCCCAGCTGTCTTCCTCCAGAGAGCATGGTTTCTCCTCTCCACTGAGAGCTGCTTTCATCTTTGCTTTTAGAGCACAAACACCTCATCCCTATTAAGGCTTTACTGCGCGCATGCTGGTGATGCAGCGAGCAGCGCCTGTGAACTGGGGCCAGCCCCACGTGGGGTCTGTCGTGGGACACAGGGACCCTCATGACAGCAAGGCTGCAGAGCCGAGAGCTCTCTCCAGCAGCCCAAGCACAGGCAGGTTTAATAAACCTGGTTTCAAGAAGAAATAAAGTCCACAGAGCTCACACAACACAACATGTTCCTGACCGGAGTCATTTAGCATCACAGACACTTCCCAGCCAGCCATTGTCTGTACCAGCACACACGAGGACTACGTGTGGGTTGCAGCATACTCTTCAGGTGACGTCTTGGTGCGATTACAGGTGGCACTGGCCATGCCCGGAGGCTCCAGAAAGGGGAATGGGGTTGCTGCAGTCACCAAAGGATGAGGGGACTTGCTCAGGGGCAAGAGAAGGGTCCACCAGACTCCAAAGCAGCACGGTCCTCTCTTCCTCGCCTGCCCCAGCTCTCCAGTGCGGAGCTAATCACAGCGGCAGCCTCTGCTATCGTGTTCCTACCAAAAACGTCAGGGTCTTGAGGCAACTTAATATTTATTCCTGGCTTTTGCCCCTCCGCTTTCCCTGGAGCGGGTGATATATGAACAGTCCCGCGTTTCCATTCCTTGAAGCTGCTCCATCAGTCTGATTCACGCCTCCCACCCTCGGGGCTCATGGGCTACCCTGAGGCTTTCTCAGGGTCACAGGGCTACCTTTGGATTTCCTGGATTGTCTGAATTCCTCTTGCAAAGTTGCTACATTTCTTAAATTCTATTTTTGGATTAATGAACATTTGGTAGCAATACCAAACCTGTTTGTAGCCAGTAGGGTTACCCTCCTAATGTATTCCCCATGCCTCTTCTTCCCCGCAGGCCAAATTCCTCCACAGGAAAGCCCTGGAGCCTTTCGTGAGTTTACCCCAGGAATGAAATAGGCTCCATGTCTGCCATAGCAAATTCTCTCTCGGTCCGCAGGCACTTTCTGTTCTCCCCACCTGCCCGAGAGAGAAAAAGGAAGGAGGGAAAGCAGATGGAGGCAGAGCTGCAGACGTGAAGTGTGAGAAAGGCAACAGGGAAGAGGAAACATGAGCACCGCATCAGGAAATTCTTCTGAGCAGAGCGAGGTGTCAGACTGAGCGATTGCCTTCACGGGGACAGGGAACAGCCCCACATTTTTGGGGGAGAAAAGGGAGATTCAGGTTAGAGCAGACCGAAGCCTGCCAGGTCCCTCCCTGGCTGCGAGCAACCGGACTGGGATGAGCATCGTTTTGTTCCCCTCCATGGAGTAAAGGAGGATCCACAAGTTTCGGCTCATTTTCTCATGGTGTGGAGCCAGCGCTGGACTCCGGCCATCTCCAGCTACCTGGTCCCACCATGTCTCCAGAGTCCCAGGAAGCCAGAGATCCCTCGCAGCCACCCAGAGCCGTCACGGCTTCCCAGAGAGGGTTTTCCTGCCAAAGGGGTGGGAAGTCCATAAAACATCCCGAGCTATCCGCGCAGAGCCAGTGCCACGGCTGCTCCGGTGGTTCCCGAGCAGATCCCCTCTGCGTGCGTCTGTGCTGAGGCTGCATTTCCAGCCACCGCAGGGTCCCCACCAGCTGACACCGTGCAGGAGGAGTAGCTAGTGGTTTGATGCAAAACAGGGGAGAAAAAGTCCCCGGTGACTATTTTGCCAGTTTCATCCCCAAATAATTCTGCAGAGAGAATTTTTGTGTAATTGGATTAAGTGTGGGGAATTTGTCCTTGTTGACAGATTGCACAGGCACCAAACCAAAATCATGGGGGTTTTTCACTTAATTTTCTTCCTTTCTTTTGTTGGAAAAAATATGCAAATAGCAATTCAGGTTTTCAGCCAAAACCGATTTATAAAACCCTGAACCAGAGGATGGATTGTTCCCCATTAGTCCCACAAAAGCCACCGAAAACCCTTTTTTCCTCTAGTTTCATTTTATGGGTCTGAGTAACTTCTACATGGCCTTTTTTCTGAAAGGGTAACATTTTTTAACAGCAATCCGTGTTTAAGGTAACCGAAGCCACAGAAGATTCCAGTGATATATACACTCAAAAAGGGAAGGGCTATTAAAGAGATAAGATATTTGGAGAACATGCTCTCTGCAGCGCTAAATAGCGGAGGAGGGAGATAACTTGGGAACTCTGGTAAAGCCACCAAACATTATGTGAATAAAACTGTTAGAAGAATCAATTTTCCTTACTGCCGAGATTGTGTTTTCCTGAGTGCGATGTTTATACGTTGGCTCCTTTCCCACAACACAGACACATTAAACTCTCATGCAGGGCCCCATCCAGCACTCACTGCAGCGGCTGGAGAGGCTCAGGGCGAGTTCGGTGCAGGAGCAGGGGAAGCCTTGCTTAAAACTTGCCGTCCTATGCCATGCACGTGGGTCTCACCGGTCCTGCGAAGTGCGTCCCACCCAGCGGCCGCAGCACCCGCAGAGGCGCTGCCAACTCATCACACGGATGACCCAGCGCCGTGGAGCCAGCGTTTGCTGCCCAAGCCGAGCCCTGTGTGGCTTTCCCCTGCAAACAGGGCTTCGCAGCGCGGTTGGGTCGCACAGCAAAGCCGGCAGCTTGCACAGCGCGCCAGGACATCCAGCTCTGTCTCTGTCCCGACAACTAATAGCCTTAAGTGTGCAGAGCCAGCTTTAATGACAGTTATTTACAGTGTTATATGGGCCATATCCAGCGCTCTTGGATCAGCCCCCAATCTCATAATGAGATTACCAAGTTTATTTTAGTTGAGAAAGACACCAATAAAAAGGATTTAAAAATCCCTGAGAGTCTAGCTGTACCCCAGAGCGCCCAGTCAGTGGGAGAGCTCCTAAAACTTCTCAGTTTGTTTTCCTTTCGGAGGAGAGCTGAGGCCGTTGCCTCCTGCATTTCTGTGCATTAGCAGCATCTTCCCAGGTTGACCCCATGTATTATGGATGCGCTAAAATCTTCATGTTCTGAATGGAAACTGCATTATTCATGGCTCTGCTTATAGTTTGTCTTTAAAAGCCCTGCAGCCTTTTAATGAAATGCTTCGATTTTAACATCAGCTAAGACCAGATATTTTTGTTTAAATTTTTTAAAAGTAATCTCTGTGGATTTTTCTCCCCCGTTCTCCCCCTCTCTTTAAAGGCTCAAGGCCACTCGGAAGACAGGATGGCAGCGATGGAGGACAGGAGCAGATGAAAAGGTGTGAGGGTTTGGGGAGCGACAGGAGCTGCAGCCACGTGCCGAGGCCCCCCTGCCGCTTCCAGCCCCGCACGTGGCATCAAAGGTGCTAAACCCCCTGCAGCTAACCATGCGGAGCAGGATGCTACGTGGAGCATCAGCTCATTGATGCAGCCAGCAAGTGCACAGGGCACACACCATTAAGCCTGTTACAGCCTTGGGCAACCATAGCTTCTTCCAGGAGGGTTTGGTTTGAGTTGCACCAAGGTTTTTTTGCAGTTTTCATATAACAAGGGAAGGGGGGAAGACGGAAAGAGTGACACTGCTTAGGTGTTGCTGGGTGGAGTCGTGATTAAGTACAGAAGGTGTAGGGAATAAGAGGTGGCTGGGACAGAGGGGTGTGGGGACACCACAGACGGTCACCTCCACCGAACAGCCTAAAGCACAGCCATGTCCTAACGCTGGAGTGAGATGGAGCAGAGCTGGTCTGGAGACAGGGAGGGAGCCCCAGAGGGCTCTGCCTTGGGGTGCAGGAGCACAGCAGGGAGCAGATGCAGCACCCGCGTGGGCACAACCCCAGCCCTGTCCGTGGGGCTGCCTCTGCCTCCACCTGCAGTGAATTTGGCCTAATGACTTAAACACAGATCCTGTTTCCATGCAAACATCCCAAGTGTTCTGTCCCTGGTGGCGGGGAAACTCCTTAAATCAAAGCCGAGCAATCCGATAGCCGGGTCCGCAGCTATGCACTTTATTGATCACATCTGGGCTGCCGGGCTCCGCCGGGGCTGGGACAGGGCTGTGGCAAACTGTGGGCTGGATCCCCAGGGACACATTTCTACCCTCCCCGCTGCTCCATAGCCCTGGCCCTGCACAGTCCCTAATGCCGAGTCCTGGAAGGAAAGAGAAGAAATGCAGTGAGTCTCTGACAGCGCGAGCCTTTCTGCGCGTAATACCATGGATTCCTTTTGTTTCTCGAGTTCCCATGAGTTTCTAAGCACATTGAATGCGGTTATTATTGTTTGGTATGGTTTTGTACTAATTCCTTGTTACCTCTGAGAGTTGGGTATAGAAAGGTTTGAAAAAAGCAAGAGATTTGTGGAATTTCCCTTCCTCTCCGCTCCAAATGTGATTAAACACAAATCTCCCCTCCCCTTGGTGCAGGGTTGTGACGTGCCGCGGCGGTGGCTGGCAGCACAGCGCTGGGGTGGCCGGCCGGGCTCGTGGCTCTGCGCCGCGGCTGAGCAGCTTCCCACGATCCCAGGCTCATTCCCGAGCTGTTCCTGGTAACTCCTGGCCATTAATGGCATGGGGCGTGCTCGCGACGGCAGGGTCCCACGCAGCCATCCCACCACACTGTCTGCCACGGTTCAGTTGCTGTCCGGGGTGGAGAATCATGAGTGACATTGCACCTCTCCACCTGGGTTTCAATTCTGCAAGAAGAAGGTTTTCGAGGCAATTAAAGGTTCCACAGCTTACGGTCACTGGCGGCCTGCAGGCACTCACCTTGGGAGGGAAACAGGGAAAGGGAGGGCGGGGGTCTTGAGGGGACAAGCTGCAGTTAGCCTGGCTGAGCAAAGGCAGAGTGGTCTGTGCCGGCCCTGGTGGCTCTCCCCAAACGCAGGGGCCGCATGCGCCTACAGCGCTGGCAGGACGATGCCGCTGTGCCCTGCAGCGTGGAGGCTGCTCGGCACATCCCGGCAATGTCCTGGGGGTGCAGGGCAGCCCCGGCTCGGGCGCAAGTCCCCGCACGGCTGGGCAGGACGCTGGTACCGTCACTTCTGCTGGGACCTCCGTGCTCCCGTGTCCTCCCTCTCCGCCTGTCGAGGGCCTCTGATGAGAAGCGAGTGGTGTGGCCCCTCGGGGAGGTGGCAGTCATGTCCCATTTTGGAGGCAGGTTTCTTCCCGTCACATTGTTTTGTCTGTAAGCAGGTCACCTCTGGTTTCCATAATATCACATTTCCAGGACAGCGCTGCCCGCAGACCTGCCATTCATGCTCGATTGGAGAGCCGTTGTTGCCTGCAAAGAGTGTGGATATAAGTGATGTCTTAATTCATTGCACATTCTTAAATAAAGAAGAGAGAAAGAAAAGGAGCGGCTCAAGGTCAACACTCGTTGCTGAGTGAGATTTCTTCAGCAGATTGTCTAAAATAGCCTGCAAAAAATAAATAAAAGCAAAGTGAGGGACACATTATATTAAGGTAATGGGGGGGTGAAGATGAAAGAAGTACCAGCTTGACTGCTAGCTTGGTGTGAGAATAAAATCCTTGCAAAAATATTCTCAATTGGTATTTTAATGGCTGACCTGAATGCTTAAAAATATATATAATTGCTGACTTGATCATTGCAGATGCTGACGCCATTTGTGCATGGCGAAAGCTGAGGAAATCCTTCAAAAATTATTTAATGAATAAAACTCTGAAATTCTTGCTGGAGCTGACCAAATTCATTTAAAGTCAATAGAAAGAATCTCCATGGCTTCCTTGGTCATTGGATCAGGCCCCCTGAAAGCATTTAGGAGGCTTTTATTTTGCTTTGCGTTTCACAAATATTCCCTTGAGTACTTTGGAGGGGTTGTTAACTGGAAGTTTTGGTGGAAGATGAACTTTGCAGATTGCTGGTGCAATACATTTGACCAGAAATGCTCTCCAGAACTTGTCAGTTAATCCCAAATTGCTCCGACTTTCCACTTTGTAGGAAAATACTCCCTTTGGTGGCCAAAATAGTGGCATGAGACTATGATGACCAAAGCACAAAGGGAGGCAAGTCACAGATATTGCTAGAGGGACTAATTTGCAAGCTGGTTGTAATATAACAACATAAAGCAGCAGAACAATCTCAAGAAATTAAGTAATGACTGAGAAGCCCCAATGGCTTTTGTAGATGCCTCCTGTGTGAAGTATAGGGCCATATTCATGAAGTCATCTATGGGCTATTCTTTCCTACCTGCAAATACAGCACCCCACGTGCTGGCAGAAACTTATGGTGCTTTTAATGAGATGTAATTATTATTTTGTTTCTTTAAAATAAACATTTGAACAAAAGATATACTAAAGAAATGGCAAAGCATTGCCGGGATGGGATGGAATTATTCCAGTAGAAATTACAAGTCCGCAGCTGACCTCCTTCAAAAGGCTAGCTGCAACTGCGGCGTTACTTGATGGAGTTCGAATACCCGTTTCCAAAGCTCTGGGTCTGGTTTTTCCAGGTGTGAGCGGAGCAGAGCTGGGGGGATGCAGAAGGTATCAGACATCTCTCGCAGCATCCTTGTGAGGTGGCTTCCCAGGCTGGAGGAGAGGAGAGGAGGGGTGGGAGCCTGCTGCCCGTGTCCCCAGCTGGACATCTTGAAGCATGACCCCTCGTTTGCTGCTCTGGTTAGTTGTTTCCAGTGAGACGGTGAGAGCACAGGTAACGAATGTGTGTTACATTCAGGATGTCATGTCATAAACAGTGTCAAAAACAATTCCCAGAGCGCCTGTGTGACAAACATTAAACATGAGCTGGGCGTTAGTACTCTGATGTGACACAGCAGAGAAAACGGAGCCGCCTGGAGAGAGCGAGGAACCAGACTGCTAGGAGAGACAGATAATGCAATTGCCCCATTGTTGTCCAAAACATGACTTTCTGGTCAAAAAGAAAATACTGCTGAAAAAAAAAGATGAGTTAAAAAGTAGGCGGATGCCTCGGAGGGTATTTCATGAACACAGTGATTACAACCATGCTGACAGCTTCCTGGCATGGAGAGCTGCTGAAATTGATAACACTTTCAGTGGCAGGGCATGAGAAATGCTGTTACGTACACAGGAGCTTCTGACCATTAAATACCACGGAAAGCAAGCGTCTAAGTGTCCTTCGACAGCAGGATGAGCCAGAGATAAGTGGGCTGGGAAGAGCGCTGAATGCATGCCATGCCTTGGCAAGGTAAATTATGCAGCACTTCTCATAGATGAGCAACACCGCAGGAGAATCATTACAGTGGCAAGAACTCAAAAGTTAGGAAGATGGACTGAAATTGTCTTTTATGTAAGATCCTTTCTTCCCCACCCTCCTTGCAGGCGTATAGTAAGTCCCAAGCTGTAATAACAGGATCACACAGGTGCGGGGGGATTTATGCGACATCTCTTGTTCAGGGCAGGGGACGCACGCAGCTCCACCGACAAGCTGCTGTTTCCCATTTTGGCTTGCCAGTGCTCATGGGTGGATGTATTTACTGCATTCCAGTAAAGCAACAGCAAAACCTAAACCTGCTCTGAAGCTGTGTTTAGTCACTCCTCCCTGGGCCTGCTCCTGCCCTTCCACTGCCTTCACTTCTGTGAAGCATGATTATTTCCACAACCGATGTGAGTGCCTGCCAGCACTCCACTTGCTTACTGAGGGCTGAAGCGCAGATACCACACGATTAAAAGAATTGGCAATTTCGAGTGCCCAGTTTGAGGCAGCTGATTTTTTGATGGTACTTGGCCTTTTATATAATACAGTCTATGTTCAAAGCACAGCTCCTGACGTCTTCCTTTGGAGCCACGAATGTTTAGCACTTCTGAAATCAGCTCCCATGATCTTGGATTTGAATATGCAAGAAATAAGGCACATGTGCAATGTTATGTGCACCAGTGAAAATCATGGCTGGGGAGACCAGCTGGCATCATGGTCTGAGCTGTGGACAGACCCCCAAAGGAGTGCTCAAGTGCCTGAATCCCAAGCCCATCCTTCCTTTTCCTGCCTCAGAACCTCCGCCCTGATCAGGATACAGCATTTTAATGGCAAAGACACAGCCAGTTTTGATGGGTGAGGTGCAAGCTGTCATTGCTCGAGGCTCAGCACGCGGCCAAGCTCGGTCGTGTTTTCCAGGCAGGAGGACATGAAGGGCGCATCCCAGGCACAAAGACACCCTCCCACTTGTGAAGCTCCTGCTGTAAAGAGACCTGATGAAGAACAAGAGCATTGTAAAGAAACGGTTGCCAGAATTCAGCATATTTATTTCACGGACTTCATTCTTGGGAACAGATTAACCATTTTGGCTGAAGCTCCCCAGAATGATTTAGCTTGAGGCAGACACCGGCATGGAAAATTTCATCACAAACAATTAAAGTTTGGCAAAGCCATGAGCAACTGAAAACACAATCTTGTAATGTGTGGAACAGAATAAGCTCAGTAACCAGCATTGCACCCCGTGCCCCATTTACTCATCTATTTCTGTAATTATTTGCTTAATCACAGAACACTTTTAATACTGTAAGCATAATTAATGCATTATTAAGAGCCGTGCAGGCCATAAACCTCCTTGTGTCATAAGCAGAGTAATTTGCATTTGCACACATTTTTTCATCCAAAGATCTTAAAGCACTTTCCTGAAGTAGACATCATTAACCCCAGGTTACAGATGGTGAAACTGAGACAGAGTGAATGTAAAGCCAATTGCCTCTTTCATTGCTAATATCTTTGTCTGGCAGATCGCTCAGACGGGGCATCGTGCACCGGAATACACAATCGGCGGGTCCTGCTGCCATGGGGGAGATCCAGCATGTGCTGAGCTGAACCAACACCTCTCTGTGGGTGTTCACCCTTCGCTCTGGCCTGTGGTTATCTCCGCCATCGGGGAGTGATGGCTGGTATCGCCCTGACCAAGGCTTTGGAAAGAGAGGTATAAGATTGGCACTGAGGTCACGGGGGAAGAGCAGAGATGCCATGTCCGGAGAGATGCCCGGAGCCTGTGAGGCTGGATGGAGCTCTGCTGTCCCAGTGTCCTGCCCAGGGATGGGACTTGGGCAGACGGAGGGGTGGGCAGTGCTGAAGGAGATCTGCAGTCTCCATCCACACAGGCGGCTGAGCGTAGCACCTTGGGAGCCCCAGGCTCACCAGTTCAGCTGGAATTTCAGAGGCGAGATTAAAATATTTTGGTTTGGATTGGAATTTACTGCCATTTACATTTCTTTTGGGAGTGTTTGTGAGAGCAAAGCCATTAGGCAGTGGTTGTTCCTGAGTGTTAGCCAAAACGTGTTCTCTGCTCCGTGCGTTCCTCTCGGCTTCCTGGGACCGAGCAGCTGACATGGGCTGCGGGTGAGTCTGGGTCTGGCACAAGGAAACCAGAGATCTGGAAGGACAAACAGGTTGTTCTCTTTGCTCCTTTTCTGCCCCACCTCCCAAATTGTACAGCAGCTTAATGGGCCTCTTTCCTTTCCTTTCCCTTCCCAGAGGGAGAGGAGTGGTGGAGGGACAGAGATGTTGTCCATCCAGTTTGCTCTGGGAAGCCTGCAGAGGAGGGAGGTTCCCAGGACTGGAGCAGAGTGATCCTGAAACTCAGACCTGTGCAGCATCCCCCAAGCATCCCTGGTATTCCTGTGCTGAGGGAGCAGGGACAACCAGCTAACTTCCCTCCAGAGCTTGGGCTACAGACAGCTGGTGCTTGGCATTCACCTCCGTCCTTCCCAGGCTCTGGATGCCTCGCCAATGGATAACAGAGGATGCACTCACTTCATTTCTGTTTACACAGGTGCTAGTTTGAAAAGCAAATGTTATTGTTTATAAAATATTTTGCAATTCATTTCCTGAAAGAGCAGCAGACCAGTGCAACGTGGCAAAGCCCCGGCAGCAGCCGTCCCAGCGCTGGTGCTCAGCAAAGTTCCTGCTGCCAGCAGCGCACCCGTGCCCCGTCCTCAGCATGTCACCCCTGCAAGCCCTGCTGTCCCCGAAGGGCTGTGGATGGAGCCAGGTGCAGAAGGAGATGAGCAAGACTCGCCGAGGCCCTGCCTTAAAAAAAACTGCTGGAGGGGAGGGCAGTTTTCCTTCCTGAGTAACATTTTAGGTCTTTCTGGCTAGAGACAGCCCAGACTGCCTGGAAACAGGAAAGCAAGAGAAATCGTCAACTGCTCTCAGCGTGTCTGCTGGGACACCCGGCGGGGGGCTCAGCTTTGCACTCTGGTTTTAGGCTGTTCCCCACATGCGAAGGGGAGGCGGAGGGGCGGGAGGGGAGGATGTCTCCCGTCCCCGGGCTGCAGCATCGCCGCCTGCCCCGTGCCTGCATCTCCATGCTGCACTGCGAGCTGTCTCAGGGTCGAGTTGTCTCCCTCAGTCTGTCTGGTTTTGATCAGGCTTTCCGTCTCAGAGCTGAGAGACTTCCCCCGATGACAGTTTCGTCAAAACGATTACATTTCGACACAAATCCTTGGTTTTGACAGCTCAACATTTTCTGACAAAAACCAAAACAAAACAAGGCGCTCTTGGAAATTTCTCAACCAGCTGCAGCGTAATGTTGATGAGATTGTACATATTTGGGTGAGAAAAGGAATGGGAAACAACCGTAAGCTCTCCTAGTTTGGTTCCCGAGGATTGTATTTCAAAGCGTGTGACAGACCTGACGAACCCTGGGCGCTCGCAAACAAGGCGAGCTGGGTGAAATACAGCTGCCGTCCGTCACGTTAACGCCACGCGGGAACCGCTTTGGACAGGAGGCAAAGAAAATTACAGTCACAAGAATTTAGGGAGGAAAATAATCGGTTCTTTTCACTGGAGCTTGTTGAGGAGGTTTGCCGCGGGAAGAGCGACGGGGCTCTGATTACCCAGTGCAACCAGGAGGTATCGACCAGACCAGCGTGTTTCCATCAGCTCACCCATCACCGGTGCCAATGCGCAGTTTAATAGTAATTGGCTAAGAAGTGTCAGCTATTCGAACCCATCTTGACTTATAGTATTTTTCCTGTGTAACAGCAACCCACTCACCTGAAATTTTAAGGTCCTTCAAGGCTGAGCTGTGTCGACTCCACTTTCCCGACAGTCAGGTCCCTCTTCTGCACTTTACTTGCCACTTCTTCAGCTCCTCTACTCGTGCCTCTGGCACCCTTGGTGTGGAAAACCAGAGTAGACTGAAAAAAAAACCTCCAAACCTGCTAGTGTGTTAGGGATGGGGGTGGTTTTCTGTTTCAGAAGTTCAGAGGTTACACTGCAAAAGAAAGAAATTTCTAAAATTAATTTTCAGAATGTTATTTTTCTTAAGAAAAAAAAAGTAGTGTTGATGAAAACAAAACTGTCCTTGGGTTTATATTTTTTTTAATAGGCCCCAAGATATTTATCAAGTCTGCCTGTTTACCTAGACAGCCACCAAGATGAGCAGAAGAGGCAGCATTCCCTGGGGAAGCACAAAGGATGCACTCTCCCAGAAGAGGAAAGCTGGGACAAGGTGCTGCCAAGGCCAAAGGCTCACAGTAGCTGTGGCTGGGGGTGCCCAGCCCCAGGGATGGATGCTTCCCCCAGGGATGCACCCTGGAGCACAGCATGGAGTGGGGGGGGAGCATGGAGAAGGAGAGAGGCACCGCCAGCAGCAGACAATCGAGTCTCTATAACCTTCTGTGCAACAGGGCTCTGCTCGGAGAACCTGCGTTGGTTGCTTTTATGAATGCTCGAAGCCTGTGCAGTAAAGAATTGGGTTTTACCTGGCCTACGGAAAGTCTTGGGGAAATCTCAGAGCTAACCCCCGCCGTGGAAGATGCTCCTGGATGGGGTGCAGGGATCTGCAAGGACTCCGCATGGGAACTGGTGAGCATGGAAGCTGGTCCTTCCCAGGCCTGTGTCTGGGTGGAGGTATGCAGCAGTAAAGCCATACCACCTTCTACCTAGAGCTGTCTGGAAAGAAAAGGGCAGGCTGGATGGCCTTTGGGGATTATGACAGGTAGAAATACTTGGGCAGTGAATGCAACAGCAGAAAGAAATATGAGAATGTAGAAGAAGACAGTGGCTCTCTTTGCGGGAAGATGCTTGAGCTTTTCCATTCCCATTTCCAGCAAAAGAAGACTGGAAAAACTGCCCAGGACAAAACAATGTATACAGTATGGGGCTTTGCCCTTCTCTCCGAGAGGTCCTTTAACCTGGGAGAGCCAGGGGTGAAATCTCAGCACACTTGCTGGGTGGGGGGGTGAAGGGTTTATGGTGGGGTCTGGGCTACCACATTCTCCAGCCCTTCACAAGCCCTGGGGCCAGAGCAAGGTGCAGAGGAGGAAAAGCAGGCACCGCCGATGCCAGTGGGGTGGGAGCTCGAGGGGGGCACAGCTGGCCGGGGTGGGGGTTCAGGCTCAGCCCTTAACCCCACTGTTGCTTCCTTGTCCCAGGCTGATGCTCTGCAGTGGGTGCTCACGGGCTGCTCTGGGAGAAGGGGATTGCTGTCCAACCTTAAAGGGAACAATCATTTAGGAGTGAGGAGAAGATGCAGGAAGGAAGCATTAGCCCAGCCATGCTCTTGTGTCCTTGCTTTGGAGCTTGTAGGAGACCTGAGGACTGGTTTGGCCATCCCTGCGGTGGCAGAGTGAGGTTTGGGGTGTGCACGGGGCCAGCCCTGTGTCTCCATGCTCCTCCAGCCTCCTGTGCTGCCAGTCTCCAGCAAAATTGCTCAGCCTGAGCAGGTCCAAGGAGCAGGTGAAAGGAAAACAGGGCTGCACGCAAGGATTTCTAGCCATTCAGAAATGCCTGGATTTGCCATCTGTGGGAGATTGGGACAGGGAAATGTGTATGGATGGGGAGGCATCCACCTGGCACTCTGTCCATGCTCCTGTTGCCAGTATTTTGCTGAATCGGGACCACCAGAGAGAGAAAGGGCAGACAGACAGAGCCAGCCTGGGCCGTGGAGCCACGGTACCTGCACTGGGGACAAATCTGTGCCCGGTGCTCCCCTCTGAGCCCCGCTGCTCCTCCTGCCCAGAGCTTTCTGTAAGGGCAGCACTGGCAGCCCAGCTCTGCACTCCTGTGTGACTCGGGATGTGTAGCTCCTTGGCACTGAAGAACTGGAGCAGGAGGGACAGGCTTGATGTTAATTGAGAGCGATGTCTTTGAGATACAAGAATTTGAAAAATGAGACCTTAAACATGGCTGTGCTAGCTATTAGGGAGACTGCTAAGAGGTGGAGGAGGGGGTGAAGGGCTTTTCCTTTTTGAAAAAGTCTTCTTGGTTCCACTGGATAATCCCAATTTACAAAACAGCTGAGTTTTAAAATGCTGCAATAATCCACTCATTAGCCTTCACTGCGAACCAGTGCCTCTGGGTGTTTTAAGTGGAAGGTGGGACGGGTGGTTTGGGAGATAATTGCTGCACATGCTTGAACCCCTTAGGAGGTGGCAGACTCTAATTTTGGTGAATTCCTCTGGGTGCACAGGCAGCTGCCCAGCAGGAGGGCCATGCCATGCTGTGCCATGCCGTGCCTGCAGCATGACTTACATACAGCAAGGCAGCTGAGCTTCCTGCAGAAATTCTGCTTGGCTGTGCACCAGCCCTTCATGCCAGGCATCAACGGCTACCTGAGGAACTGCAGGGTTGGGATATGGGAGTCAGCAGAGCACCTGAAGAGGCATTTCTGGCATCAGCTGTTGAAATAAAGAGAAGTCCGGGGGCTGGGAAGAGCTCAGAGCTCCTGGGGGAGCCCCTGGCTGGAAGGTAATACAGAGAAATGATGCAAGCCAGAACTGAGCTTCTCACCATGGGTGCCAGGCTGAAATCAGCCCTTTCTGAAATGCCCAGCAGAAGGAATACCCCTGAGCAGGTCCGAGGTCCCGGAGGTGTTGGGCTCCCAGACAACCCCTCAGCCACTTGGCTCCAGTGCTGGATCTGTGTGCGTGGGAGGGCACTGGGACACCGGCAGAGCCGTCCCTCTGGAGCCCCGGGCAGGGACATCGGCTTGCAAGGCACCAAAGCAAAAGCAAGCAGGTTGTGAACTAAGGGTGGGAGCCCGGTAGCAGAAGCTTCCCCAAACCAAAATATTTTAATGAAATATTTCACTTTTGATGAACTGGCATTTTCTTTCCAAGCACATCCCCACCCCAGCATTAGCTGGAGGAGCCCAGCATTGGGAGCAAGCCCAAAGCCCGGTATCATCCTTCACATCCCAGTTTCTCTGCACGACGACTCAGGTTTGCCAATTCCCAGGTCAGGTTTAACATGAAATGACACCAGGGATCCTGTAACTCACAAAAATCAACTTTTATTTGCTCACAACAAGAATTGGCATGCTCACCACAAGAACTGGTATGCTCACAACAAAAATTGGCATGAAACTACATCAGTAAACTGTGTAACGTGCTAACTCCACATCACCAAACATACTACAGGCCTTGCTTATTTGGGGATCAGTTCAGGGAAGACAATAAGGTGAGCCCTCCCGTTGAGTCCCGAGGTTCAGAGCAGACCCCCTTGCTTTCTAGACTCCTTCTCAGCGAGGAGCCCGGGCGCAGCTGCATCCACTCCTAGTCCCAGGCTTGGTCAGTGGTTTATGTCTAAAGGGATGAGGTGTAGGGATCACGGGAAAAAAAAGAGAGAGAGAAGAGAAAGATGTCACCGGCCCAGCGTTGGTCCAGTCAGCCGAGGGGTCCCGTTCCGGTGGGCTTGCACCCGTGGGGCTTCAGTTCATGCCCTTTTCTCATGCTTGCCCCCCCTTCGGGCGGGCACTCGAACTCATTAGGCTAATTAGGTGTCATGAGCTGTTTGTGAGCCTTTGGGAAATAGGTCCGTGGGCTTGGGGGGACGTTTGGGGCGTAACTTCCCTTCCCTGCCGACGCGATCTCTGGCCATGCACGGTGGGCCGTCCTGCTCAGCACATCAGACCAGTTATCAGAGCAGGGAGCTGGGCACCCTCCGGCACGGCCTCCCCCTCCTGGTGCTGATGGGTGCTGATCGGCTGCTGCTCACCTGGGGTTCCTTGCTGGGCAGGGTTTGCTGTTATGCAGAGTTTGTCCTTAAGCAGAACTTGCCCCACCACAGTGTTTGAGACATTAACTCTTTCAGTCTCCCACATCACCCCGTGGCTCAAACATTTTCTCTATAATATTCTCCATCTCCCAGGCTGGTGATTTAGATGTAAAGCAAGGGGAGAGAGAGAAAAAAGGAGAGAGATAACATATAAAACTTCACTTAATGGACAAAGAGGAAGAGAAGAGAAGGAAGGGATGGCACCGGTAATCATACAGTGAACAATTGCAATGGCAAGCATTAAGAACAAAAAATCCACGTAACAATACGAGTCCAATGCTGACAAGTCATTTTCCCCACCCCATGAGTCCCAAGGACATTAGGAGGGAGGTCAGCAAGGATCCTCTGTTGCATCACTTGGAAAAGTTCTCCAGTCTTGTCTGTAACTTCTCTCATATTTCACGCTTCTTCTAAGGAGGTAGTTGCATTGTGTATGGTGTGACAGCATTCTCCGTTGGTGAGATTTAACATCCCAAATACTCCATGTTCTTTTAAAACATCATAATATTCAAGGTTTCCTCCTCAGGGAAGAAGGTAAATCTTTGAATAGTTAGAGGAAGGGGGTTTGTGGGTTTGTTTTTTCTGGTTGGTTTTTTTGCTTCCCCCTCCTGCTCCAAACCACCCTCGCTCACACGTGGGGCTTGGCTAAGCTCGGGTCCTTCAGCCCCAGCTGGCACTCAGACCTCTGGCTGGGGGCAGGAATGTGTGACCAACACATTTCAAACTGTGCAGGAGTCAAGCTTCTGACAAAAGCATCTGTCTGCTCCCAGAATTACCCACAAATAGTTTGATTTCCCAAGCCCTTTAAACTATGATATTCTAATAATGTTTCCAGGGGACAATTTCATACATGCAAAAGATACTGGCCATCCCAGTTGCCCCTTACTGCTTGCAAGTAATGCCTTTGCTGAAGGATTTTTTTTTTTTTCTTTCTGAGCAGCATTTAGAGTGGTGCTCGTCCTGTGGTGCTGCAGCACCAGCCGACTGCCGTCGCGTACAATCAGCCAGAAGTGAGCCTGATTGCAAACGCAATGCCAAACTGACCATCAAGGCTGAAATGCATCTCTCCCCCCCGGTTCCTCCCCGGATTCCCCCCCCAGAGCAGCAGAACAAAGAGGGAAAACTCAAGAAGATTGCTTTAAAAAGCTGTTTCCATTTTCCACAGCATTGTTCAGTGGGTATGAAGCTAAGCTATTTCCCCTGGGGTTTAGCCCAGCCTAAAAACAGGCACATCATCTTTTACCATAACTGGATGTGCCTGCAGAGTCCACGGCATGGCAGCCTCCCCAGCACATGAAATCAGGGGGCTTTTCTAAAGCGCCTGGATTGTCCCTTGTCCAGGACGGTCCCAAATTTGCTTTTGAGCAGTGTGCTTAACCATCATGGTGGGAGGAGGACCCCAGCATCAAGCTGCCGGTTGGGCTGCAGTGGAGCTGTGGGGAAGAGGGGTCGCTGGCAGGGTCCGCAGCTGAGAAAGGCAGGCAAGCAGGGGTTTATTTTAAGCAAAGACTTAAAGGCCACCGAAAATGTTAATGCATCCTTTCAGTTTGGCGCTGAGCAGCAGCCCCTGCTCTAGCCGGCGCGCTCTCTGCTGAGTTCACAAAGCCTTGTGCCTACGTGGGTGACACTGCCTCGGAGTCCTTCAAACTGTCACAGTTCTGGCGCCTCTCCTGCGCTTCTGTTCTTTCCAGCCACTCCCCAGTGAGGAGGAAGGAAAACCCATTTGGTTACCCCTGAACACATCTCTCCTTGATGTCGCCATCCTCCCATTATCTGGGTACCCCCTGTGACGCCCAACGCCGTCAGGAACAGTGTTGCCTTTTGCTCCCTTTCATCTGCTCTGTGACATTCACGCGTTGCCATAAGGGGCAGGAAAGGATTTCCATTTTGAAGGATGCCGATGAGACCCGGGGGGCTTGCCATTAAAAGGAAGATAAGGAACGAGGGGAGAAGAAAAAAGACGAGCCCAGCCATCTCAACTCTTTCTTTTCCCTTTCTCCCCCCAAGCCAGAAGTTCCTAATTGGTCTGAGCTCTGTGGGTGCCTCAGGGCCCCCCCCCAGACCACCGACCCTGCACGGCCCGATGAGACCTCACCGCCTGCCCCAGTGCATCAGCCACGGGAGGAGAGGCTGGAGCCGCTGCCAGCCCCTGCCTCGCCGCTCATCTCCCTCCCTGCTCCCAACAGAGACATTTATTTCTGCAAAGATGTGACAGAAGAAGGTGGAATAAATAATTGTAAAGATCTGAAAAACGTTTTTGTGGTGGGAAATGCATTCCGGGGGGGGGGCGTTGTGAAAAAATAAGTAAGAGGGAAAGATTTTGAACTGATGAAGAAAACGGTCTCATCAGAGCGTCCCAGAGAGACCCCATTTCCCATTAATGGAGAAAGCAAATTGGAGGCTAATTGCTGGATTTGTAGAGGGCTTTTTATGTTGTATGAAACAGGATCTGTGTTATGATTCATGCGTTCTGCGCACCAAGTGAGCAACTTCAGGAGACAAGCTGCTTTAGCAATCAAGCATCACCAGGGTTGCTAATGACAATGATTTCTGAGGCGGTGCATTGCCCCAGCACCAGAAGCGTGCTGGAGGCTGGGTGGGAAGGAGGCCGGCCAGCTCCATCTCCCCATTGCTGGAGAAGGACCACATCTCACGGCTGGAGAAGGACCACGTCCCACAGCTGGAGAAGGACCACATCCCATGGCCACAGGTGCGAGCCCACCCAGCGCTAGGCTGGAGCACCTGATGGTCCTGCAGCTTCCCTCGGTGCCTCCAGCCCCTTGCCCTGGTTCTCCCTGCACAGCTTTCCGCCCTTTCGTCCCAGTGCTTTTTTGCCACCCTGCAGGTTGGGGTTTCTGGGGAGGCAGGATACTCACAGACACTTGTCACCCAAAGTTGACCGAATCTCTTCGCTGCTGGAGGGGATGCTCTGGCTTGGTGGGGGGGGTGCAAGAGGTGGGATTGCCAGAGGTGGGATTGCTTCCCCTGCCACTGCCTTTCAGGAGGTGTCTCCATAGGGACAGTGATGGAGAGGAGAGGGGACACAAGGCTCAGAGGAGTGGCACGGCTCAGGGAGGGGGTGTGATGGCGTATTTACTGCTCTTTCTCTTTGAAGAGAGAGAAGGAATTAAAGGAAGATGAATGGCAGAAAGGGATGAAGACAGGAGAGGTGTTTTCCACTTGCCTGATGGCTGAGCTGACTTCATTTTGGGAGGCTGCAAAACATCTCATACATAAACAGCTCATGAGAAGCGGACCCTGGTGCCCGGTGGCTCTGGGGGGCTACAGCTTCAGCATCACGATTGCAGACGGTCGTCTTCAAGTCCTGGTGAGCGTCAGACCATCATGATGGGGAAAGCATTTCAGAGCCTGTGTTTTGCACACTTGCCGCCCCATGTTTTCCAGCTGGGAAACTGATGAGCAAATTTCAAGGCTCCTCGAAGTGAGGCCCAGCTGAACATCGGTCAGCGGGTGTCCTGCAGGCTCCCCCTGCGAGGCCACCAAGATTTCATGCCCGGCGAGTCATTCCCATCCCTTGCTCAGCTTCAAGCCTCCAGCCACCCACTGCTGTCGGCTCCCAGTGGGAGCACTGGGACTGGGGAGCTAACTCGGTGCAAGCGGGCATGGCGAGGCATGCACGGTGCTGGTGCTGCAGGTGCTGGAGCTGAACACCCCCGCGGCTATTAAGGGAAAAGGAGCAGTGTCACACTCCGAGTGTAGCATGTTGCTTTGTTACATAGTGACAGGAAAATATTTTATGCATCAAAAATAATATTTTGGCAAGATCCTTCACATGCACTTATAAGTGCTTATCTCCATGCAGGAAGCTGGATGTTATTGGCCTTTGGACTCAGATGCTTTTAGTTCTTTGTACAAGGCCCAATCTGATGTAGGTGCTGCTGCAAAGGGAAAAATAAATACTAAAGCATGAATAAATACCCTGTTGTCTGCTGCACCCACCAAACTGTTTCTGTTCTTAAAATAATTGTATATATGTTAAATGCCGACTAATTAATGTTCCCATATTTAGAGGAGGATTAACAGCAATGTAATCAATGCAGATCTATTATGGCTAATTACATATGTGTATCTATCACATACCTCCTAATCTTCTATAAATATGGTTTTTATAATCACTTCGTTAGCAGGTATCTAAAGTAATGCAAAGAATTTGCAATACACGTTAGATCCTGGCTCCGTTCCAGCTCAGGTAATTACACCCTGGTCTCATTCAATCCCTCTGCAGCTTCCCCTGGGAATATATTTATTTTTAACTTCCTACCCAAAAATGTCTAATAGCGTCACTGAAAACGATGTGCTGTGTTGCACCCCAAAGGGCACTGTGGCATCACAGCAGAGGGTGGGACGAGGGATCTCTCTGGAGTGAACCTCAGAACATGCTGTGTATGTTTAGTCCATCAAAAATTGAGATTAGGTTATTATTAGTCTCCACAGAATATCAGTAACAGCTTTCTAGTCTGGGGAAGAGATGCTGTTAAGTAATGAGGAGGATCTGAGAAGCTTGTTGGATGAAATCTAACAATCTGTCTGTCTGGGCTCACACACCACACTCATCGCAGCACTCCGCAGCCACTGCTTTCCTCCAGGGACCGATGCTCAAATCCTGCTTATGTTACAGCTCGCGCTGGGTCTGATCCACCCCTGCACCACAGCCGCCCTTAGAGGAGGAGAGGTTTTAATGCACTTGGACCCCGAGGAAAGCCCAGGTGCGAGGGATGCTGGGCTGCCCAGCCATGGAGCTGCGGGAAGGCTGCGGGCAGGGGCAGCGGGAGCCCTGCAGAGTCCAGTGGGACTCGGAGGTCCGGGCTGGGAGGAGGAAGACCATGGCCCAGCAGCAGGAAGCCTGGCAGCTGGGTGGGGAGCAGTTCCTTTCCACCTCTGCCCAAGCTGCTGTGCTGCTTCTGGGTTTTGCAAACACCAATGTCCATCGGCTTTTTTTTTTTCTTTCCTTTTTTTTTTTTGAGCAATGACCTTGGGAAGAGCGTGCTGGGGTGAGATCTGTCATGCACGGCAAATGGTAAAGAGGTGGCAGCTGCATAAACGTCAGGCTGTCCGGAGGGCTCAGGAAGCAAAAAACAACATACATGTTTCACCACCAGTCCAATTACACTGGGGTTAAGTTTGGCACTTCAGTAGTCAAAACATCTTTCAAACGTCTCCTCAGGCTTGGAAACCCCCTCCAATAGCCACAGAAAGGAGCAAGCGTAACCCAATCTGCTGCTCTGTATTATTCAGTGTTCAACCATGTAATGGAGATTAATCACTTCTTCCTGTGATGCCCAGAAATACCTTTCATGTCTGGAGCACTCTTTCCTATTCTGAGAGACTTGAACTTTGATACTTGCAGGGCAATGGAAATGGAGGGGGAGAGGGCAAGGTGGGGATCCATCAGCCAGGCAGGCACCAACACACGCATCAGCAAAGCAAGTGCTTGCCAAGTGTCCTGGGCTGATCTGCAAGGTGAGCACTGCTTGTGAAAATGCCTGGAGGAAGCAGCTTCTCTGCCTCCATCCCATCATGTTGTGATTCATCATCCCAGAGGTCCATCTCGTGACAGAGACAAATTATTTACCGGCTAATTGGCAACCCCATCTCCTGTGAGCTTTCCAGGTTCTGCAGTAGCACCGAGCCAGGCATGAACCACCCCTGCGTGCTCCCGCACAGGGGTGAGCACAATTGAACACGTTCTGCTCTCTGGCTTCCACTGGGCAGCTCTGAGAAGGTGAGGCATCCTCTCGGATGCTGGGGGTAAATAAGGTTACTTCTATCAGTAGTGTGAGCGAAGCACTGCACTGCAGACATGTAGGTTTTCTCTTACAATTCTCTAGGACTTGGTAACATTGATGTGCAATAGCCTGAAAAGCTGTGGTGGTTTCCCAGCCCAGAAGAGGTGGGAAACTCTCTTTAGTCTTCATAAGAAAAGTATGCGTGACCTTGCTTGCTTTTTCCTTTGTGCTTTTATCTGTTGGGGCTGATGGTTTTGAAGCGTGCCCAGCAAGTGGGGCAGAAAAGAGAGGTGCTCAGGCCCAGGCAGTCTTAAGAACATACCAACCCTACGGATGGTGTCACCGCAGGGACGCAGTGCACATCCCAGGACATGGGACTGGTGGACGAGCCGAGGCGTGATGGTGAGAGGAGCCTGGGTTCCTGCGCAAAAAAAGGGTTATGGAGGTGCTGGGCTGTGCAGCGGGTTGCGCTGCCGGCACAGGCATGCGTGCAAGCTTTGCTTTTCCATTTTAACCTAAAGACCCTAAAATATTGTGTTCCAGCTGACAACTAATAAAAGCTGTCATGTCCTGTATCACAGCAAACATCTGCCAGCGGTATGGCTCCCAGTGGGATAAAAGCTCCAACAGGAGTTCAGGGTCTTTTTTGGATCTTGCTGAAAGAGAGCAGAGGGAGAAACAGGAGTGTGTAAGTCAGGGCTTTGCCTCCGAACAGAGGTGCTCCTCAGCTCCCCTCAGCCAACCACGTAGGAAGAGCAGCTTCGGATGAAGACAGGTCAGACCCCAGAGAGACTGTCCAAAGGTCAGCAGTATCCCAACCGTGGGAGATGTGGGACACCCGCTGCCTGGGTAACTTGAGAAGGAGTTAGCTAAGCTGTTGTAAGACACAGATTTAACGGCATTTCTTCCCCTGCATTAGGTAGGCCGCTATATGTTTATTGGTTCTGCTCTCAGGACAGGATAAGCTTGCACTTTACCGGAGCTTGCACAGAGCCTCAGAGCCCCTTCTTGGCATCGGCAGCGCTCGGCCTTTCGTGTGCTTTAAAGCTGAGCACATGCATGTTTATACGAGTAGAGCCTCGGCAGACAAGCACTGCAAGTGATGGGAGTGAGGGAGGTGCTCAGAGCTGTGCCCTTGCATTTTATAAATAAGCACCGGTGAAGCAAACCACTGCCCGTCCCCCTGCCTGCTCTTGCGGATGGCCGTGCAGGAGGGTCGCAGGGCAGGAGCACTGGGGACAGGCAGGTGCGAGAGGAGCGCTGGAGGTTGGACAGCATGCTGCACCAGGGCGGCTGTGGTTCTCCGCACGGGTCGGGATGCTGCAGCCCACGGAGGTGACACGGTGGCTCTGTCCTGCTCCCGGAGGAGTGCAGCCAGGGCTGCACGGGCACCAGCACAACCCAGAGGGCAAAGCTCCCAATGCAGCACTGGGCAGCAGCTGCCATGGAGAAAAATACACAGTACCAGGCGAACAAGGGAAACCCAAACAAAAGCAGTGTGTGGCAGCGCGGCAACTGTGTGTGAAGGAAATGAGTAAAGACCCTACAGGACTCACTAATGGCTTCTACCGTGTGCCTCTGTCTCTTACGAGGTCTTCACTGTGCTAGTTTGGACACATCCCATATCCCACAGACCCTCATTATCCTACTTGTGTTCACCGCAGTTCGCCATAAATATTTTATGAGCATCCTCTTTGCAAGCCTTTCGTTTGGATTTGCCCAGTGAAACCGTCTGCATGGAAAGGAGAAGAGAAAAGAGGGGAAATGAATAACAAGAATGATCACGGAAAAGAGGGAGGGGGAGTGGAGGGAAAAGAAACCTCGATCTTTCCTCGATAACTAGGCTGTCTTGCCTCTGCTGTCATCTGGTAATGGGAGAGCAGCTGCATCCCTTAACCATGATATCCTTGCAGAGGGCTTGTTTTCAGGAGTGCTGCTCGGCTGCCTCTCGCATTGCACAAGGGGACAGACCCCAGCCACGCCATGTCATCCCGGAGCAGGAGAAGAGGAGAGCAAGAGGAGGAAACACAGCCCCAGCATCTTTTCTCCTCCCTCATGGAGACACATCCACTTGCTGTGCTGTACATGGCTGTGGGGTTTTCTGGCCAAGAGCTGCTTCACAGACCCCGAGCAGCCTTGTCAGGTGGGAGTATTTAAGCACGCCTGATATTGCACACGCCAGCCTGAGCATGAGCCCTGAGCCGAGCAGGACTTCGGGCGCACGGTCCCCACACACAGCATCCTCCGCAGCCCGGCCTGGGGCAGCGGTTCACCTTGGTCCTTCCCCAGGCCAGCACACAGGCTGGGACATCCCTCACTGGTGCAATCTGCTCCTCTGCTCGGCTCGGGCACACGTGCCATGATCCCAGTTTGCCTTCAGGAGCTGCCCTCCCTCCTCTCCCATCGCTGGATGCTGCGGCCCCGGCCAAGGGCTTTCTCTGCTGCGGTTTCTGAGGTGCAGTCTGAGCCCTTTCCACCACCGCTTCTGCCAAGGGAGAGCCTCCTGCCGCATGCCTATCCTTCTACTTCACGAGCTTCAAGCCAGGCCTGGCTGGAAAGCAAGAATTCCATTTGGAGGAAAAAAAAAAAACCCTGAGGTTTGGAAATCGGTTTTCATCATCTTTTCAAAGAGAGAGCGAACGGTTGATGACTACAAGCCAGAAAGGGAGCCGCTGGCACTGCTCTTCCCCGCTGCTCGTGGCCGTGGCCATGCATGCTGCCGTGAGGTACGAGCCCTGCGGCCGGTCCTGCGTCTCCAGCAGATGTAGGACCTGAGGCACATCGCGAACCGTTCCTGGGCTCTCTCCAGAGAGCTTCCATTATGGACCCCATCAGTCTTCTCAGCTGAAGTGCTGTCCAATGTGATAACATTCCTGTCCTGCTGGAGAAGCTGTATTGCAAATTCCTCATTGGCTGAAGCATTTCCCAGAAAGGGGGGAGCTGGGGCTGAGAGCTGGGGG
>VYZV01019347.1:436990-455355 GCA_013401275.1 Pandion haliaetus
GGCCCCGGGGGCTGTCGTGGGGGGGGGGGGGGGGGGTAGCCAAGTCTCTGGGTTGTGCTCGGCCACCCGTAGCCAGCCAGCCCCATCTCCCACTCCCTGTGTCTGCATTAGCATTCTCCAAATCCTTTCCATGCAGTGAATCTGATAAGGGCCTGCCTGTATCGGATTTTTTTTTTTTTTTTCCCTTTGACACATAACCCAGCTGGCTGGGTGGCGGTTCAGGGAGGAATCAAACGTTCAGGAACAAATGAGTAAATCAAGTTACCATTTTACATCTCTTTAAGTTGTTTCCCTCTAAGAGCTCCCCAGATTTTATCTCAGGTAGCTTAATTCGAACAGGATAGCAAGGGCTCCTCCGAGTTCGGCCGGCTTACTAAGGGAAGGGCAGCCCCCACCAGGTAGAAGCAAGCTTTGCTCAGCAAAACTAGCAGAAGGGACAGGGAAAGGCAAGGATAATTTATTGTGTCTTGTGGGAAGGTCCAGTAAACAGCCAGGAGTCCCTGAGTCCCGAGGCTGCGGAGGAGACGGCCCCGGGGCAGTTCCAGGCCAGCCTGCGGAGCGGAGGGGAGCTGAGACTCTGCAAGGAGGGGGCAGCTGCCGTTCGGGGGGAGCTTCACCGCCCCGTAGCAATCGCACGTGTGCAGGCGGCCGGTTTGCACACTCACCATCACCGGCTTCTTCCATGCACCCCACAGTGCCCTCCCTGCCCGCAGATTTCGCTGAAGGCTTTTGTTCCCCCATCTCCGGAGTTCAAAGAGGCCAAAGGGTGACTTCCCCAGGTTTCACCTTGCTCAGTTCAATCTCAGACGTTGTTGTTCCCTGGGACCAGCTAGCTCTAACCCACAAAGTCATACTGCCTGGGGATTTGTGCCTTGAAAGTAGAAGCTGCTCATCCAGGCAAGAGCTGAGCAATTGCTGCCACTAAGTAAGCACCTGTGGGCATGTGGCCACTCTTGGTGTCTTGTCCTAGGATGCTCCATGCCTGCTGTGATCTCGGGTGAAGCTCACGTCATTTCCCTGGGCTGTGAATCCTGTGTATATTCCCTCCATCCCAGGACCAGGAGGTCTGCTTGCACGCTCTGGTCTGAGTGTGCAGAAAGACATACCCCTCCCATGGGCAGAGATACCTATTCCAGACAGGCATCTCTATACTGGGAGAACTGGGCAGCTGCTGCTGCTGAGCTTTGCCATTTTCTTCTCCTGAAGTCTTTCTGTACAGAAATTCGCCAAGATTTCCTTAATCTGAGAGATAATAACCTGAGGAATTTCCAGTCAGGCTTCATTGGCCATGGCATTTCATTGCTCTTTCAAAAATCCCTGATGTCTTCCTATCCCAAAACACAGCAGAAACAAAAAACAAATCAATCCACATAACAACAGCATGATCAGCTTTTCTCCAGCCTGGGAGAGGGGGAGAGAGAAAGGGAGGAGAGATGGGGTGATAGGGAGAGAAGGGAGAGAAAGTGCAGAGATGAGGAGGGGCAGCATTTATGGACTCGTTGGAAACCATCAATCACTGTTAGTGCAATAGGCTATTTAGAGCTGGTGAGTATTAAATTCCAGCAGAATTTGATGAATAACAGGAGGAAAAACATTCCCACTGTAGAAGAATAAAAACAAGACTTCCCTCTTCCCCCATGCCGCAACCCCAAGCCAAACTTCCCCAACCTGAGAGAAAGTGCCCTGGGAAAGGAGGAGCCTTGGAGAAAGTGCCAGCAGATAGCAGGGAGCACAGGGCCAGAGTGATCGTAATGGGAACCTTAAGGACGTCGTTTTCACAACCCAAACCTCCATCCGGGGTGGGAGGGATGGGGGATGGCTCATTTTGCCTTAATTATCACCCAGCCCCTTGCTAATTATTAGCAGCTGGAGTGAGTCTGCTCAGATAAGATAAGGCTCCAGGGTCCCACAAGCCCTGTACTCTTTGGGGGCTTGGAGGTGTTCCTCCTCCCTGTGAGCCCCCTGATGATGAACCTGGCATCTCCCTGCCTGTAACATGGCTGTATGTGCAGGTCAGGGCTGCCCACCTGCCTCTGCTCTCAAGGCCCAGACCCTAAAAGCACAGACCTTCGTGCTTTCCATTGTGTGATGGAGACTGGCATTTGTTGCATCCCTGCAGTTGCTCACCAAAAGCAGTCAGAGACAGCATCTCTCCTTAATTAGACAGGCTGGTAATGAGAGCTGAGGTCCCTAGAGGCTCGTCTGACATCACCAGGTAGTGCTGTCAAGCAGGCACAGAAAAATGCACTGAGATTTAGCCAGCATATCCCTGGAATTAAGGAATTTGTCCTAAAAATGCATGGGCTGATGCTTTCTCTTTGGTGTCTCAATAATGGAGAGAGTGATGGGAAGGATGAAAGGGAGGAATCTTAAACTAGGCTAATTCAGAAAACATCAAATAATTGCAACAGGGGCATTCGGGTTTATGATGAAGAATTAATTTGGCATGAGCATAAATGTGAAAGGGAAAGGCTGGTACAGCTCAGGTGACCTTTTCCTGGAGCCATGTGGGTTGTCGCAACGATGAATGGGACACTTGAGCGCTGGCACGAACAGGCATCACCCGAAGATCACCTCGGTTTGCTAAACAAGAGTGTGGCTGCCCTTCGGGGTGAGAGCCTGGATCCCCAACCTGCTGCAGGAGATGGGACTGAGGCACCTCCGTATCTGGGCATGGGCTAGAAGAGGCCATTTGGGAGCTGGCCAGAACCCTTCTGGCCCCATTTATTAACTCCCTTCTCCCAGAAGACAGGCAGAGAGCAGCTATGCGCTGGTCTGCTTGGGTAGACAACCCAAACTGAAGGTCTGGAGAACATGTCTGTGGTCATTGCCCAGTGTCACTGAGTACCAGGCTCTGATCCGCACCCCCTCCTGCCTCCAGAGATGCAGATGCTCCTGCAGGAACAGGATGGCCAACACAGAGGTTCTCCTTGAAGGCACCGTTCCACCAAGGCACGACCAGCCGGCGAGCAGGCGCACGACTCGCGGCACCCGCCTTGCGGCTGGAGCAGCGGTGGCATGGCGAGAGGCTGGAAGCAGAGGGTCCCCGCGGGGCCTGGGTGCTGCGTCCCGCCAGGGCATGCAGGCAGCATGCGGAGCGTGTCCCTGCCATGTGGCAGCCGGCCCAAGGACCGCTCCGATGGGAGAATGACTCACAGGGACTCCACTGCGGGTGTGTTTCCTATTAGGGCCGTTAAAGTCTCCACAATTAGGAATGTAACTCAACCAGAGTGTGAATCCTTAATAGGAAACATCCCCCAGATGCGCATGAGAGGGCCCCGAAGAAGATGCCAGCCCTCGGAAAGGGCTCTGGGGTTTGTGTGCAAGAGCCGCCGGGATGGCTCCCACATGAGGCGGCATCAAAGGGGGAGGCTGCAGTCCCGGGGTCTCCTTGGCCACTTCTGCCAACTTTGATCAGGGTTTGTCTTCTGACTCCAAAACATTTTTTTCACACTTGTTTCCCAAGTGTGAAGAGCCTGAAGCCATGTTGGAAACTCTGAGACAATTTTGGATTCCTTTGCAACAAAGCCAAGGCCAGGACAATAGGACTTTGATGTTATTGACATATTGGTTCAGAGTTTCCTTGTTTCCATTTCCCAGCATTAGGACAGAGCATAGGGCTGCTTCTTTGCTCTGTTTAATTAGTTAATGTTTGTACAGTGCTTGGAGAATATAAAGTGCTCAGTAAGTGGAAAGCATTATCCTTATTATTATGCCTTCCCATATTCACCGGCTGCATTCAGTGGAGCTGCAAAAGCTTTAAAAGAAAAAAAATAAGGTCAAGCGAGTTTAGTTTATTTTATTTAAATGTAAAATAAAATTTTAGTGCTGAGCAGAGGTAATGGACCGGCGGACCCGGGGAGGGCAAGGCTCTGTTTACCACCAGAGCAGGGACAGCATAGGCCATGCCAAACTGAAACTCCTTGAGGTCGTCCCACACTGCCCCATCACCACGTGTCTCAAGTCTGGCCTGGACAAACCCTTCGTGGAGGCAGAAGGACCCAGTTCAGCTCTTGGCCTCCCTGCTGAAAAATGCTACCAATGGAGTTAATTGCTGCCAGTCATTTGGGATGCTCATTTATCATGTGGACATCTGTCAGCTATGGATGGGACTGCTTCCATGCAGAGGCCACCATGCCACTGCTGGGCAGAGCTGGGCTGGAAACCGGTGTGCGTGGTCCAAACATTTGCCACATCCACTAGCCATCTCCCTGCGCTGCTGCCTGGTCTCTGGGGCCCCACAGCTCACACCCCATGTGCCAGAGCAGCCAGCCCACAGCGCAGCATCCCTTACAGCAGCAGAAACCAGGAAAACATCCCAGTCTTGCTGTCGTTTATTTGTTTCTCATTGCTGCATGGTAAGGTGCTGTAAGAGGTCCTCGAGGATGTTCTGAGCAGGTGGAAATGGGAAACCTCCCGTATAGCGAGCAATGCCAAGTCAGTGCCCCAGCCCCACAGCCCGGAGCAAGGCTGGGGGATGCTCCCACCGAGGACTGGTCCGCTTGTGAGCAGGGCCCCAGCTTTGGGGTTGTCTGGGTCTCGTTGGGGTGGTTGGTCCCTTTTTCTTTCCCTTGAGTGAGGTTTACCCTCATTGTGATTCCTCTCCTTGCTGGCGATAAAATGTTTGACGAGCTGTGCTAAAGGCCCAGACTTCAGCAGCCCACACCAACCCTCCCGCCCCAGTCTCTCCCCCGCCAAATATGTTTGTATTTTTAACATTTTAGGCAACAATCTTAAACCAAAACAGATGTGACAATGAATATTTATCTGCAGCATCTCAGTATGGGATTTTCTCTTAAACTCGATAAAATAAACTGCTCATGATACAGAACAACATTTCTCCTAATATACAATACACAAGGGGCAGGAGGGGAATTAGCAGATGAACTCGGCGTTAAAGCCATTTAAAATCAAAAGAGCAGCAACATTTACATGCGAGGAGAACAGTTGGTTGCTTTCAGTGAGATCCTGGCATGTTTTTTTTTTTTTTAATTCCTTGAGGCATGCAAACGCTACGCAGAAAGGTTATTGCGAATGCCGAGCAGGGCAGATAAGAAGGGGTCTCTCCCTGCAGGTGGGGAGGAGGCAAGAGCAGCCCCTCCGTTCCCAAGTGGAGCAGGGCACGGCTCGCTGCGGGGTGGCAGGAACAGCCGGTGAGATAAGGAAGAGGGCAAGGAGGGGAAGGGAGAAGGCAAGCACGGCTCAAGTGACAAGGAGGTCGCCATGTCTGAGTCCCAGGCTCCTGTCTTTCCCACAGGCTGTGCTGGCTTTTCTTTCCCCATTCCTCTTGGGGCAAGCCAGCTTCATCCATGCTGACTTCATTTGGGTTTATTTCCATTCATCAGGCAAGGGGGAGCCAGGGCAAAGCGTTCCCACCCACGCCGTTTATGTGGTTGAGAGGTGTTGGATTTTACCTTGCTGGGACTGATGCCCACAGGATGCTCCAGGCTTCCTGGACTGGGACCTCTGGGCTTCCAGGGGGGGACATGCCTTTGCCTGGCTCTTCAGCAGCTCCCTCTGGACCGGAGAGTGGGATGCTGTGAGGTCCCTCATGCCCAGGGGCTGATTGAGCTCCTGTCCCATGGGGTAGCTGGAACCCAGCATGGCACAGCAGCGCAGGACCAAGTCCTCTGCTTGGGCTGGCACTACGAGCCTCTTCTCCCCTGCTCTGCTATTCCTCAGGGTCTTATGCCAAGGCCCTGGCTTCGGGGCTCAAAGTGATGAGTGAATAGATACTGCTCAAAGCTATGGGATGAAAGCTGGCAGCTCGTCCCACCACCATGCCGGACCCAGTGGATGCTGCAGGGCAGTAGAGCCATGCTGGAGGCAGCACGTTCTCCCCCAGGAGCTGGGGGGCATTTCCAACCTTGACAGGTTTTGCTCAAAGAGCCAGGCACATTTCTCCAACCTGCTCTGACGCAAATCCAGAACAATATGCAGATTAAAAATAACAATAACAAAAAAGCTCAACTACCAAGACAAAGCACTCCAGCGCACACGTACCTCTCCCCCGAGGACAGAGCAAGGGAGCAGGCGGCACATGGCAGATGTGAGCTCAGATTCCTGGTGCATGGGTGGGAGGCTGCGAGGGGGCAGGAGGAGGATCCTGAGGGTCGGTCCCATCCTGGGCCTAGGGCTGAGAGGCCAATAAAGCACCTTGTGCTCATTCACTCCTCCACTGCTCTGCTAAGTGAGCAATTCAGCATGACCGGGGCGAGCTGTGCGGTGGTGGTCGCCCTTTGCAATTGGTGCCCAGGTGAGCCAGGCCAGTGACCACAGCACCACGTGCTGTAACGTCTTGTTCCTCTTCAGCTTGGGACCACCTTCCCTCCTCCTTCTCTCCCAGAAAGGTATGTGTGTCTCTGGCAGGCACCTAGCACGCTCCTGAGGGTCCCCTAAATAGTAAGTCAAAAAGACAAGGTCTCCTTTGGTCTGCAGAGACCGCAAATAGGAGCCAGAAAAACTGCTGACCGAAAGAGCTCAGGAGCTTCCTGAGGAGAGCTGACCATAGCTGGCGGCGGTCGTACATTGTCAGAAATGTGATGTGGACCGTTTGAACCCTCGAGGGACCGTGTTTCTTGTGCTGGGAGAGCAGAGCACAGGCCAGCCTCACTCAGGAGATGCTGCCAGTCACGCTGGCCCCCTCGGGCCAGCACAGGGAACAGAGGGGTTTGCAGAGTCCCTGTGCTTCCTGCGCTTTTAAAGCAAGGCATGGAGAGGCTCCCAGAGCCCTGCCCGATCCCCCTGCCCAGCTCGCTCAGGACTTCACAGTCCTGTTGCTCCCAGCGAGCGCTGGACTCCCAGCCTGCCCTGCCAGCTCCTGCCCAGCACACACCACTCTACCATGCACGAATGCATTCATCCATTGCGCTTTGGACCCAGAGCTTGGCCAGGCCCGGGTTCCCCACGTGCTTTTCTGGGGCGCAGAGGAGAAAGATTTTGATTTCCCGAGCCGTGCCAAGGCAGCGCTGCGGGGAGCAGTGTGACGTTACCAGCCCACGAGCTGTCCAGCATGCCGAGATAAGTTTGTTTCATTCCCCAAACTATATAAAAGTTGCCTGATGTTATGCTGTAGCCGCATAGCATTCCTTTGTAAGGAAATAAAGTGTCAGTGCCACAGCTGTGAAATATATGCACAGCTCACTCTGATTCAGTAGCATGCACTGGGCAGAGAGAAGCAGTGGGTTCCTGTTTAGGTTTTCGGTTACTGTGTTTGTAAAATATTTATTTTTCTTGGTGTTTCTATCCTAGTCTTTTTAGAATCTAAATATTTGGATGGTGGAGGAGCTGTGGCCGGATCCAGTGTGCTGGCCATGGCATTGCTCTGCTCGCTGACTTGCGGCGTGTGTCAGGCATGCTGATGGTCTCCCCTGCACCCGCCTTCCAGCCAGCCCTTTGCTTTTTGCCTAAAGATCAGACAGTATTTAAATGCAGTCTCCAGGGGTGGAGAGGGTGGTATGAGGCATTGAAAGGCCCGGTAGAATTAAAAAGAAGAGAAAAAAGAAAAAACAGCAAGGCAGCAGTGTATAAATGAATAAATAATAGTAATAAAAAAGATCATTGGGAAGCAAAGACATTCTTTATGGTGCATTAATGTGTTTTCTCAGCTGCTCTCTTGACTCTCTACCAGCTCTCGCAGTTCCTGTCCTCGGGACACTTTCTGCTGTGAGCAGTGGGTGCAGGAAGGTTTGTGCTCGCTGCTCTGCCCTCCCACCTCGCACTGCTCCCAGGAGCTCCCCTTTCGCACTGCTTGCACTGCAGAGGTCAGCTCTCGTGGGGAAGCTGGACCTTCCGCCTCCCCCTTTCCCCATGGCCTTCATGCCCAGCAGTGTCTTGTGGGACTTGGCTCTCTGGGAGAACCTGGCACTTGCACCAGAAAAGTCCTTCAGGTGGGAAGTGCCAGCAGCAACATGGCGCATTTTGGTTCCTCGGGGTCCCGCCTGGCTCTGCCCCCTCCCTCTCTCCCGCAGGTTCCCCGAGCGGATGCTTTCTTCTTCCCCACATCATCGTCAGCTCTGGGGGGGGAGGGATTCATCCCAGATGCGCGTGGCGGGACATCAGACATACAAGGAACCAGTTCTTATCTGTCTGCTGACAGCACTGTCACCACGCTGTGATGAGTGACGTGGATGCGGTCCCACCTGCTCCCAGCATTGATCACGGGGCATTGCTGCTGCTATAGAAACAGCCAAGTTCTTACATTCACCTCCTTTTTTCTTTCCCTCTTTCCTTTTTCCCTTTACACCCTCAAAACCTCTTCTGAATTCCCTTACATTTTAAACCAAGAGCCAATGGGCTCTTCATTGCAGTTATGTTCCTGCCAAGGCACAACGTCCTGCCTCTGTGACAAGGGGCGATCATACATTCCCACCTTACGGAGGGGAAACTCCCAAGAAACCTGCTTTCTGGGGGCAAACCATCTCCTGTTCAAGACGGGGCAGCCGGATTTGTCCCTCATTGTTTGCAATGCTCTGTGAGCTTATCAGCTGCTCCAGCAAAGTAAGACAAAGCACTCCGGTGTTTTTATTTTGCTGGCTGCTCATCACCCATCTGCTTATTTTCTTGAAATTTACTTCTGCTAACCCACTTTGACACCTGCAACTCTGCTGATGAATTGACTTACAAGCTAAGCTAACTTTGCAAAACTCTTTTATGCATGACTGTGGGGAGAGCAGATGGTTCTCACTTCAGCGTGGCTGCAAGGTCCCACATCAGGAGGGAAGAATCCTTCTTGTTTCTCGTTTGCAAAGTAGAGATACCCACATGGAAAACCAGTGTGTCCTCAAGTCACAGGGGTCCAGACACGTCCAGCAGCATTGTGATAGATGGACACTCGTGGAGCATCCAGCAAATCCTTGCCAGGCTCCCTGCCCTCAGAGCATTCAGCTGAGATGGCTTTTTTTGTGTCTGTTGCTCTGGCTAGTCTTCTGTGAACATTCTGCAAATCAAATCAGCACAGTGTAAGAACCAAGGAGACATTTATTACTGGGATTTGAGCTGAAATTCAACCCTTTCTCAAAAAAAATATATCTATTCCTTCAAACCAAGAAATTCTAAACAAACCTCACTTGAGAGTCGTTTAATACCCTGTCAGCTTCCCTTCCCACTGCTCCTGGGCTCTGAGAGTCAGCAAGGTGAGCTGTGTCCCCGCATGCAGGTCTCCAGCCACCTGACAGGTCAGGGTCCTGCACTCCTTTGCCCGCTTGGAAAGGTGCAAACAAAACCTGAAGTGCAGATGCCAGACCTGCTGACCCAGAAAGATCATTCCGGAGCCCAGCTTTGTCTCAAGCCTTGGTTGAACACCAAAACAGGTCATTTCCCAGTTCCCTCGCTTTGATTTCCATTGCCTCTGTTGTGATTCTCTCTTCCCACCCGGAGCAGCCCAGCAGCCGTGGGATGGCTGCTGCCTCCCGTCCATACGGCTGGGGTTCGGAGGCGCACAAAGGAGGTCTTGGGGATGGTTGGTGTGGGTGAGCAGCACTGATGGTGATGGACATCAAAGCAGAACAGACTGCCCAGCTTTGAGACTCGTAAAAGCTAGGCTGCCTCGGCTGTCGGTGTTTCACCTGCCCTACAGTTCATGAGTGACTGTCCAGCTGCTCCTCTTCTCTGCGTGTGCTGAGCTGGAGAGTGTCCCGAAGGGCTCCCGAGCCTCACCGCGCTCTCCAGGCAGTTTTGGCGTGACCGCTTAAAGAGATTTGCCCTCGCACAACCTTGCTGCCCTGCTCGGTGCGTTGGTTTCCTCGTCTCAGGAGCAGGGCTGACTTTAGTCATCTACTGATGACTCAGTCGCTATGGTTTACAGAGCTGCTGAACGATGACACATGCAAAATGCTTTGCCTGAATGTGCTTTCCGTAGTAATTCCCTGTTCTCAGGCCTCTGCTACCACTGAGACAGCAAAGAAAAGCACCCAGTAGGATGGGTTTCCAGGAACCCCAACCATCTCCAGGTCTCTCTGTGGCTTTGCGTCTCCTTTCCTACCTGTTGCCTGTTCTTCCTACTGGTCCAGTACTGTAAATAAAGGGGGGAAATCTTCCCCCCAGGCCCACGATTTCTTACCCCTTCAACAAATACACATGGAAAGAGCCCTTTGAAAGCTAAATTTCGGTCTGGGGGGAAGTAATTTTCCCTCTTTCTTTCCTGATATCACCGAAGAGGGGTGGCAGGCTCCCGCATGCAGGAGGAGCACTCTGGGGCATGCACAGCTCAGGCACGGCTGGCTGGCACAAGGGGGGACAAAACTCTGCACCCCCCGAGCAGCGAGCAGGGCCGTTCCCTGTCCCAGCGGGCTTCCAGCCACCCTGACGTGCCAGCCCATCCCTCCGGCCGGCTGGCAGAGGGCCCTCCAGCTGGTTCCCGCTCTCCCTGCTGCTGTCACCACCCGTTTGGGGAGAAAACTGATCGCTTCCCCGCATCACTTGAGTTGCTTACAGCAGCTGGGGTTTGGCTTGGGCAGAAAACCCTTATGAAGAACGAGAGAGTGGAGATCTAGTCTGCATGGACTTTACCCTGACTGAAAATAGATTACCATAATGATGAATCACTAGGTCCATCCTTCCTCCTTTCCTTCTTTTTGCTTTGCCCTGCTCTCTCTTTTCTTTTTCCTTTCCTTTCCTTTCCTTTCCTTTCCTTTCCTTTCCTTTCCTTTCCTTTCCTTTCCTTTCCTTTCCTTTCCTTTCCTTTCCTTTCCTTTCCTTTCCTTTCCTTTCCTTTCCTTTCCTTTCCTTTCCTTTCCTTTCCTTTCCTTTCCTTTCCTTTCCTTTCCTTTCCTTTCCTTTCCTTTCCTTTCCTTTCCTTTCCTTTCCTTTCCTTTCCTTTCCTTTCCTTTCCTTTCCTTTCCTTTCCTTTCCTTTCCTTTCCTTTCCTTTCCTTTCCTTTCCTTTCCTTTCCTTTCCTTTCCTTTCCTTTCCTTTCCTTTCCTTTCCTTTCCTTTCCTTTCCTTTCCTTTCCTTTCCTTTCCTTTCCTTTCCTTTCCTTTCCTTTCCTTTCCTTTCCTTTCCTTTCCTTTCCTTTCCTTTCCTTTCCTTTCCTTTCNGGGGGGGGATGTCAGGCCGCAGGAGCTGCTGGTGGATGAAACCCGATGGGAAAGCAGCTGGCTGCTGAATTTTTTTGCTTTTCTCAAGTGCAAAGAGCCACCCCGGGGCTTCCAGCCACGAAGATGCATCTTCGTAGCACCCACCATTTGGAGCAGACCCCCCCCCCCGGCCCTGGGAAGGGGGACCCGGAGCTGATGGTCTCCGTGTTCCCCTGCAATTTTTGCGCGGAGCTCCCGAAGACCTTCAGCTGGAGGTGTGCCTGACACCCGGGCACTGCCTCTCCGGACAGGAGCTGGTCAGAGCTACCCAGTACCCACAACACAGTAATTCAAGCAGCTTCTGGGGCTGGAGCTTCATCCCACCCCACTGCGTCGCCGTACTGGGACTGCTGGGGATGCCAGCAGAGACGTGACTGGATGCCAAGGCCCCGGGCAGAGTCAGCCGCAGCAAAACGAAGAGGGAATAACCATGCAGTAACACACAGCTAATATCCCAGAAATTTCCTGTTTCAGCTGTGCTGCTCAGAGTTTCGCCCTGACCCCAGCCAGCGGGGAAGCCTGGCCCCGGGATCGCAGGCAGCAGCCCCCCCCCCGGCTCCCCGGCACAGCGTGTGCTCCTGCAGCAGCGACGGGAAAGGGGTCTTGCTGGCTGCGGGGTACCCTCGCTGGAGATGGAAGGGAGAAAGGAGAGGGAGGGAAGGGGCAAGGAGAGGGAGATGGAAACAGAAAGAAGACTTAAAACCCCTTGCTTTAAATGATGGAAAATACCCCAGCAGTGTTTGCTTTCAAGCCTTATTTTGCTATGCAGGAGCTTGAAAGGCATCTAACTCCCAAGCCCTTGTAGAGCAAGCATAGATTTCACATTATAAAATATAAATAACCTGGGTTTGCTGCTTGGCTTGGCCCAAGCCACTGCAATCTCTTCAGTTTGCTCTCTGTGGTGATTTGTTACAAACAGCCTGTAATACACAACTTAATAAACCTGAACTTCGGAAGAAGTGAGGTGAGGCCCCAGATCCCTGGTGCTCGGTCAGCAGGGGAGGAGGAGGAGATGGGAAATAACAGGGAGCAGCTGCACACACCAGTCCACCTCCCCTCCTCCTTCCCGCCCGCAGAAGGGCTGCGCAGAGGCACTGCTGAAGCTTTGACGGCTGATGCCCGGGCAGCAGAGGCACCGGGAGCAGTCACCGGTGGCCGGGGAGGGAAACGCTCAACAGGTTTTATAGTTTTGTGCATTTTGGGCTGGGTGATTTCTCCACCTTGAGCACTCATGGGAGGAAGCACGTTATCTGGTGTGCAATGTTCATCTGCTTCATGACGTTTCGGTTCCCCAGCAAAGGAGCAGGAGCGGGGTCACGTAACCCATTACGCAGCATGTGCCCGCGGACATCCATGTTTGGGACCAGGACTGGAGCGAAGCGCAGACTGCGAGGACCCATTCGCAGTGAGTCAGACTCGGGCTGGATTTTCCAGCCAACCCTCCTGCAATGACTGCTGCCCCAAAACACCGGGCCTTTTACCCGTTAGGTTTCCACTGACACGCACAGCATGTCACACTTCAGGTCTCTACCCACAATTCGGAGACACCATAAGACGACGCCCAGTAAGAGAAGAAGGAAAGGTAGCTGTGATCCCAGGCTCAACCGAGAGAGCAGGGCACAGGAGATGCTCAGGGCCGCTGTGCGCAGTGTGGTCACACCACCCACACCAGTTGCTGTCCCAGACTGGGCCAGCCCAGCCTCGCAGCTCCACACAGCAACCTGACTGGGACAGCCTCCTGTCTCTGTTAGCAATAAGCCGCAAGAAGTACTAAAAAGCTCTTAAAGGAAGTATTATGGGAAGCCCTTAAAGACTGTTTTATCTTAACCCCATAGGTTAGTGGTTGGCTTATGTCCTGGAGCAGGAGGGCTGTGCACAGGAGGTGTTTATTCCTGCCTAGTGCCACTGTGGCTTTCTCATTATTTATAGAAATGTCCAGTGCTTTTCTGGGCTAAAATAGACCTGTCTGGCCTGGGCACATTTTCTGAAACCCCAAGTGCTTCTGCGCCTGCCCAGAGCCTCAGCGTAATGTACGGAGGTCCCAAAGCAGTGATGGTTCCTGCATGGTGCAGACTGGGCTGTCCCGAGTGGGCATCGGTGCCAGCGCTCCAGCCCACTGTGCAGGATGCGGCACAGCAGCATCTCAGCCACGGTCCTGGGCCTTTCCCCTGCCCCTGACTTTCCCCGTGCCATCTCAGTGCCCAAAGCTCACGCTCCTGTGCCGGCAGGAGCCCATGTCTCTGCCAGTGGAGAGCCATGGCCCCATGCCTCGGTGGCAGCTTTCGCCTGCCTGACCCCTTTGTGCAGATTCCAGTGCAGGGCACCAGGCTGCATAATGCAGTCCTGTCAGGATCTTGTAATAACTGAGTGTTAGGGCCAAGCACAATGCAGAGTTTTTTTTTAAAAAAAAAAAAAAAAGAAACCACCAGCACAAACAAAAAACCCCAAACCCAATAGCAGAGATGCCTGTGCCCTCGGAGCAGCCCAGGGAACAGTCAGTGCTGCTGAGCCAGGTGCATGAGAGTCACCACAAAATAGGACAAGCAGAAACACAGTTACTATATTGGGAACTCAGCTGGAAGCTTTCTCTCATTTTTTCTGAGAGTCCAGGTTTCCTAAAGCATTCTCTTAAAGCACCAAGGACACTGCAGGGCACCAGGCTGCCCGGGCCATGCAGCGGTTCCCATCCTGCCCCATCAGCACCTCGAGGCATCATCCCAGGAGGGCTGCAGCACCGAAGGGGAGCTGAGCAAAGCCACTGCTGCCAGCTGGTGCTCGATGGCTGGTGCTGCCTGTGCAGAAGCGTCGGCCCTTGGGCTAGCAAGTGAAGAGATCCAAAAAGCTGCCTGTGCATCCCCTGAGGTCCAGAAGCCCTGACAGAGGGAAGAGAAACGGGCTCAGAAGAAGAAAGTCTGGACTTTCCTTTCACCCCAGGGACAAAGGAAGGTAGGGATGTTGTGACAGAGCAAATACACCCTGTTCATCTCCTGGCCTGATGCATTCAGGCACGCTGCCACGCAAAGACACCCCGTTGCTGCTGCTCCCAGAGCTCACGTGCTTTCTGCTACCTGGGGGTGCAGGGGGCTTGCACAGGCATCCCCCAGCCCCTGCACACCCTTCGGCACAAAGCTGGCATGAGGCCCCAGTCAGCGATCACTCGCCCGGCCCTCGCCGCTGCCCTGAGCGGTGCTGGGGCGAAGGGACGGACCTGCACAAGGAGCGGTAGGAGGATGAAGACATGAGAAGTGCTTTGGGGGAAAAGGAGGGAAGGACAAAGAGAAGCTGAGAAAAGGCTGTCTCCTGATGCATTTCAACAGAAAACAGTCTTGTCTTTTTTTTTTTCTAGGCCCTGTTTTCCATTTCAAATCAGCCCTGATGCTTTGGTTACCCTTTTTGTTATTTATTTTTTTTAGTAAGCCAGGTTTGGTCTTTAAAATCCAGTCATCTGAGTGTCACAACCAATTTCAAATAAAAACAACACCTGGGGAGAAGGAAGCCCCCCCAGTGCCTTGGCGCCCATCAGCCTACGCAGGGATGGCGGCAGGGGACCCACTGGAGGACACCACCATGCTGCTGGCCAGCATGGACGTGCAGGCCCCAGGTGAGACACACGGCTCAGGGCTCCTCTCCGCAGCCTCCACCCTCTTGCCAAAGGTCTTGGGGTGGAACAAATCCCATCGGGGACCACTGCTGCCGAGGCGGGCAGGCGAAGGGCGCGGGGAAGCAGCAGCAGACTCGGGGTGCCTTCAGCCTCCCTCGCTCCTCCTGGCTCCCACCTGGCCCCGGGGCAGCAGAGCTGCCGGAGCAATCCCGCTCCCTGGGGTGCTGCCAGGGGATTTCCAGCTCCTCCCGCCTGACCCCAGCGCAGAGTCCCCGTGGCGATGTTGGGAGAGCTTCCCAAAATCCCACCCCAGGAGCTCTTCCCCGCTGGCAGCCCTGCTCAGCCCGGGGCTGGCAGCAGTGCAGCCAGCCTCTGACTGTTCTCCATCCCCAAAGCCGCGCTGAGCTCTCGCCCCTCCATCCCTGAGAGGCTGGGAGCGTGGGGCAAGGCAGATGGAGAGAAGATCTGGAAGAGAAGGCATCTTGAAGGAAGAAAGTAACAACCAGAAACACTGAGAAAGGGATGGGATGTGACAGAAAAGTTGGCCTGAGGGAAATAACGGGAGCTAAAAATAACCATCCAAAGGCTGCAGTGGGAGAGAGAAGGAAAAGTGCCGATCCAAAGGAGGAAGGCAGTTACACTGCAGTCTTCCCCCCGTGCGTGCTCCTGCTGAGCCCCCCAGCTCTGGCAGGGTGCCCAGCGAGCCCAGAGCGGAGAGGGCTGGAAGGGGCCATGGCAGAGACCTCCCATACGCTTTCACAGCCAGGCTGTGGGCCGTGGGCCGTGGGCCGTGGGTCAGTCCGCTCCCAGGGGCAGGGGCAGGCAGCATCCTGCGGGGACCGGGCTGATGCCTGCAGAGCTCCCTGCCCACCCCAGCCATGCGTGCCTGCGAGCCCATCACCTTGATTACATCTCTGTTTCCTTCCTGACTTGAGCACAGAAAGCCTCTTTGCCATTCATTTACCCAGGGACTTCATTGGTATTTAATAAACTCGATTAAGCAAGCGCCTTAATTTGCTTTTGTAATGAAAACATAATTGTTTCTGCAGTTACAATGCAGGGACTCTCCACTGCAGGTGGTGGGTGCTAGGGAGCAGGATAATAAAACACAGAAAAGCCCAGAACTTGGGAAGTTATTTGTTCTCCCCCTTAGGAAATAAACACGTTATCACCTTGCCAGGGCACGGCTGGTACTGGGGAAGAGCAAGGGAAGGAAAGGCCACTGTTGTGCCATGGAGAGATGGGCTGGCTGCCTGATTTAAGGCAATCCTGCTCCCCTCGTCCTGGTCACTCGTGCCGTCTCGCGTTCCGTCTCTCCCCACAAAAACACGCAACCACAGAGCATGGGTAATTTTTCAAATTCGCTCTCTTTGCGGCTCCGTCAGGCGTCCCGTGTAGGATGCATGCATCCCATACTCTGTGATGCCATGTAGGGATGCATGTGTGATAAAACAGGGGCACACCTCTGAGCCTTCTCAGGCATAAATGCACATCGTTGCACACACTCGCAAGCCGGGCAGGGGATAGTTTGCAATTCTGTGCATGAATGCATGCATAACCCTTCGCACTCAGTAACTGTCTCAAAAGGAGCTGTGCACATCAGCGCCCAGGATCATGTCTCGCAGCAGCCTTGGTATAAATAAATGGGAAAACAAGTTACTCTGCAAACAGTGGGTGTAAATGCAAACCCCCAAACTGAGAAACAAATTATCATCTGTATGGTTTTTGTATGTTATATGAGGTCTCTATAGAGACCAAACAGAAAAAAAACCCTGCTGATTATATACACTTGATGTTGAGATTATTTCTCATGACTGATGATTTAGGAAATACTGCAACCACTGCAAACAGGGGCGAGCAGGGCAGAGGTCACCGTGGCCAGAAGAAGCTGGGTAAGACCGGAGCCCGGTTTTGCTCTCAGGGGAAGAAGGACCCTGCATTTGTGCTGAACAGCAGCATGACTTGTGCAGAGAGGAAAAACGGGACCGAGAAAGAGACAGATGGTCCCATTTTGTATGAAAAGGCAGAGAGGGAAGATGTAACTTGGGAATCTCCCCAGAACAAACCATCTGCGAGGTGTAAGGCCTGGGTTGCTGCTGGTATAGCAAGGTAGCCAAAATACTGAAGCAGCAAAGGTTGCTGTGCTTGGTATGAAGCAGAACTGCATTTCATTCCCTTTATTAGCGACTTCGAGGTCACAGGTAGCATAAGCAAGAATTTAATACTTTTTCTTTTTTATTTATTTCTGCAATAATAGGTTTGTATTTTTCATTACCCCTGTCTGACGCTAACCAGGATCTCTGGGAACTCTTGGGAGCCGGAGGCGATTCTCTCCCCGGATTTAAGGAACCCAAATAAATAGGTGTAGTGGACAAATGCTTTAAAATATTAGGAACTAGGGACTAGTCTGGAAACCTCATGAGCCAGACTGTGTTTCCCACCAAAGCTCCAGAGATCCGTTTAGGAGCTGCTGGCATCGAGCACAAAGTCCGGCGGAGCACTCAGCTCCAGCACCCTCCCCTTCCCGGCAGGAGCAGCTGCTGGAGGAAAAGTCCCGTCCTGTCCAAGGCTCCGGATAGCTGTCACGCTGCATTGGCCACTGTGGGAAGCAAGGTCTGGGATGAGGTAAGCTCTTGGCTTATCTTCCCTAAACAATTCATATCTCTGGAGATCTCATTCCCTCTGGAAGCTTCCATCCCTTCTGCAGTATGAGGCTGACCCAGCACCTCTCGGGGAGGGACTACCCCTCGCAGGTCTTTCCACCTCCAAGTGCATCACAGGCCCGTGATGTCCCCACGCCTGGGCACGCTGGATCGTCGGCACAGCGTTCATGCCCCAGCCCCAGGCTGTCCTGGTCTCGCACGGGGAGCTGCGGGTGAGAGAGGGCGAACGAGAGTGTCCGTCCTCCTGCAGCAACCTTCCTGCTGCGGGCTCCGCTGCTTCAAAGGCATCCTCCCCGCAGATGGTTTCCAACGCTGACAGATAAACAGGGGCATAAATCTGGGCAGGGTCATGGTCTACTTGAGCGCCCACCCATGCACAGGAATGCAAGATACAGCAAAGTCAGAGGGAAAGGACCAGCTGATAACATGCTGGCTGGCTTGCTGTGGGTAATGCCCAGTTATTTGATGTCATCGCTGTTTCATTAATCAAGCTGTAAACCAGACGAGCCCCAGCACTCATTCGGCTGGGTGAGATGCCCCAGTGCTGCTACACCAGACTGCTGGGGCTTGCTGAACGGTCCTCGGCTCTGTCCCTCTGCGGCAGGGCTGGGGAGAACGAGCTGGCAGCTCCCTGCACCCGTGCAGGCTCCAGCAGGACAAAGCTGCAAAGGCGCAATCAAGGCAGGGATTTTTTTTTTTTTTTTTTTGGAGGGGGTGGGCAGGAGAGAGAACGAAAGAAGGCTGAAAAATAAAAGAGACCGCCCCTATAAATCACTAATATTAAAACAGCATGAAAGGGCTGGTGTCTTCAGACACAAATAAGCCCTGGGTGGGAGCACAGGAGGCATTGCTGGCCCAGCCATTCAACTCTGCAAATATACATCAGGTCTTCCTGACACATCGTTATTAGCTTTCCTACGCTGAACTGCACAGGGATAAACTTGGGGCTGGGAGAAAAACCGCAGAGATTATTGTCAGCCCTAGCACTGCCACGCGCTGTGCTTTTTCTCCTTCCCCCCCCCCCCC